>JAEAOA010000120.1:445000-785000 GCA_016746295.1 Potamilus streckersoni
TTTCTACTACACCAAGAAATTCTTTACCAGGATCAAATTGTAATAGCTGTGGCCATCGTAGACCACCACGTTCATAAATTCGCTCAAATGCGATGTAAATTTAGATGCTGTCTTTGTCGATAATGGTTCATCTTCTTTATATCTACTTGCAATATCAACAACAGTCAATGAGTATTTATACGTGCGTAACTTTCGTCCACGTGTTTTGATAGTATCGTATGGTAAAAACAAAATATCTGCTTGGTGAACCCTACAAAATTTTGCTCGAGTCCTTAACGAAAAATAAAGGTTCTTATATAGGCTGAAAAAAGGTCAATAACTCTAAACCAAAGTCTCTAACTGATTATATTTCCATACGGTTAGGTTACTTCATTTTTGTTATACTATTATTGAAGTTATTTTGTCCTGACTTTGTAAAGCTATTTTGTTTACTTGTAAAGCGAATCAATTGTTATTCTTCACCCTCCCTGCTGCTCCCGACTGTCCTGACTTTGTCAGGGGATTAACCAAATATTTTATCCAGACCTACACGATGCCTTGATCATGTAGATTTATTGTTATAAATCCGAACGGAACAGCTTGTGCTTTAGAAAAGAAATTTCTAAATTTAATCATATCCATGTCCCCTGAACACCAGGTATAATAAATATTCTGTAGAGTATAATTATCTACTCCATTAAACACAACCAAAATATTAGTTATCTCTAATCACCTTAGGTATCTGTGTGCATCTTTGAGTAACATAAATCACGTTCGTGTCTACCTCGAGAAAATATTCTAGCTGGATTAGATTGTTTGGCCAGCGTCACATCATCATATACCACGAGATTATTACTGAATCCATCTAAATCATCTACAGACAGGGCTTTATCTATATCTGTGATAAATTCAATAATATGTAAGGCGATTTTGTTTAGTTGTAAAGCGAATCAATTTTTGTTGTTCTTCATCCTCCCTGCTGCTCCTGACTGTCCTGACTTTGTTAGGGGAGGGGATTAACCAAATATTTTATCCAGACTAATCTACGAGCGTATGTGTAAAATAATATAGAGTTTCGTTTCTTAAGTCAATAATATTTCCATTCTGATTGGTGAGTTTGAAATTCATTCTTGACAATAATGGATTATGTACACGCAGGTAGACTTGATTTATTGGTTCAGATACAATAAGCCACCCTGGGGGTGTTTGAATACTGGATGAATATAATATATATCCCTGCTGGGCCTGATTAGACTTAGAGAGGTCGACGTGGTAGCTGCTATCAATTATATCGCATACTAAATTCAGTGCGATGGTGGATGTTATATTAACAATATTAGGCGAGATATGACGACCTGACCCATATGATTCATTTTTATATTTGAGAACTGCTGCGGGTGGAATTAATTTTTCCAGGAATTACATATTCTTTTAAAATGTTCATCAATAAAATCACTGATTTTTTTTAGCTCCTCGTAGTCAAATCCAGGTATTATAAATGTTGATAATTGTTTTCTTGTAATTCCAAAATGTTTCAGAAACACTGTCGTGAAAAGATTATTTGCTCTAACTTCCTGAATTGAATCGTCTTCATTAACTATATACGCTCTATAGAATCTATCTGCTGGGTTTACTAATCTTTTCTCTGTTAACAATTATATCATTCATGAACTCTAGGTCTGAAGCAACTTGATTCAGATGTTGTTTTGTTTCAATTATTTGAAATTTTTAAATCATCGTTATAAGAAACATTAATGCTTGAAAATAAATTTAGATAATTTAAGACACGCTCGTGTTCAGACTTAAGTATACTAGCATATGAATTTATTTCATCAACATCAAGTATTATTTTTTTACCTTTATTACCATCAATTATTTTTTGTAAAATGGGCTTCTGTTCTATCTATATGATGTATAACTCCATCACCAAAATGTCGTCGCCATGGATAAGTATTTTTTTTTCTGATCAATATTCTGTAAGTTGTATAAATTTCTTAACATCTATGATGAAGTCGGATCGCTGTGGTTCTGGCGGACCTTGATAAGCTGGTGTAACTTCAGGCCATCCTAATACTGATCTAATCGAACTTTGATAAATATCCACATCATGGTCAGGAGAATGTATTTCAATCGCCGACGATAATGTTGGTTCATAAACAGTAATTGCTATTTTCGACTCTTTTCCAGTTTAGACTTAATTCTGCGCTGGAATTCCTCTTTAATTTGCTCTGATAACTGCTAGTTGGAATACTAACTACTTGCCAATCGGGAGTTCCATCAGACTTATTTTTATTTGCGAATACTAATGAATTATTTGGTTGTTGTCCACCAAATGGTTTTGATCTAATATTAGGCCAGCTATAATAAACACGTAACTGAGCTAATGCTATCTCTTTTACTGGAATTGCAGTTGGAAAGTTAACGCTAAATTCAGGATTGGTTGAACTTATCGATATCATGGTAGTTTTTGAAGGAGTTGTGTTAAGGACGATCTGCTGTAACAACTCTCTCGACTCAATATCCAAACGATGTTCAGGCGCTGACTTTATTGTTATTATTCTGTTTAATATTCTATTTTTTTTATTCTGCTTATTGTCACCAGAATCGTTAGTGATTCTAAATGCTTCATCGTAGGTTTAAATTATCGTTACGAACTACTCTTCAGATATTTTACCATCACTGAGATATGAGAAAATATATCCAGATAGTTTAGAGTAGGTTGTTGTTGCCGTATGCTGCTCAAGAAATCCAAACATTCCATATCTTTGATTGTTAAAATCATTACAAATAGTATTTCCTTTAACACGGTTTCCAGTATTAACAATGTTTCTTCTTATATTTTATCTCGTGCAATAAATCTTTAGTAAAACTACATCTTAATTTATTTATACGATTCTTTTATTTATATGTTAATTCCAACGAACAAATATTGTAAATATCTCACTATTTACAGAACTAGCATAGACTGATGAATAGAATGCTTACTGCGTGTATTCTCATCTCTGCATGTGCATCAAATCAATAGAATCAGTTTCAATTAAAGATTCTGGTACAATTAGATCCTGTTATTTTAAGACGAATAAAATAGCCATGATCTGACCTTCTCAAACTACTGAACAAATCAACAATTAATGCGTGCCAGCCCTACAGGGTTAAGACATTCTTTTTTCACGTGAACTGTATGTGACCTTCATTAAAATTAATGCTTGGCATATTTGACATAAATAATTGTTGATTTGACCTTAGTGGTCTGTTTTGGTCTATGAATGAGATTCGTACGAGGTAGTGTATATGTTCTCTGCTATAGTGTTAGCCAGACACTGAATTGAAAATTTAAAATATAAACGTCATAACCCCAAATGATTTATAATAAAACTATATCATAGATTTAATATCATCATCGGCATCCGTCTGTCTTCGAGAGACGATGGTGTAGCTACCGATTTGGGTGTTCTATCTGCACCTTCGCGAGTGGCGCAGCAGTCCGACCCTTGAGTAGCAGTCTCTTTTGCACTTGCTGCATGTGAAGGTTGAGGCTTGTTGAGGTTGTTGTTGTTTCGCCTTCCTCCTGGCATTCTTTGTAGCAAATTTTGTGTTCATCCTTTTCTCGGCTTTCTGGGCGCCCTGTCTGACAGCACTTCACCACTCGTAGTGGTCGTTAGCACAGGTCTCCCAGTTGTTGACGTTGATGTTGGCCGCTTTCATGTCCTTCCTGCAGACATCTTTTTAACGCAGACGTGACTCTCCAGTAAGTCTTGTGCCTTCTGCTAGCTCGCCGCATAGCAGGTTCTTGGGAATGCGGTCTGTGTCCATTCTTCTGACGTGGCCGAGCCAGCGAAGAAGACTCTCGCTGAGGATGGTGAACATGCTATTCATGCTGGCGCGTTCCAGAACCTCAGTGTTGAGTACTTTGTCCTGCCACTGGATGCGCAGAATGCACTGCAAGCATCTCAAATGGAAGCTGTTGAGTATACTTTTATGGATCGTATAGGTGGTCCATGCCTCGCTGCTGTAAAGGAGTGTGCTGAACACGCATGCCTGGTAGACGCGTAGTTTGGTCTTCTCAGTGAGGTTGAAATTGTTCCAGACCCTCTGGTTCAGTCTTGCCATAAATTCTGACGCCTTAGCATTCTGCCGTTCACCTAAGCATCGATGGAGAGCGAGCTGGAGATGGTGGACCCAAGGCATGTGTAATTATCACTAACTTCAAGGCTGTATCCGTCGATTGTGATGGTTGAGGGGAGTCTGAATCCTGCGTCATGACATTCGTCTTCTCAAACTGATGATCAGTCCGAACTCTTTACAGGTATGGGAGAGGATACATACCAGCTGCTAAAGTCCATCTTGTCAAGATGTCAAGGCTGCATCATCGGTGAAGAGCAATTCAAGAATGAGAATCTCTGTGACTTTAGTCTTTGAGCTGAGACGAACGATGTTGAACAGCTTGCCGTTAGCACTGGTTTGGATGTAGTCCTTCAAGGCGTACTAGAAAAGCACGGGGAAGATGGTAAAGAAGGTCTGTGCAAGGAAACGGCCCTGCTTCACTACACTGTTAACTGTGAATAATTTTTATGTTGCGCCATTGAAGCACACTGTTCTTTGCATGTTCTGGTGAAACATGTGATGACAGCGAGTATGGGGGGCAGCCGATCTTCTCCAGGAGCCTGAAGAGTCCGCTCCGAGTGACCAGGTCAAACGCCTTTGTCAGGTCTATGAAGGAAATGTAGAGAAGCATCTGCTGATCATGACACTTCTCCTGCAGCTGGTGTAGTGAGAAGATCATGTCTACGTTTAAGCGGTCAACTCGGAAGCCACATTGAGGTTCTGGGTAGATGCGGGAGGCTAGGGTCTGCAAGCGCACCAGTGAGACACTTGCGAAAACCTTTCCGACGATACTGAGGAAAAAGATGCCCAGGAAGTTGTTGCTGTCGCTGCGGTCTCCTTTGTTCTTGTACAAAGTGATGATGTTAGCATCTCGCATGTCCTGGGAGATGTGTCCCTGTTCCCAGCAGAGGAGTTCATGAAAGGGCTGGAGCAGTGCTGGTTTTCCTATTTTTGAGGACTTCAGGTGGGATGCCGTCACTCCCAGTGGCCTTCCCATAAGCGAGGCAGTCGATGGTTTTTCTTAGCTCTTCCAAAAAGGGCGGAGTGTCTAGTTCCTCCATGATTGGTAGGTCTGGGATGGCTTTCAGGGTAATGTCGGTGACAACGGTTTGGGTTGCATACAGCTCATGATAGTGCTAAACCCAGCGCACCAGCAGTTTCTCCTGATCTGTGATCTGTGGTTACTACGCTCGTCTTGGACTTGATGGGAGGGGCTGTCTTGAAGGCTGGGGACCTATCGTCTTCTTGATGCCCTCGTAATGCCTCTTGCATCCACAGTGTCCGCAGCGTGCGCAGCTGTTTGTATGTTTGTGCAGAAATTCAGCCAATAGCTCCGATGGGCATTACCCCATGGAGTCGACGGTGTGACCAGGTGTCTCTTTGGTGAAAGCCTCCAACAGCTTGCTGATGAACTGCTTCGCCTTCTGTGATTTGCTTGCACAACATGTATTTATACCTGAGTGACCCTTCTTCTTGGCGTGGTGATGCTTCTTGGATATTGTTCGCACCTTGCGGGCCACCAGGTAGTGATCCGTGTCGCAGTCGGCGCTGTGGTATCTGCGGGTGAGAAGTATGCTGTCCAGTTCCGCACGCCATGTGATTACGAGATCTAGCTGGTGCCAGTTGCTGGAAGGTGTGGTGTCTCCATGACACCTGGTGGATTTTCTTGCATTTAAAGTAGGTGTTGGTCATGCATAGGCTGTGTAAACAGCACATCTCCAGCAGTTGCTGACCGTTCTCATTGATCTGCCCATTCCATGAGATCCGAGACAAGTGGATTAGGCCTCATGGTCAGCTCCCACTCTCCAAGATTTAATAGATGATACAAATATTACATATATCCATAATAGTAGAAGGGATTTTATGAATGGTTAAATATCAGTAATAAAACCTCTTTGGTGAATTGTTGTTTTTGTTGTTTTCTATGTGGCTTGTATGCAAACACTGTATTTCTTTTACAACAAGAAATTTTAAACCGTGTTGTTTATTCATCTGTACCGAGACAAACTATGTATTAATGCTATTTTTTGGTAGATTTGTGTGTAATACGCTCGGAAAATGCTACAATTGTCATGCTGTGTTCTTTTAAACCGGTGACTTTGATTATTATATTATATCATTACATATCATTATGTGTCTTGTCATCAAGAGAAATTAAAAGTATATATAGATCAATGCACAACACTTATACTTGGCATGATGCATACCGAAACCGGAAAATTGTCTCCTAATTATTATTATATTTCAATATATGATGTATTCGTGATTGATTGCACATTATTTTGATACATTAAAATAGAATATTGACTACAATGTTGAAAAAGCGTCTATATTTATTTAACTACTTGTGTTATCATCGATATATTTATTGATTGCTCTTTACGATATCATAAATGCACGGATTACAATTTAATTCTACAGATTCCAAGACTGTTAAACTTTCAAGGGATATTAATTAGCTTTTATTCCTCGAGTATTTGCTTAAATTAGTGTTATCAAATATCATATTGTTTGTGTTTGAATATTAGATTGAGCAGCTGCTTGAAATGCAACTACTTTATGTCGTGAAAATTGCTCTCTTGCATTTTTAGTGATTCCGAATATTGGTAAAAGATTGTCTGCGTTTTCATTTCTTTTTACAACAATTGTGAATCAATGATGAATCTGTATCAGCTAATTTATTGATACCGTCTTTTATCTCTGGTAATATCCTTTGGATTTTTGATTTCATAATATCTGTTTACTTGCTAGTATCGATATATATATATATATATATATATATATATATATATATATATATATATATATATATATATATATATATATATATATATATATATATATAATCTATTATTTTTGTCGCTGACCCAGATAAGTTATTTAATGCTTTGAAAGCATTCATACTTTGCTACGATAATTCTTTTCTTAATTCCATCTTTTTATTGTCAAATTAATAACAAAAAAGCCATAGTCAATCTTTGTTCTTAAAAAAGACTTGCCATCATTAGTATATTTTACCAATTTTTAATTTTTAATTCAGAAATATTTTAAAGGTCAAAGTGTAACTTACCAAAACATGAATTATAGTCCAACTTATGAGATTTTATGGTACATATTCATCGAAATAATATTCTTTTCCAGTTCTATACTTTTTGTGGGGTTTGGCTCCCAACACTCATATTTTTTGCTTATTCACAACTTGCCAATTATCCATCAACCGCACATCCGCATAGTTTCTCTACATCAACTTTCCGTACCGTCAGCAGTGCACACCGTAGAAACTCTACAACTATTCCTAACACAGAGAAATATTTTAACTACCCCACCTTAGGCAAGTCAATATATGGTTCCAAGGCAGATCACGCCAGTAAAACTACATCACATTTGCCACCATGGCGACATAAACGGTATCTGCCGTGTCCCTTCTTATTTATTCCATTGTGTAATTTGCCGGTTTCCTACCGTAAATGTCATTGCAGTCACAACAACCAATGTACACCATTAGATTTTATTAAGTACTAGGGTCACTCATGCGGATTGGGTCTAAATTCGCTACTCATTGACCAATACATCATGGAAACTCACTAACACTTTTTCTTCGTGACGTTTGCTCCTAGGAATTGGCTAATTTTTATGGGCTAAGGAATATTTCCCATTGCACCAAATTCAAATGATCAAACAAGTAATCACACAAATATAAGAATTGGTTAAACGTGGCGCTATAACCAAATGCGCATCATCTTAATTTTATTACAGCTCATTTTGCAGTTTATCAATAGATTGAGCACCAAATAGATTTGGCATTGCTGATTCATATGGAACTCTTAACTCAGCTTCAGTTGCAAGGACAATAACTAGATAGGTACTTGTATATAGGAGGCGAAGGGTTTGATGCTTCGAATATTTGTGTTGCTTATTCTGATATAAAGTTTGACTCCCAGACTGTTCATTGTAGAGCATGTCTTTACTTCCTGCGTTTTACCCTCTTAAATGTAGAAAGAAAACAAATGCTTTAAAGTTCATCGAATGAGGCTGAATAGATGGCAGTGAATGTTTTTAATTTTAATAAGCTAAGAGCCGAAGGGAGTCGACAATGAAAAGTGCAGATATTTGTGATTGCCTCCATCTCTAGTTGTCTAGACTGCAAAGCAATTCTGGCATATGAAACAATGATGATTGTCTGTGTGTCTCTTCATCAATCTTTCTGGCGTCAACACTAAGGTAGGTGTGTTGGTTGCGATTATTTTCTTATACACCCTATTGGAAGCAGAGTGAAACAAATTCCTACAATTATGGCATACTAAATAATACAGTCATTGATGAATACTGTCACTGTAACCATATTTCGCGGTCCAGTGAATTTTTTAAAACTTTTCGTCCGGCTCAAAGTCTCTTGTTTAGGGTTTACCTTTTAGTCACTATCTCAGACACTTTTGCCATTAGTAATATAACCTTGCACCTACAAGCATCATATGGAGTCCTATAACTTTCAGTAAAATGTCGGTCACTGTGAATTATTTCACTGTACATTTACTTTATATGTTCTTTGCGTTTTTCATGCACTATTCCTACGAAGTCAAATTGCATGGTATGCTATCGCGTATTGAAAAGCAATTGCGTCACTATGGTTGGTGTCACCCAGTTCGGTAACTCACTGTGTCACCCCCATGGACCTCCTTCCTGCACAAAATATTTAAAAACAATGTATAGAGACATGTGCGGTAACTCATGGTGTTACCCTCATGGATCCCCTTCCTGCACAATTATACCAAAAAATTATAGACAGTCATGTGCGGTAAATCATGGTGTCCCCACATGGATACCTTTCCTGCACAAGAAAATTTATGGACTGTCAATTGCGGTAACTCATAGTGCCCCCCCCCAACCTACTTCCTGCATAAAAATTCAAACACTTTTTAGACAGTCATTTTGATGTCACGCCCTCTGATGGTGTCCCACAGGGCGGTCTGCACCCCTCACAGCCCCAATGACGCCACTGTTGAGAAGCACTATATCCATCAATGAAAACTACGCCATGATTCAAATATGTGTGCCTACCCTTGCATTCAACTCAGTTTCTCTACGTCAGGGATTACATTTAGGTCTTTTTGTTGTTTGTTTTTTTCAGACACTAGGTCTCGTCGAGCTGCATATATTTTGATCTATAATGCTCGATCAAAGAAGACAATGACTAGCACCACATAAGTACAGTGAATTACAGTTGTTTTGTGTAAAAAGGTCGCACTGCCTTTGTCAGTTTCCTTGTTGTAACATTATCACCGTTGTTAAATAAACTAACGAATCACAAACGGTTCATCTAATACCCTAAAGCAACTATCACTAGGAATATACGCCATATAAAGCAGCAGTAATTTGTACGAATTTTGTTAGAAGCACAACATTATTGTCTTCATAAGTATTTGTTGAGATTGAATAACCATTACGTTTACCTTAGGTTATATATTATACTTTATATAAACATAAAGGTAGATCAATGAATTTTTTATGCTGCGTTTTTCAGTTTTGATCTTATGTTTAGTTATCGTCATGGACAACTCAAGGACCCCAAGGTATGTTTGAATAATTATAAATAGCTATTTATAGATTGAGCGTTCTCTACTTATTACAATGTGTAGCAGTATCCCAAATTAGTTGGTACTATAACGTGATGTATTCTGTTCAGACATTTACACAATATAAATAAATAGACAATTTTTTTTTTACCTTTACATTCCTAAACTTTCATAACTTGAATAAATCTCGAATATACTTCCGTTAGGTTGGAACTTTAAACAGAACTGTGAAGAAATTAAATCAATACGATGCATTCTTTCATTAAAAATGTCTTTCAAAGAAGTTACAATTTATTTTATGCTAGAAATAATTCATATAGCATTTGTTTGTAAAGTACTAATACCCAGTTAGTTTAAACGAATATCGAGAAATAGCTGCATCGACGAGGGAGATGTAGAAGAACACACACACACACACACACAAGGTTTTTCAAAAGACATGAAACTTATCATAACAAATTCAGTCTGAGTTCCCATTTTAATAAACTGCACACGAATCGTATCTGCTGAAATTAACTGCACATGTGCACATTTTATACGAAACCTTATTTTGTAAACTTGATATTTGAGTCTGGTACCGAGGACGTATCCACGTGTGGATTGCTTTATTATCACTTTTTATGTCTGTCCTGTCTTTGAAAAAAAAATCTGGTCGTTAAAAATTCTGTGTTTAAAAGCTTTGATGTATCTTTTTACAATGTTTAAATCTGTTGAAATAACTCACTAATTCAAATGTGTACGGCTTTATTCATCCATTTATGTGTGTACTTAATCTGTTAGTATATTGTTGTCTCAAAAATGAAGCATGAAACAATCTAAATGATGCAAATAATTAATCGGGTATTACTCTGACAAAAATCATAGGTAAAGTTTATATATGCTTGAGAAAGAGTAATTATTGGTGAGGTAAAAGAAAAAAATTCATGCTTTCAAACTTTTTTCAGCCGCAAAACTTTACTGTTTACATATATTTGTTTTTTATTATGTCATAAGTAAACACTTGAGTAAAACGTGTGAACTATACTATGATTATATAGAATGTTTTTAAAGTTTTAAGGTGTTTATAAATTTATGATGGTACAAATTAATAAAATGTAATGATAGCAATAAAATGATCTGGATAATACAATCTGTGAACATCTATGTACAATTTTGTATGAAACGCGGAAAATGTGACTAAATTTTATTTTTATTTTATTTTTTCTTATTTCCTTATCAAAGAGTTAAACAAGGCGATACTTTGTCACCGATTGTATTTGTTCTAGTCATCAATGATATTGTAGATTATTTGTTAAATGTGAAATATACTAGCATTTGTTGCTGTTGATAAGCTACACATAATACTACTATATGCAGATGATACTGTTCTGTTATTGTTGATAAAATACACATTTTAAAATTCTATGCATTGCAAAAAGTTTTAAGCACATTAACTTACATTTTTGTAGAAAGTAAAACTCCATTCAATGATGATAAAACTGAAATTATAATATTCAGGAAAGATAAGAAAAAGAAAATGTCAATCTATGATTACGTGACAATGAATTTAAAATTGTAAACCTTTTGTATATCTTGTTCTTTTGATGAGCAGAAATGACCAATGGATTTAAAGTCTCGAAAGAATTCTCGTAATCTCAAAAATGGCCTATAATAATAATAATAATAATAATAATAATAATAATAATAATAATAATAATAATAATAATAATAATAATAATAATAGTATAGTAATAGTAGTTGCTATTGTTTTGTTATTGTTATTAGTAGTAGTAGTAGTAATAGTAGTAGTAGTATCATCATCATCATTTAACATATTATTGTTAAAATTATCATCCCATATGGTCTTTATTAATATGTATACTATCTACATACGTATTTATGTCAGTCAAATCAGTCATCCTACTCAAAACACTAAGAAATGACAACAGGAATAATAGACGACGACATAATTAATTTAAAACAATAAAATAGGAGGACAGTATGTATATAATAAAATTGGAATATAAATCTGGACATTGAATTTCTAATTTCAGCATAAATAGAATTCTGTAATTCCGGACCCGATACGACGAGAGATTTATCGAAATGGGAAGAGCGAAATAAATAGAATAAAAAGATGCTGCTTGGAAAATGGTAGGTCACGGTTTGGTGAGAAAAAATAAATAATTGGATACAAAGTCATTGTCCGTTTTATACAGTATGCAACCCTTTTCTAACGCAACACAAAATGCTGATCAATTTTTTTTTATCGAAAATATTTCAGACGAAGTGAAACTTTCTGGTATTAAGAATATTTCTGTTTTTAAAAATATGGGCATTTCTGGGTGTTGATGATATTAACAAATTTAAACAAAAATTTATATCTGCTGTGAAATTTTTAGCAGTTAATGTATTCTACGTCCTAATTATCTTATTGATAACAAGTGATAATGCATCTTCGGTACATTGCCAAAATGAGTGATTCCATTAACGATGCCATTTCTTAATCAGTGCAAATTAACCACCCCAAATCTTACCTTTGTTTGTATTATTCTTCATTTGTTTCTGTATTTGTTTGTTTATTTTTCTTCTCATAAGAATTGCTTTTACGGTAACCTTCACAATCACCTTTCATTAGAGTTTTTTGTATTCTTTCGTTTTCTTGGGTTTTTTTTTTTTTTCAATTTCCAACATTGTTAGTACCTAGGAACGGGGGTATTCGAAAGCATGCATCATTAGGTATTATTTTTGTCTTCCTACCCAACTTATTTCACGATTAATTACTTAATTCAATGACGCATTTATTTATTTATTTTAAAGTTTTATTTTTAACTGATCTAATTAATATGTGAAAGAAGTTTCGCATAGTATTAAATCGTTTAAATGGTGTTTTAAACAATAAATTGATATTATATATTCTTGCTTTGATTTTGGCATTGAAAGTGTATAACTTATACAATACATACACTTTAAAATACATACAGATGAAAAATATTAGTTTGCTAAAAATAAACATCGAGATTCTCTTTTTTATTTGACAAATAAAAATTATAAACCAAACCTTAGGGAAGTATTAAAGGTGAAAACCGTGTGGACTCGGATATAAGTCGAGCCTAAATGCGAAACTACGTAGACTTTGATCTCTTGGCGCATTATGTGCTCGCAAATCAGAGTCTGTGTTGTTTCTTCTATTGATTACTGATAATAAATTGCGTAGACTCGGGTCTCTTAGAGCATTATGCGACAGCATATTAAGGACTGTGCAGTTGTGCAGTTGGACTCGACTTACAAAAGAGAATATACCAAAGATAGTGTCATTTCTTAAACGCACATTAAACTTATTCTCTTAAAAATGATTTGATGATGTCTCGGTAATGAAATGGTAGGAAAATAAAACTATTTGGAATGCATCAAAAGGCCTAGTATATTATCTAGTCATCACATTGTGACACCTGTGTTTCTGCTTGATGAATGTTAGAAACTAATTTACATAAAACAGCATCGAATGACAACGGTTTTGAATTTTAATGAAACAAACGGAACAACAATGTCACGACATATACATTTAAAGAAATTCTAACAAGGTCTTCAAAAAAATTTGGTAATAACTTGTGTACATATATTCATACTAGAAACTAAAACTGCATATCAGTTTAATGTATGTACTACTGCTGACAAACAACAACAACAACAACAACATTATTATTATTATTATTAATTATTAATTAATTATTAATTATTATCACTAATATACTACTACTATAACTACTACTACTACTATTACTAGCAGTAATAGTAAGAACAATAATAACAATATTAACTAAATTTAAGGCTTGTCTCCATGCAAATGGTTGCTTTGCTTTATTCCGATAAATTTATTTTGTTTTAATTATTATTTACATACTATTATAAATTTGTCTATTTTTGTACTAATTTATTTTTTACAAAATCGAACAATATTATCAACATTGGTTTAAAATATAGTAAATAGACTATATATCTAATAATAAATAATATGGCTTTTTCATCTACCTTTTCTATATTTGTCTGTGACATCTTGCTGAAAAAAATATAAATTTTTCAATTTCCTTTGTCGCATTTTCATGTTTAATATCCAAGTGAAATGTTTTGTTCTTTCACCCTCGACTCTCATAGACTTTTAGGCGTTGCGACTTATGTTGTAGCAATAATTCGGTTTCTGTTTATAGAAATGGTTTGATATTTGTATGGCGAGAACATTGGCAAATTTATGTGTCCGGTGCCACGTGGTATGTCAGTCCTATGCAGTTCCTATTGAGAAACTGTGCAAAGGAAAGTGTATATAACATTGTGGAAATATATGACCATAATCATTTGCAATTTGCATTAAAATGTTTTAGGAACAGAAACAAAAATATGTACAGATTGCATACGACCAGCAAAGATGGAACGATGTCTTTCTACAAGACTACCGTTTGTCCTTCAAAAATTAACCGTTATATGGTGTTAGTGATAGTATCGATAAACTGTGTTCGGAATTTTGCAAATATTTTTGTCAACTATCGGTAAAGCCTATCTTAAACAGAAGCTTTTGGGCTTTCGCCGTCGTAACAGGAGCCATTTACCCTAAGTATGCCACTGTTAGAGACAGACAGACATGCAGAGTTACAAAAAAAATCTGTCTAAAACTGCGTTCGTGAAGACAAGTTGGACAAGATTTAAAAATAACTGTCGACTTTGAAATATAGGACCCCGAAGAAAATTTGGAATATTTTTAACGAATGAAAAATTATACCTTAGGAAATGTTACACGTGACCAATTGTATGTGTATTTTAAAGCATCCAAATTTTATCACACTGTCAATACCTAAGTGAAATATTTACTAAAAACTTAAATGCAGGAAATTGAAAAAATTAAGTTAACAATGAAGTGAACATAGATCCGGTTGTTCATGAACTGGGTCATATAATTAATGATGATGAAATTTGTATGGTTATTGTAAAAGGATGAGTAAACAGAAACAGCGTGGAATTAATATTAATATTAATTAATATTTTATGTCTGGCCAGGACGTTTTAGTGCCATGTCTAAATAAAGTGATAGTGTTATTATAGATAGTGATTATATATACTGTCTCATACAGCTAGATCGTTACCAATATTGTATAATTGTTTTGTTCAAATTAATTTTGTACCACTAGAGGCAATGTAACGTATATCTAAACTGAACAGTAGATAAAATACTTATGGTAAATGAATATTCAGTTTCCTTGATTGAATGTATTCCTTGGAAGATCAAATGGAACCTTCCCTTTAGTAAATTATTTATTACGACCAACAATCTTTATCTCCCTTTACAACATATAGGTCCCTTCTTTCAGATCTTTACAAATACAGGTAAGTTGACACTGATCAACGTAAAATTTAATAAAGCGTAGTTATTGTGTATAAAAGCAACAACTATAAACACCTGTGACAGAAAATTGTATTACATGCACATGTTGCTGCCAAACCAGTCGTACAATCTACTATATAGATCTACCTGTAAATCTATATATTTAGCCTGTCGTACATGTCTGGTACACTGTCAAAGCGACCTAATTAAGCCAAGCACCTAGGTGCAGCAATATCATATCCAGGTATAGCTCAATATTCCACGAATGGGACAATTGATTGCTCTTCGCCGAATAACGTCAAGGTAGTCCAACGTTCAGACCCTTACCTGGATAAAGAAAAAGTAGACGGACAACAATAACGGAATGAATAATTATATTTGTCTTCCGTGATCTGGCGAAACTTTGGGCTTTCTGGGGGCATCCTTTCTACGAATGAGGAAAATGCCCCAAGAAATCCTAAATATGCGCTGTAAACTTCATCGATTAATGGAACATTCCACCAGCGGGATAATGTGACTGTCAATTCTGGCAATCTCATTTTCATGGAAGGTAAGTGACAATGCTAATTGTTCGAACATGGTTTCTTATTGTGACAGAATATCACGTTTTTTATATTTGCATTTGCTGATATTCAAATTTTAGCATATTTAAGTTTTAATATACAGAGAATAATTTTCTCTATGAAGTACGTAAATCTATTGTATATCATTCAATGTCAAACCACAATATGTCGGTGTTCGACAATTTGTAAATGTATGTTAAGTATATATGTATATTTGTTTTTTGTGGAGCGCGCCGTGCCATACAAAATAGACCACATACATACGCACACAAACACGCACACACACACACAATATTGTATGGATAGATAGTTTTGCCAGTATTTAATTATTCGATTTCGATACCCATTGACTGACTATCCACGACAGGGGGGAGGGCGTGCATAGGAAGATTGAATATTTTATTTTTGAAACAGATGAGGTAGTGTGTGTGTGTGTGTGTGTGTGTGTGTGTGTGTGTGTGGCGTTGCCATCCATTATAAGCCTATATAAAAATGTATCTTATATTGTACAAAAACAAAATATCTCTAATTGAAGGAAACATAAGTTTACCTTATCCCACCCCATACCCCAAAATCATATGGGTTAGTGCCTAACATTATCAATTGATGTAAAAGCGTCAACTTCCGCGTTCCATATTAGAGCTAACTATTGATTGGCTGATAAATGATTAAGGATCTTGCATTGGATTGGCTGTAAGGACGGGTAGATTTTGTACAGATGACAATTTAATCTCGCTGTTCACCAAGATTCAACTGAAGGTCAACAGATAGAGCTATGATCGTGCAACAGTTATCTGTATGGAATAAGAAGAAGCAGAAAGTGTGCACGTATATGCATGTCTCTGATATTATTTAATATTTAGAACATGTTACAAACGTGCCCAATCAGTCGGGTTAAATCTGAATAATGAAATAGAGATCATGTGGTGAATAAAAGTCTTTTCAAATGCACTGGATCCAGTAGGCGCCGCAAATTTCATGGCTTGATTAAATTAAATGCAGTAGACTGACAATGAACAGTACAAATCAGTTTGTTAAGAACTGTCCCAAACCCTCTCAGCGAATCTTTTGTTATTTTGTCAGTGGAAAGGTCAATATCTTAATGCAATATTCCCATTAGTCATGGAAACTGTTATAATTTCAACACATTTGATTTGTATATCATATAATTTGTCTGTTTTGTGTATGCTTTCGACGGAAACTCAGTGAAAAAAGAAAGCCCATAGGCCAATTAAAATGGGTTTTCAGTTTATTGTCAGTTAGTTATGTTGCACGTTGTGTGTGTGTTTATGTGTGTGTGTGTGTGTGCACAATACTTATTATCAAAAAATAAATATTGTATAAATAATTAATCATAATATACTGAGAATTAATTTTCAAAATGCCCTTTCATTTTTAAAGAATAAAGTAAACTTATTTTTCTAGCACCATTAGGGTAGGACAATAGTAATAATGAATAAGGAGGATTATATTGTACTTCTTTTAAAGACAATTAAATGATGAAGTATATTATGCAAAACACTCCTATAATCCTTTTGAAGAAATGAAAGAAAAATAAGCAAATGTATTAATGAAAGCTCTATACACAATAACTCAATGTATGATGAACTAGATATCTTCCCAAATATAATTTACCCAAAATACATAAAACGGTTGATAAGTCACCACTTTTAGGGTATCCAGATAGATCCATCATTTCTACATGTAACTAAATTACAAATAATTTATTCCAATAAATTGATCATATTTTACAACCACTGATTAAATTGCTACCTTCACATGTCAGAGATACATTTAATTTTATTACTATATTGAAATCTTTACCGAAACTAACTAGTTACACTTGATATGGTTTCACTCTACACGAATATACCACACAATAATGATATCGAAGTGTGTAAATAGTTTATTATAGAAAACAAATATAGACGTAAACTATCAAAAGAACATATTAGTGAGATGATAAAACTTGTGCTCGAAAATAACTTTCAATTTGGTAAAATAAACCATCTCAAAAAAGTTGGGAATAGCAATATTTCCATATAATAAGTTGGTCATATCAAATTAGTTCTACCATTCTGAATTTACCAAATTAGACATTACAAACGTTGACGGCATCAAACTGCATTCACAAATGTAGATTCAAACATGTTCTTAATAAACGTTTCTTAAAAGCAGCTGTTTGGTTAAGGATTTTAGGCGATATATGTATGATTTGGAGTTAATAAGACCTTTATTATCATACAGACTGTTGAAATAAATTACATCCATCAATATAATTTATATCCATTGTGTCTAAAACTAAAGTATCATTTTTGGACGTAAAGGTCGTGAAAAATGAAAATGATGACATCACTATCATGGTTCATATTAAAAACACGAATATTCATCAATATGTTGAATATTCTTCATGTCATCTTATAATTAATTCTCAATATATTATGATTAATTATTTATAAAATAACTATTTATTTTATGATTATAAGCATTATTAGCACCTGAAGTTTTCATTATATAAATTGAGTTCTAATAAAATGTTGACCATTTCGTCAATAATACAACAATGTATAATAATTTTTTTATTAAAAAATGTTAATTATACATAATAAAACTATTAATAAAGCTGTTTATATCTTTTTATACTTAAATTTTTGATATAGTTATCAATATAGATAAACGATATTTTAATACATAAAAATATGTATATCTGTAATGTTTTTGCATACTAAGTTATTTGTTAAAGAACAAAAACCAAATAGATTAAAAATATAAGCCATGAAGTCATCTTGTTTATGTCATATTGTTTATATCAACGATCACTTAGAAACAATGTATATTTAATGACGTAAGCAATGATATTGAATTCAGTCTGATGAAGAAATAAAGCGAAACCAGTTACAATTCTACGTGTTGTTGTTTAGTGTGTGTGTATGTGTGTGTGTCCGTGTGTGTGTATGTGTATGTGAGGTGCTGACAATGACATTTTACTTGCAATTATTACAAGAAAGTCGTCATATTATCCCATTTCTTTGATGACTTCTTTAGTTTAGTTACCAAACGTATCAACCAAAATTTAACAGTAAGAAAAGAAACAAAATTATATCAGAACGAAATATTTAAATGATGAAAAGATGAGTACATGCTACGTTTAAATTTTAATGTATTAAACATAGATAAAAAAAATGGCATTGATAAAAGCAGATTTATTGGGACCTGTTATATCTCCATATAATATGTTGGTCATATATTTCAAATTAGTTATACCGTTCTGAATTTACAAAATTGGACATTACAATCGAAGACGGCATTAAACTGCATTAACAAATGTAGATTCGAGCATTGATTAGCTACGACCGTAATTAGTGCATATCTGCGCTTTCAATTCATGAAGATCATGCATGGTACTGAGGTAAAGAAAGAGAATTGCTATTGGCCAAAAAGGTTTAATAAGACTACCATTATTGGTCAGTTTTGTGGCGCTCTACAGGCAGTTAACGTAGCTAGTTGCTCAGTTACACGTTAAACTACACCGGTCAATCAATGTGACATGTTCGTTCTGCTTTCTAACAGCCAATCATGATAATATATGTTAGATAGGAAAGACAAATTAAAACACAAAGAAAAATATGCAGCCGTCTTCAATTTGAAGTGTGTCTGCGACCGTTAAGCTATGCTCATGTTGTTTAAAAAATCACAAAATAGAGAAGAAAAGCTTAAAACGAAGAAGAGTTTAGAGAAAAACATTTTTTGGAGTAAAAGTATATATTTGTATGATTTTGCGTCTTATTAGCTTTTAATTTTAATTGAGAAATAAATGAAACTTCAAAAAATAAAATAATAAGACTTGTGCAAAACTTATTACCCAGCAGCGAATGCCTAATAAACAGAAGAAAAAAAATATATCTCTCAGAGGCATTCAACAGATACAAGTTAATCTGTAAACGTCTTCTGCATTTGAAAAAGAAAATCTAAGATGGAACATTTATATCGAACAGTTTTGTTCAAATATTTCAGTTACGATGACTGGCTTAAAACGTACGTACATAAATATCTTATTATCAGGAAACTTTGGAAAACTGTTTTAAAACTGCTCTGGTATCAATTCCTGACAGCTGGACTACTCCCCTTGACAAAGTGTTTGATTAGCTCCTAACATTGGAAAATTGTGACCTGGTTCACAATGGCGGCGAATTACCAAGTTTTGTGTCAATATATACTGCAAAAACGTAAATACTTCTTTAGGATTTTAATTCGTTTTTCTCATGAATAACTAATACCCAGGAAATTTAGTCTACTTTGAAAAAAAAGTCCTAAATATTGTTCAGGCAGGTCATAATTGTAATCCCCCAAAATTATTTACTAAATTATTGTCCGTTAACTTTTATCTCATAAAATTTTATTATCACGATTATTTCTTATATTACATATATTCATATATACATGCATAACATTTAGAAAAACAAAATATCTCGCTACAATTATATAAATTATGTTTTCCATATGCAACAATATTATTGTATATTCTGTCTTTTATTTACAGTAATAACAGTTATGAAAACCTTAATTATTCCAAAGCTTACTCATTTGTTCATCTCCACAAAATTGTTATCAGAATGAACAATATTAAGAGAGGTTATGCTCAAACTTTTTCTAAAGTTGGCTTGGCGATGACAGATATTGATAAATTTATATTAACTTTGAAATCATAATGGATTCGTAGAATTCTTCTACCTCACAGAAAATTGATCAATTTTTTTTAATATGAAATACGCGAGATTAGAAGCCTGTTCTACTTGCAGATGAAAATGGGATGCCTTCAACCAAAAAGACAACAAATGCTTTATGGCGTGATGTTTTAATGGCATGGAAGCTGTTACTAGAGAAAAATATTCTACGGACAGGAGAAGATGCCATGAACACAAGTTTATTGATTAACTCCCTTATACGGGTGAATATGGTATCCATTTTCTGTAGGAAATGGTTTGAACATAATGTTATCTATACTGGAAATATGCTTACAGATCAGAGAAAAATGATTGACAGGGTCGACAAGGTCGGGGGAAGGGAGGAATCAACCGGGGATATATCCCCTGGGCTCAGACCCATACGGGTGCACGGAACGAACAACACTTTCTAATTTTATGAAAGAAAAATTTTGTTTGAACAATAACTAAGAGAGGCCCGGATGTTTCTTATCCTAGTGCCCATAATCGCTCTCTACGACCTTGATCGACTTTGAAAGCTTTTAAGCTAGATATGGTCTCAGTACTAATTTCCTTGCTTTTCAAGGGATAATTCAGTGTGTAAAGTCCTTGTGAAAAAAGGTACAATTAGGTAAATCAACTCTGATCAGACCATTTATGCCTTTCTAATAATAAGTTGTATTTCGTAACAATAAAGGATGTAAAGAATATTTTAATATATTTTATAGAAAACCAGCTAGTGAAAAAATGGAATGACATTTTTAATCTGAGTATGGATATATGGCATGACATATTTACTAAAGTTTTGAAAATAACACGAAACTCAAAATTGCAATTGTTTCAATTTCATATTACTCATAGAATTTAATTTTATGAGTTATTTTCTCTATCAAATAAAATTATCCAGCACTGATAAATGTACTTTTTCTAAAAATGTTCCGGAAACAATACTGCATTTGTTTTGGTAACGTAATGTGATAATTAAGTTGTGGAATGAAGTGATTATTTGGATTCAGAATAAAGTGAATAAAGATACTGCGCCAAGGGGAAAAAATGTTATATTAAAGTATACAAATAGAGATGGAATATTGGAAAAACTTTTTGTTTTTTTCTTTGTTAGCCAAATACTACATCTTTATATGTAAAATGACGGGGATATACCTACATTGGGTGGTTTGAACGTTTGTTTATAATATTAAAGATCACTATAGTCTGGAAAAATATATTGCAATAAATTCTGAGAGGAAGGAAGCATTTATGTTGGTTTGGGAACCATTCCACAATAATTATAATTATGTGTTTAATAGCGTCATGTGTGTCACCTAAATTCTGTATATTTATAATTGTCAAATAAGACTGTGTAATACATAAATGTGTGCTCGTGTGCTTGTATGTGTTTTTTTTTTCTTTCTCTCCAACACTATATTTATGTCCTTATCACTTGTAAGGTGATCCTGGGATGGTTCTCTGACCAAATGGTCAAAATATTACAGGAATAATACCTGCCCCCCCCCAATAGTTTAATACACACAAACTTCTAAATACTTTATTTAATTTATAAACACAGAAAGACAAAGTTTTCTCGTATAAAAACTCCGCTCAAGTTAGTTGATTTTGAGCAAAAGTTAAAAGAAAACGATTATAAAATGAATCCAAAAGACGAATCGGACCACGACATGAAGATTCTCTAAATGTGAAAAGGTTTTTATTTTATTTACAATGGTAAAATAAACTAACATTAAATGAATAAAAAAATTATGGAAAATCTAAATGAAGTATAAATAATAAAATAACGTAATATTTTAAGGAATGAAAACATGTTTCATTTTATTTTGATTGACGTAAATAAACTAAAATCTAAAAACTAATGGAAGTTGCAAAATTTTCAGATAGTCTTTGAAATGAATGTTGTAAGCTAGAAGCTTATGTACGTATTATTGCTTATGTTGTAAGCTAGAAACTTATGTACGTATTATTGCTTTTATAGTGTCTTGCACTCAGAATTTTTTTTTGTCAATATTCAGCAACTTTTGTTAAAATAAAGCTGGAAAATGTCAGATTTCTTTTTTGTGCGCTCTTAAATGGATGATAACTATGAAAATAAATAGCAGACGTCAGATCAAAGTACAAAGTAAAATAATCTCATTTTCATAAAAAGCAACAGTACCAAAATCTAACAAGATATAATAGCTGTTGGTTTATTTTTATATGTATATTTTTTATGCGTCTACCCGACTGTACTGGTTTTTCAGATAACATGGCTCTAACTCTTCAATGTTCGATGTTATAATTTCCTAGACAGCTAATTTATTCCTCCAGCATTCTTGGAAAACAAAGTAAAAAAGGAACTGTTTGCGTATTTGTATGAAATTATAAAAAAAAACAATATCAATAGAAAATTACCTAATTTTAAATACATCAAGGAAATTATTATCTGTGTATTAAAAAATAATTATAAAGAGAATCGTAGCAAAGTTATTTTCTTAAGAGGTTATGAAAATATAGTCATCTTTTATCAGAAACAAGTTTGAATGTAAATGATTGTGCGTGTGTTGTTCAATAGGATAGAAATAAGAAGCAAAAAAGACCATATAAGCGTTAATCAGAACTATATGAATATATTTCATTATTTGAAAGAGATTCAATTTCAAAAATGTATTGAATAGCTGATGTACAAAACACAGTTATCGTGTACACCTCCATGCATGTTATTGATGTTAATATACACAGATCGTATAAATCCTAAAGCTAATCGTTCTCAAGTTGCGCGTGCTGCATATTTGTCCTGTTGTTTTAGAGTATCACTGCACTGTTAATTCAAATGTATCAACACTGACATTGTCTGAAGTCATACAAATAGCGACAGAGAACGATTTGTACAGTCTTCTCAATTTCAAATCTGGCTCTCATGCACTATACAAAGGTGTGACTAACTCGGTGTGTGTGTGTGTGTGTGTGTGTGTGTGTGTGTGTGTGTGTGTGTGTAACTGGGATTTTTAACGTAGCTTTAACAACTTTTGCCACGATATCTGCAGTTTATAGTGATGTCGAGCACTGAATGCCACAAACATATAGCATCATGTCCCTACCAAGTCACATTATCTTGACCTTAGGCCGACCAGTCCTAACACGAACCTCTTAATGCTGAGCGCTAAGAAAGGCAGTAGTAAATACCATTTTTATAAATCTTAGGAATTAAAGGTAATGATAAAGCAGACCGTGCTGCTAAAATGGCCCTATTACTAGAACCAACTGATTTTAAAGCACCATATACTGATTTTAAACGTTGTATCAAAGACTGTTTACGTCAGAAATGGCAGGCATCATGGAATGATGCCGTGAATAACAAACTTCATGCCATCAAGCCAACCTTAGGAGAATGGACAAACTTCATGCCATCAAGCCAACCTTAGGAGAATGGACCCCTTCCTACAGATCCGTCCGTAGAGAGGAGGTAGTCATTGCAAGAATTCGACTCGGTCATACTTATTTAACACACTCCTACATATTAAAAGGAGAAGACCCACCGGAGTGCATAGCTTGTAATGAACCATTCACCGTTAAGCACTTTATGCTGGAATGCTTCGATCTTCAACCTACGCGTACTCATTACTACGTTGTGCAAGACATGAGGGAGCTCTTTGATACAGTTAACATTACCAACATTATAGACTTCCTTAAGGAAGCAAACATTTATCATAAGTTATAGCTTTTATTTTATCACATTGTTCAGTTTTGTGTTATATTTATGCAGTCGATAGATTTTAATTGCCAATCATATGTTTTCGTTATCACATATTTGCACACCCCGTTGATCGGGAAACTTTTAATTATTTACCGTCGTTCACATTTTTATCGCTTTACCTTTAACTGTTTGGACTCCAATCGCTGGTCGATAAAATTATTTTACCAGTTATAAATGAAAAAGGATATAACCTAATGTTTGGCGCTAAATAGCCACATAGTGCTGGTGCGCCGTAAAAATATAAATCAATCAATCAATCAATCAATAAATCTTTGGTATGTCTCTGCCGGAGTTCGAATTCGCGAACCCCCGCATCCGGTGACAAAATAATTTCATAGTTTTATCGTCTATGCTCGTTTGGAAGTCAAGCTCACTTGTAAATTGCACAGACCCTCATCTGCCTTTGCATTAAACGACGGTAGATGAGGTTCAATGCAATCTATCATTAGTAATGAGTAGAAGAAGCAACTTCGCCATGATCTGCCGACTCACCAATCGACAGCAAATCTGGATCTATGCTGCTTGCATTTGGCCAGTGACATAGTGGGTAGAGCGTCCGTCTCGGATGCGGGAGGTCGTGGGTTCGATCTTCAGCCGGGTCATAACACAGACTTATAAAATGGCATAACAGCTGCCTCGTTTGGTGCTCAGCATTGATAGGTAAGTGTTGGGACTGGTCGACCTGTTGTGAGGATAATGTGACTGGGTGGGACCTCATGCCACATGTGTGTGGCATGAAACCCGAGTGCTAGACATCACTATAAACCGCCAAATTATAGAATATCGTAGCGATATGTCTGAAAAATTGTTAAAGTTACGGTAAAAGTCAAAATCACATACACTCACACACACTTATTCGCAAGTCTAGACAACATGTAAGGCTAACATATTTTTGTATAGAAAGTGCTAGGTCACAATTATTGAATACATAAGAAACCAGTCCCTTTAAAAGACTCACGGGAACATATTGCAAATTATTTACATGACCTTCACATGAGGTAAATACATTACATAAGTTATCAGTATTTTGTCTGTATAAAATATTATAACGAAAAATATATACGCTTAATTATTGTTGAAGTTTAATTTTTGGATCATGTATAGTACACAATTTGAAATAATGTTTTACTATATGAAGTACAGGTAGACGTTTACTATCCTGTAGTATTTTAACTTCACTGTATGGAATAATTTCATTTAACACAATATCTCCCTTTTTATTCTTTTAACAATTATTCATAAAACCCTTGGGTTTTTTTCACTCCACGTTAATATTACTTTGCATTGTCAAGAATTATTTGAATACCTTCTGTTTCTTCTGTCTCATTTCCAACAACTCAATTCGATTATTCATTACATAAAAAATATTGTAGAGTTTACTTATTTGTAATCTAATTAATTATTCTCTTCCATTCTATAATAGTTTCCTATATCGAGATCAGGAAATAGTTTTACATGTTATTTCCATTAGCAAAGATAAGAATATAATGTTTCATTTGTGCTACACTGATGTTGTAGCGTTCTTGTATGGAATATATATTAATATAGAAAATCCAGAACTCGTGATGCATATGAATAATGAAAACCCAGGACACCTAATGTTTCCGAATACCGAAAACCATAACACATAATGCATATGAATACTAAACCCAGAATACATCGTGCATATTGATACTGAGAACCCAGAATACATAATGCATACGAGTCCTGAGAACCCAGAATACATCGTGCATATTGATACTGAGAACCCAGAATACATAATGCATACGAGTCCTGAGAACCCAGAATACATCGTGCATATTGATACTGAGAACCCAGAATACATAATGCATACGAGTCCTGAGAACCCAGAATACATCGTGCATATTGATACTGAGAACCCAGAATACATAATGCATACGAGTCCTGAGAACCCAGAATACATCGTGCATATTGATACTGAGAACCCAGAATACATCGTGCATATGAATACTGAGAACCCAGAACTCGTATATGAATAATTGAATACGAGTCCTGGAATGCATTTGAATGCTGGAATAGAAGTACTGGAATGCATATGAATACCGGAATGTGAGAATAGGAATGCATATGAATCCTGAGAACCAAAAACTCATAATGTAGATGAATACCGGAATGCATATGAATACTGAAAACCTAGAACTCATAATGTAGATGAATACCGGAATGCATATGAATACTGAAAACCTAGAACTCATAATGTAGATGAATACCGGAATGCATATGAATACTGAAAACCTAGAACTCATAATGTAGATGAATACCGGAATGCATATGAATACTGGAATATGAATATAAGAATGCATATGAATACTGGAATGCATATAAAGCACAAATTTGCCGTGAAAAATTCTTAACTTGGGTTAAGGTCAACTCATAGTATACGAGTAAACTTCTATCATCCACCTTCAAAAATTATTAAAATTAATTTTATCAATAAATAATGAAATTTTACAAATTCGCATAGTCAATGGCATAAACGAAATCCATTATTTTCTGGAAAAGTTACTGTTTTTGAAACATAGCGATGTAAAAAAATTAATTATATTGTATTATCTCTAGCAAATTGTTTACAACAAATATTAACAAAGCGTAATTCCCTCTTTATTAAGATTGTAATGAATGATTCAAACGATTAAATTAACAATTTTTGTAGAAGATTATTCCGAAGTTGAATTATACATTATGGATATATCCTCTTTAGTAAATATTTTAAAATTTCAGAGATGAGAAACTTTTTAAACTATGGAAACCGAAGATATGTGAACTTGCTAAGTGTTTAATTAAAAGAATGCTTTGATTTTACAAAGTTTGGTGTGTATTTTGTAATGACAAATTTACATAGACTGAATTCATGTTGTGTGATGTATTTAAGGCTTATATTCGTTTTAATGTAAAAGAAATGTTCAGCGCATTATTAAATGCGGCTTTTATTAGCGAAGTATCTTTCTGGTTCAACAAAAAAAAGATTAAACTTGGTGGAAGAAAGTATACATGCGACAAACATTTATTCATGCAAGTATATTAATTATAACATATTAATTATAACTGACTTAATTAATGTGAAAGGTTAATATTTGTCCATTCTGGGCATCGCAGGAGATGTCTTACTATAAATGTTTATTTTCATTAGCCTACATTGGATTAATTTTGGCCGTCAAAATATTTTTGAACACGTCAATTATATTATTATTAATTGTATTATATTCCATACATTCAAACCATACGTATCTGATAAAGGAAAATAAATGATGTAGACATATTTGTTTATTCATGATGGGTTAAAGAATCATTCTTCTTCAAAAAATAAAGAGGAAACTGAGTTTGGATTAAAATACAGTAAACAAAAATTGGCAACTTTCTTATCATTTATGTTTGCTATGTTTAAAAATTCTCTATGGTTTTAAATTAGAGTTTTATATATAATTTTGTCTACAAATACATTTATGAAACAATTGTAATATCTGATGATAATAATAAATCTTATTGAAATACAGAATCTGAAAATCTTGCATATCCCTTGGGTTTGCCCACTTGTTACTGCCTTTTGGAAATATATTTTTTGTGCATTAGAGACCAAGTGTGAATACTAGTATATATTACGCTCACAAATACATAGCAAAAAATCTGACCTGTGAAGTATAATATTTGGAATATTGTATTCGATAAAAGCAATCATGGCACTTAATTTTATTTTTACTGTGTACAAATTAAGACATATTTATGAGTAAAATAACATTTATATATAAATCATATTATACCTTGCATATGTTCGACTTATAAAGCAGATTTATAAAGAGATATAGCCATCCATTATGCCTAGGAGCTTCACTTTATTTATTCTTAGCCATTAGTTTATAAGTTCTAAGCCATGACTGCCACGATAAAAATTGTAAATGGGATAAATTCAATGAAACAGAGTTTGTGTTTCAACTTAGTCTAGATTCCATTTTTTTTTAGTCAGACTACGTTTTCAGTATGTTATGGCTTGTCTTGTCAATAATTTGATGTTCGTTTCCAACGTGATAGCAACTTGCAATGGTATTTCTTTGAAATATACTATGAATACAATTAGTTATAACGAATCTCTCTCTCTCTCTCTCTCTCTCTCTCTCTCTCTCTCTCTCTCTCTCTCTCTCTCTCTCTCTCTCTCTCTCTCTCTCTCTCAACACTACAAAACTTGTATCTATATGTTTTATATTTTGAGTCCATATACAATATTTGTGACAAATATCTTCTTATTTTTTATGTGACGAACATTGGATGGCAATCTGACTAATGACCAGCCCATGACGGGGATAATAAATGCATCCAAACAAGTTTAGTTCTTTGATTTCTTTCTTTTCTTCTTTCAATCATCTAAAGGCAGTGTGGATTGAAAATCGATGTAAGTTATTCGGTAGTACAAATTTCTGATATATACGTTTGCTATAAAATAAAATAAATAAATAAATAGTTATTAATTTTTTTATGCATTTATTGATTTATCGTGGCAGTTATGGCTTAGAATTAATAAACTAATGGCTAAGAATAAATAAAGTGAAGCTCCTAGGTATAATGGATGGATATATCTCTTTTCAATTTTCTGGTAAAAAAAAAATTATTATTGTTTGTGCCAGTGGTTTACTACAGATAATTTGTGGTAATCTTTCTAAAATATGAATATCCTTATGTTTTCGAAACTGATGCGTGTTAACAACAGTTGCACAAGTTCTAAACAAAATCCGTTTTAAAACGATTTTCAAATTTACATTTTGTAAAACAATTTATAAACTGTTTAGGACAAAATCAGATAAGAGGTATATTTTGTGATTCGATCATTTGGTTCCCTTTATCCAGTAGAGTTACATTAAGGACGAACTAAGGGTCTTTTTATATCTAGTTTATAATATGCAACTGAATGCCAGAATTACATTGACCATTCTCACCCGTAATTCACAGAAAGGAGCAGAGTTCGCTCATGTTTCGTTTAGTTTATTGTGCACTGCATTGTTTTGAAAATATACATTCACTTTTAAACCATTTTCAAAACTCCTGAGGAAGCCGTAATCCGAAACAAACTGGAAGAATGAAAAATTATTTACTTAAGATAAAATATCGAGATATATGGACACTATTCATAACTTCTATGAAAAGTAATTAAAGCCACTTAATATTATACATGTTTTGAAACTGAAAAAAAAAACCAGAAAAAAATCCGTCTTTTATAAGATTACTACCAGTAAAGACAAAAGCATGCTACAAGACAAAAAAAAAACATAATAATTTAAGCACTTAAATCACAGTCAAAAGCATTAAAGATTATTTAAAAACTGGTTTATAAGAATTTTGAACATTAACTACAAAAATCTTTTCCGCTGACGACTTTTCTAGGAGGCTTACAGGAAACGGTTCTATTTCTTCCTTGTCTGATTCTTACAAATACAATCTGCAAGGTCATTGTATATTGGAAACTAGCTTAATTTCAATGCCAATTTAAAAAAAGCTAAAATTTATTTCTTTCTTACCCCACCGCCGTTGCACTCGTGTTATTGTGCGATGCGTTTGTATGTCTCTATGGTACGCGGGTCTGTTTGAGCGAAATCAACGAGACAGAAGGGGGGGGGCGCTCTACATACATTATCTACTTCTTGAGAGAGTCACAGATGTAAGTTGAAGTTATTTGCAAATGACTTCTCCCATGTGCTCGAAAAATCAGCATGAAATTAGTATAAGGTAAACAATTTTTAGCAGTTGCTAATATACTGAAAACAAAATTTTGCCAGACTAGAGAAAATACCGGCTTTTTAAAGTTCAATGACTGAATTAAAAATATGTAAAATGTTTTTATAAAATAACGTTACTGGCTATTTTTAATACAAAATTTACCTCTAAAGTCAAGGAAGTGAAAGTGACTAAGCAAGACGTTTTTTATTTTATTTTTTTTATTTTTTTTTTGTTTAAATGGAACACACTCTCTATAACCCATTTTACACCCATCAATAATACACCAAAATAAAGGGAATTAAAAGTTATTATAATACTAATATTATAGCATTATAATAATAATATTATATTATTATATTATATTATTATTACAGCATAATAATATAATATTATTATATAGTATTTAAAGTCTTTTTAAACAGCCACTATAACCAATAACGAGATCCGAGGGAATTCTTTCCTCTAAACCAGATGCAAAATATGAAACTGTAGAGCGTCTCCTTAATAGACAGAGAGAGAGAGGAAATGGCCGATAGGAAAATGACGGAAATGGCTGAAATTAACAAAATTTAGCAAGACGGAAATAATCGAGACAGAAATGACGGAAATTACTTTGAAGTACAAAAATGTTTGAGGCTGAAATTGTTCAAATGTCCAAGAAGAAAACAATGCAGATGAAAAGGACTGAAATGACCAAGACAGAAATGACCGAGAGAAAAAGACAGCGGAACGCGGAAACAACAGTCACGGAAATTACCGAGACGGAAATAATAGAACGACGGAAGGTAAAATGAGCGATTTGGAACTTACTTTAATGACCTTGATGATAATGGCCGGTTAGCAAGTAACTGAGACGTAAATGACAGTGATAGAAATGGCCGAAATAACTGAGACGGAAAAGATCTCGACGCCAATGACAGAGAAATGGCAATAATCACCGATGCACACAAACATCAATGAGATGGCCATGACTGAATGACGGAAAAGCTAAAAAAAAAAGAAAGAAAAAAGAAAAAACAGTAACTTAGAAGTTAAAAATGAAGATGGGCACGACGGCCATGACGCTAAAAATGATGTCAACAACCGAGAATTATGAAAATTACCGAGATGGAAAATGATGGCACAAACCCAACTGAAAATAAATGAGACTGAAAGGACGAAAATGACAACAAAACAAAAACAAAAAACGGAGAACATGAAAATGATTGTGATGGAAATGATTGAAATGACTGAGAAAAAAAAAAAGACGGACTGAAATGATAGAAATGACCAAGACCGGAATGACCGAGACAGAAATTGACTGAGAAGCATAAAAATGACCAAGATACATCGAAATATTAGTGATAGAATGACCAAGACGGATATGATGGAAATGACCGTGTTAGATATGATCATTATAAAAATGAAGAAGATGACTGAAACGGAAATGACGGCAATGGAAATAACTGAGCCGGAGGATGCTGCGGCAGTATGGCAAGAGTGGACAAAACGGAATGTTCATTAAACTTTTTTCGGGACTTGGAAAGATTGAAAAGGGAAATTCGTATTCAGCACCCACTTTAATTAAGGTTTACTGATCAAACTGTTTATCATACCTTGCTCAGGTTTCATAATTTGAATATAATGTGGGTAAGGTACACTTTTTATTCGCGTAAGTTACCTCGTTACATATTCAGAAGAATAACAATAATGACATTAATCACGAGTATAACTGGAACAATTGCTACTACTACTCCTGCAACTGCTATGAAAACTATAATAAAAGAATGCAATAGTGTCAATACGCAAAACAGGCAGGGGAAAGTACTGACGAAAATATATGTATCAGATTTTGAACCTAAGGGTCAATGTAATTATAGTATGAAATTTAGTGCACAATCATACTTGTTGATGAACAATATATTATCATGTTTTGTTGATAATTCCATATATTAATCAATTCCATATCATACCTGTTCATCCACGGTCTCTGCTAAAACTTCAGCACTCAGGATATTCACCACGAACATTCCAAACTGAATGTAGAGCTCCAGATGTCGTTAGTGGACCACGTACTGCTACTCTTCTGGCAGGTTGAATAAGAGCTTGCTTTCTAGCTTAATTGGACCCATCCCCCACTTGACACTTGGACATGCATATAGTTGCTGTGTGCATTGCGTAGCACTGAAGTGTGCTTTAGGTTCACCTCTGAAATAAACCCCGAAATTGGAGTTGGGTATGATCGCCTAAAACAGAGCCTAACGCGGCATCGTCTGCAAACCCTAGATGGGGAGGGGGCGGGAAAAGGAGGGGAGCTGGTCGTCTTATTGAAAGTCGAGTTTCGGCAGGTTCTGCATCATGGTCAAGTCTTAAAAGTTGTTGGCATAGATGTACATAGTGCAAATCATAGTAGTCCAGGCATATCTTGGTCTTCATGAACGGTACGGCGACGAAAATCCTGTTGCCGATTCCATCTTGATAAATAAATGCAGATCGTTATTTGTCAGCAACTCGAGGTTAACCCCCTCTTTTTAAGGAGCGCGTCCCATGCCATTCTCTGTGCACTTAAGTAGTTAAGATCATAGTCCCAAAAGGAGATGTTAAGGAAGGCATCGAAGACATCCACCATCAGCGACTTATCTGCAGATAGACATCGTGGTAGTCACTGAGGATCCGGCAGCCGAAAACCTTTTGGACTCGCTGTGCGTGTCCATAATCATCACCACTGACATATTGGGCGCAGAGCCGACTGTAGAAGGTCTCTAGCGGTGTCCGCAGAGCATTCTAGAATCACGCCCAGTCGTTATAGTTCTACACCCTCGGCCAGCATCAACAGGTCAACCTCGTACTGTCTTACCTCCTAGCTGATGCACACCTGGTAGAGGGTGTTTCCTGAGTCGAAGACGCTGACTACGTTCTTCTGAGTTGTGGCACTGGAACATTCAGATATCGCTAACATTTAAGGGAATGTGCTTCCACCCAAAATCGAGCTCATACAGATGCCTGGGGCACTTTCCGAACCAGAAACGTTATCTCTGGTCGTTTATAGATACAATAAAATGGCTGACTTGGGCAGCGTTTGTCGATGTCTCTTATATTGATGGTGTGTAGGCGATGGGAGGCATTGAGATGTTGGGATATAGCTCAATCACCGGACGATTTAGCGATCTAGCGACAGACACCACAAGTATGCATCGCAAAGTATGCAAGCAGCCACAAACATCGTTGATGCGTAGGCGGATTTGGCCCGAAAGTAGATTACCCCTTGTACGACATCTGTTAGCAGAGCTTCTTCGGAATAAACATCCTGCAACGCTGGGGCCACTGCCTCGAGGAAATCAAAGCGTCCCCTTCGAACCGATGGTTTTCCAGTATGGTAGTGCAGTATCAACATTTTTCAGTGGAACTAGAACTGGGAGAGGACCGGCTTGTCTGTCAGGTTGTCAATGCTTTGCTGAGCCCGAGGCTCTACTTTGCGTCAGGGGACCAGAACCTTGAATTGGACGAGCGATGCCATTATGGCGTTCAGCTAGTCTTCATATTTGCATTAGGTGATCGGTCCCTTTAAAAGACAATGGTGAATATCTTGTCCGTATCAACTGTGGCAGATTATTCTCAAAATGTGAGGCCAGCCCCTCCCCGCCCCCACCCAAATCCGCAAAATTGAAGTGTGAAATTTTTTGACACCTGATATGGTGATCAAAATGGATATTATATTACTTATTAAAAAACTGGACAAAAAATGAATAATTTGAAATTGCAATAAATACTACTTTAAATACCAACTAGGTAAATAACAGAATATCAGCAACTGATAAAATGTTCAAGAATTCGTGTAATGGCAGACAACTATCATACCTACAATACCGACAAGATCCACAATTACGTCACCTATGGATACGTATAATATACTGCATGATATTAAATATAGCTCATGAATAAATAAACAAGCATTTATTATTGCTTATATTTGCAGAAAATGGTGTAATTTACTTTTTGAAATAAATTATTGAGTTAATAGACTAGTTACTCTTTAATTTGTTACCACAAAAAGACTGTTTAATACAATTGCAAAATTGAACATTAAGCTACAAACAAAACTTATCTTAGCAATAGTCTCATTACACTGCCATTCATGTCAGGCAAAGCTGCTGCCACTTTATTTTAGCCAAGTTCAGCAAATAGTCGGCAGTATTTTTAATGCTTAAAATTTTTTATCATTGAATGAATCAAAGCTGTCATTATAGCCACTGCCTCGTCCGACGAATTCTTGTACAGAATTTATTATGGTTAGACCACAAGTTGCTTCCCTCATACCCGTAGCTTTAAAAAAAAAAATAAACATTATAAGTTTTCTAACAATTTCATATGAACAGTCATTTAAATTTTTCTCCTAATTGTAACTGGTTTCCCTAAATTGCAGATTTATGTTATTTCTGTTATTTTTCGTCTCTGCGTCATGTCCATTTATGTGTACCCTTGCGATTTCATATTTTTGCAACACTTCTTCCAGTTTATGTTTTTAATTTCGTTTTGTTTTCCTAATGTCTTGTTCATATTTTCTCTTTGTCAAGAAAGTTCAGTCTTTTGAAATAAATACTTCCACTGCATTTATTCGAACCCTTAATTCTTTATCTTCTTGCAACTTAAGTAACCCCAAAGGGTCTACTCTTACTTGCTCTTCATCTGCTTCTTTTACCTGCTTGTCAATGTTATTTCCTTATAGTTCTAATTTTTCAAGGACTTGTATAGGTTGTCCGATTATATCTTCCGTCTCTACAGGTTGTACTAAAGTAAGTTTGCCTTTTTTTAGTAGGTATCAAACGCTTCTTGTTTAGCTCAACTTGACTATTTCAAAAACCTTACTTCCATCTATTCTATAATCTATACAGCAAACGATAAGATTTTATCTGGAAAACCGCGTTCAGATTAGAATGTTGTCTCCACTCATTTCTTAATCTTATAATGTTTTACCTTCAAGAAAAACATTTTTATTTAAATAAATTATTTAATTAATTTTAAAAGATTGCATGTATATGGGTTTCAAATTCATCATCTGATAAGGTGTCAGCTAAAAAAAGTATTCTTTTATTGCAGTTCTAAGCTGCTCATCTTCACCCCAATTTTCATCATAAACAGAACTGGCAACCTCCATTATAGCCACCTTCCACCTTTTAAACTAATTACATCGAACAAAAATGAACTTTACAAATTTTGTTTAGAAGCGGAACAAGATATTGGAGACTGTATTGTAAACGAAGACGGAACAACCGACTCCAACAAAGTTTTAACAATTAGTAATAATTATGCAATGTGCATAGGAAAACTCAAAACTATTTGATTTAATGGTCAGAGATCTATGAATACGTCTACTGCACCAGGCACGGATTGTGGACTTGTGAAGTCTAGTAAATCAAATATTTTTCTTCGTCATCTGAATAACAAGAATTACTGTTAAGGCTCATATATACCTTAAAAATGTCGTGCACTGTGATCTCAACTCATATAATATTAACAGTATACGTAAACAATTATCCAAAGTTACTATATACAGGTTAAATATAAAAATAAGAGAAGAATAGAAATTAACAGATTGTAATCGTATGCCAGTTAAATATATCGTTAAAATTGAAGTTTAGCTTAGCTTGTGAAACGTGCGCAGAATACGTAAGTTGAGGAAAATCAATTAGCCTGATACGCGTTAAATGAATCAAATATCTTTAAGAAATCTTTGTGATTTTAGGTTTAAAATTGACACACTAAAAGAAAAAAACATACAAACAATTAAGGACAAAGTTAATCACTAAACAATGACCCAAACTTGAAAAACACCCGTATTACAAATTCAGCTCACCATATTGAAAAATCTAATGCAAAAAACACGGAGAGCCAATGTAAATAATAAATTAAAATATTACTACAAATGACGATAATAAACTTTCAGAACTGCAAAAGCAAACAAATCATCACAAAGCCAAGTGGTAAATCACTCTATCAAATGCTTTACAAACATTACGAACTTAGAGCTATATCAAGCACAAAACATGTATAAACATGGAATAATGCTTGCAGCTAACTGAACACAGGATAAATGATGAAATATCACTCGCATGGGCTGATGTGGAGGATATAGAGAAGTCTAAAAAGATTACAACACATTTTGAACTTCAACAGCTGCAGAATGAAGCAAATGTTTACAAGAAATAGCGATAAAGATATTAAAAGTTATTTGATGATTCAAAAAATTGGTGCTAAACGTTCGAAGATAGGCTGACAGAAGTCACTTATTACCTGTCCAAGTTACAGATGAAGAATGACTCCAATGAAGCCAACATAAAGAATTTAAAGAATACGATTAACGCAGTGAAATAACATTCAGTTAATGAAGATGATACACGATTTATATTTTTCAGAATTAATTAAAAAGCTTGCATTTAAAAGAACATGACTTGGTAATTCTGAAGAAAAAAAATCAACTATTTGCTGGAACAGGAAAAGGGCGAACGAGTTCTAAAAGACAGCAAAATATATACACATTAAGAACTCAGAAATATTGGAAGAATCAACAAATTAGAGTAAAATATAAAACTATGAAGAGATGTTAATGAATGATAAAAAAGATAATAAAAAGTGACGAAATCAAATGGAAATGAATCAAATGCGAAATAAATAATGTAGATAAAATGATTCTTTTATATATTTCATAGTGAGATACTGAAATTTTTAAGGGAGAAAATTTATGTTGTTAGAGTGGCGATATCACTTGTATCGTTTCAGTGACGATATCACTTTTGGATCTACTCTCTTTTCCATTCAGGAAGTATATTTACCCTTGTATATGTTACTCAGACCCATATTGCCAAATTTAGACATATTTCATTGTTATTCTTCTTGTGCTCCTGTCCGCCACCCCACCCCACCCCCACATCAGGATGTACAGATCTTAAAAATTTGCAGCTGTGGACCTTTGAGTAACATTTATGCAATTAATGAGGTGCCATCAAGAGATGCCTAAAAACGAAATCCAAACTGCAAAATGTAGACCTCAATTAGTTTTCTAAAGGAATCGTCAGAATTGTCATGGATTCAACTTACACAAAATTTGCATCTGAATGTAAAAATGAACAAAATGAAGAACGAAAATCCTTTTAAGTATACTCACAATGATCAAATAATTTTGTTTTAATATATTACGCCCATAAGTCTTACAGATGCAACCAATGTTTCTAGTTAACCCACCAGTATCAATCCACGTATGAAATATTGATATAAATTAAAAACATCATTTTCGTACGTACAGTCTTTGTTTTTAAGAAGAAATATACTGTATATACAAACTAAGTTTATAAAACGTCGCCGTCCCAAAATCATTGTTAAATTTTTTAACTTCTTTTACCTATGTAGTAGTGCAGCTGTTAATCTCATTGGAATAGAATGGAGAAGCCCTATGCAAATCAACGGCTTTTGTCTTTAGAAAAAAATAATTATATAATAAAAGTAAAATCTGGGCTATTTGAGTAGATATACGGAAATATTAAATGAGTGAAGTGTTAACATTATTTCCTTATCTCTGTCTAGTCACAAAATAAAGATTTCGACTATTCACCATTAAAACTACGTTAAAAATCATAATCACATCACATCACATCTTTATTTTTCATTTAGCTGTATCATTTATTTCAATAAATAATACAGCTAAATGAGAAATAAAGATGTGATGTGAATATGATTTGTAACGTAGCTTTAAAAAAATTTCAGTCATATCGCTACGATGTCTGCAGTGTGGCAGTTTATAGTGATGTCTAGCACGGGGGCATCATGCCACAGACATGAAGCATGATTTCCCACCCAATCACTTTATCCTGACACCAGGCCGACCAGTCCTAAAAATAACCTCTTAATGCTGAGCGACAAGAGAGGCAGTTGTTAGTACCATTTTTGTAAGTCGTTGGTATTACTCTACCAGGGATAGAACCCACGACCTCCCGCATCCGAGTCGGACGCTCTAACCACTAGGCCACCGGAGCGGTGTAGAAATAAAGATTGGCGTAAAAACGCATTTCAACTTGTGATATTAATACTAAGCTGAATGATCATAACACATGGCTGAATGATCATAATAAAGGTTGAATGATCATAATACAATGCTTAGTGATCATAATACACAGATGAATGGCCGTAATGCAAGGTCGAAAGATTATAATTATAATACAAAGATGATCATAATACAAGTTTGAACGATCATAACACAAGGCAAAATGATCATAATACAAGGTCGAATGATCATAATACATGGTTTAATGATTAGAATACAAGGTCCAATGATCAGAATGCAAAGTCGAATAATCATAATACATAATACATTTTCTCTTTCCTCTCAATGTCTCCTGTAGGATTGTCTTCGGCAGGCCAGATGAGAATGAGATGAGACCATGCCTTCTTAGTTTGCTTTCGTTACGGTGGCGAGCAGATCTTCAAATTGTCCAACTGCAACTAGGATTCTCATGCGCACTTCTTCATTAGAGACATGATGCAAGTATGAGATTTTCAGGATCTTTCGATAATATCTCATCTCTAAAGTTCTGCTATCAGGGTCCAAGTCTAACATACATACATACATACATACATACATACATACATACATACATACATACATACATACATACATACATACATACATACATAAATACATACATACATACATACATACATACATACATACATACATACATACATACATACATACATACATACATGACGAGGGAGTTCATAAGCTTGATCATGGACCTAAGCTGTTGTCCTTCCAAATAGGCTTCAGCCTATCCAGTGTAGTTGTTGTCTATCCAATCCATAAAAGGACCTCAAGTTTTGAACCTTCATCAAAGGTTATAGTACCTAGATATTTTAAGCATATGCCACTGCCTGGCTTCTGTCAATTCCCTATTTTTTTTTCCTTTTGGACGCCACTCTGGTTGTTTGTCATTAGCTTGGTCTTTTCAGCGCTGATCCCTTGGTGATTGTTCTGCCTTCAACACTGACAATGCTCCCATCTTTCAAGGCACTGATCACGATCCTTGCTAGATAGATTTTGAAGAGAGTGGGTGAGAAAAGGCAACCCTTTCTGACTCTCTGTGGTTTTGAAAAATTTTAACGATCTTGCCAGTGACGAGAACTGCGCTAGCTGCCTGGTCATACACGTTTTATATCATACATACCATACTCTGTCGAAAACCTTACTTTAGTGAATGACAGAAGTCCTGTTGATGCTGCAGATACTTTCCAAAGATAATTCTGTAATTGAATATCTGTTATATCGAGATAAGTCCTGCTCTGAAACCTGCCTGATCTTCAGCAATGAGTTCTCCTTCGGAAGTTATTCTGTTGAAAACGATCTTTAGCATAACCTTGCTTGAATGATGGAAGAGGTTGATTGTTCTATAGTTCTGGAAGGGTGATCAGAGACTGGATCCATATGATGGGTTATTCTCCTATTTGCCAGTTTATTGCAGATTATTGTGAGGAAATCTAACATTGCAGTTCATCCTGCTTGAACAAGCTGACTTCCCTTTCTTTAGTGCCTTTACTGCAGCCACTACTTCTTTCCTGAGGACTGAGTGCTTAACCTCTGTTGTGGTCAGTGGGAAGTTTAGTACAGCTTAGTCTCCACATGTCTCCAGGTTGTAAAGCTCTGAACAGTATTCCATCAATCTGTTATGAGTCTCTTGGTCTTCTGTGAGACTCTTTCCAGCATTGTCCTGGATCTTGGTGGCTTTTCCCCGTTCTCTGTTGTTGACTCTTTCACCATATGGTATGCCTTTTTTACCGTTATTCCGGTAAAGGGTTTTCTCGACTTCCTTATATTGGTCTTCTATCTAGCTTTCCTTCACTTTCTTTAAGCTCCTCTTAATCATGTCGTTAGTCTCAATGTATTTTTCTGCTCCTTTACGGTTTCCTAGCTTCCTCATTAGTTTTCCTTTCACATCAAAGAGGTCAAGGATATCTGATGCGACTTAAAATACTTTCCCACATATCGCAGATAGAAGAAAACAAAGAAATATAGGAACACAGAAAATTATTAATTTAAGATAATAAAATCTTTCAGTTATAACCACCTTTGTCACATATTTATGAAGATTCAGGTGTAAATACAAGATGACCTTGAAGACTGCTGATAAGATTTTTTTCCAGTGATGTCTTTCATAGTTTTATTTGAAATTATCATGATTTATAGAGCATCTGATTCAATAAAATATGGAGAACATGAATTGCATCAGAAAATCCACAAAAATATAGTGATAATGATGTGTTAATCTTGCAAGCTTAAGATTGTTTATTTTTCAAATACTTGAAAAATAATTAGGCACCATTAATTTAAAAATGTACTGCAACAGTTATTGAAACACAAGGTTAATTACCTTAATTAAGACAACAGTAAAGAAAGTAAAACAATACATTTAAATAAAAATTAGGATGGGCAAGTTTAAAAGAAAGTTTAAACATCAATTACCCCAAGAAGTATTAATTTTGTTTTAAAACAGTTCCAGATTTGAACTCGAACAGAAAAACACCAGTATGAACCACTAACCCATGGAAAGTTACTGGCTGCTTTCTCCCATACCTAAATTAGCTGGATATACCACCTGGAACTCAGAAAAACACAAGTATCATATAACACCTGCAATTGAAAAAAAAAACATGCAACACGTACAGTGCCGGATTTACGACAAATGAAGCCCTGTGATAGTTAAATTATGAAGCCCCTTACTTGGTCGTAATTTTTTGTTGCTGAGAAGATGGGCTCCCCTGGCCAACAAGGGCCCTATGCTTAAGCACACCATTGCAAATCCGTTACTGATCATTTAACACCTGGAACTCACCAACATGTATATCATATACTGTATCACCCTGAACAGATATCATAAAAGTCCTTTATAATCTTTATTCTAAAATATGATGAGCAAGAAATAACTTCCTGTGTAAGTCACACAAAATATGGGATGAAAAGAATTTCATAAAAAAATAGCAAAAATAAATTTAAAAAAGCCTGCAAATCCAGCCATGTATAACAACTATAGACTAAAAAAACCATTGCATCATGTACTGTTTGTTCTGATGGTTTTAAGGCCATGTTTAACTCACGAATAGCTATATCATGTGCCTTTCTCAAGGACACACTAAGATGGTTGACCTGGGTTGCTCTTGGTGGATATTTGTGATAACTTGGCGGCGTTCAAAACACACCAACCTCTTCCACTACGGTTCGTTGCTAGGGAATGACCTCCCGCAGTGTAATTTACCCAGTGTGGATTGATAGAATGCAGATCTCTGAACAAGTATATTGAATAAAAAAACACAACGAGCCCCCTTTCAATGAACAAATATAGAATTAAGTCAGTTTAACATCAGAATTTAAACTGGAAAGAAATCAATAAGTTGGTTACAAAAGAAGGAAAAAAGTACTAACATGTACTCACATAAAAAAAAATACAAATTTTCTTTGCTGTTACAATTACTTGTCAGCGACAGAATTAATTCAATTCGTCATTGCCTACGAGGTATGACCTTTGAGTGCAACGATGAGTGACATCATCACCTGTCTTATCCGGACATCGAATCTTCCGTAAGTCCCTGTTCAGCCAACCTTTGTCTAGTCGTCTGGACTTGGACTCTTGCCAGTCGAACTCTGATTTTGATGATCGTCTCTGGACCTAGACTTTGGCTCAGAATTTGCTAATTTGGAATTGGTACAGGAATTTTCAGGGAATCTCAGGAAAGTTACGGAATCTCGGGAGAGTTTTGGAAAGCTGTTTCCTTTAATAAATAAAATGTCTAGCAATAGACAACGGGTCGCATTTCCAAATATATCTATATTTTTACATTACTTCGGCTCAGAAAACAGAAGACATAAATTCTGTTGCACTCACATTCACTAATTCCTATGTTTACATAGACGGTCATTGCATGTCCTGACCTTAATTCGGATCACGCTAGCGAGATAATTATATTCCACTTCACGGCTAAGACGTATGTGCCTGTATTTAACACCCCTTGACTTCTTACATTAAACTATCTAGTAGTGTTAAATTACATATGGCTTAGATCCTCAAGTCTAACTATTTTAAAATAGTTTACGTGATCAATTAAATATTACAAACTAAACTAGTATATGGATATACACTCAATACATGTCATACTAGACATAGCCTTAATTCATAAACTACGAAACATTACCCATCATTTATTAAGCTTAATTCTCACAAATTCCTAAGCGCTCCTATGTATCGAATATTCAATTACATGCAATCTTGTCAATTCTCCAAATGAATTGATAATTAGAAAATCAAAGAATAAAATGTCAAGACTAACATTTCACTAAAACCCTGCAAAATGAAATCATACATACATACATACATACATACATACATACATACACACACACACACACACACACATACATACATACATACATACATACATACATACATACATACATACATACATACATCATAACATCAATACATTTACAAGCAAATCAACAAATGAAATAAGATATTAAAATCGGGAAACTAAGATTGCGTACCTTTTGCCGTTTCTTATTGGTTTCTAACGAACCTCAAATATAGAGTTTGTCTACTTCCTGAGATAACTCTCACGCTTTATTGCAATCACGAGAGACGCCTTTCACGTTTTCCGGAGTCGACCCCTAACTTCTCTCAAGAAAGATTGAAGACTGAAGAATTTCTTCAAAGCAAACCCCTTAATTCCTTACAGAGTTACGCCCATAAATCCCTATTAACCAATCAGAATCGACTGTTTCCTAAATCTTCTCTGTAGAATTTTTGATTGTCAAGACAGCTAATCATGCCGTAATTAACGTTCTTTTGAACAATCAATTATTGCCAAGCTTCCCCCTTTAACCAGTTGATTTTGAGAAGGGTCTTATGTCATACCCTTGTACCATAGCATATGACTCGGTCAAGTTTCGTCGCGTGGAACGAATTTCCTTTGATGTTCAGAGATAAAATGAAAATAATCATATAACTATCTCCAGCCCTTTTTACTTTAATTAAGTTGACTCTGATACAATTCCTTTAACCAATGCTTCTAAGGGTTTTCAAAATTCGACAAATCACAATATTGAACTTGTGATCCTTGGATTATGAATCTGATGCTCTACAACATGTGTTGCCATTGCTCATTATGCAGTGGTGGACAGGGAAATATGTAGTTTACTTTAAACTATAGGTAGACCAAACAGTATAAGCTGAGATCTTCATGTGCTTTTGAAAAGGTATAGCTGGGTTCAAGTTGCTCAAAACTCAATCCATATTCTACAGAGTTACAGACAGTTGCTAGGAAAACTGGAAGAAACTAATGACATCATAAATTTATTCGGCAAATGTGTCTGTATTTAAAATAAAGTATAATTAAGAAACAAACATATGAAAGCAAAGAATTTTAAAAAGTCATAAACAGGTCAAAGAGATTACATTTGAGCTGTAAAATGGATTATAAACATTATTAGATGTTCAGCAGTTTGATTTGTTATAATCCATATGAATTTGGTAAATTTTACATATACAATAATATGAAATCAATTAAAACTTTTATCATATGTAAGTAAATTTCCAATCATTGTTCATGAAAGAATCAACCAAATTTGCATGAGTAAAAAAATCTTTTTATTCATCTGTAAAAGGAAGTAAAGCAATGTTGCCTTTCATTGCATTGTGTCAAACTAATGATTGGCAAGAAAAGCAGGTTCTGGCCACATCTGATCTAGTCCTTTGTAATGCTAAAAGGAAGAGATATACAACTGTCTGAAAATGAAAAAATTCTTGGCCTCATGTTAGACAATATCTTGTGCTGGAAAACACAAGCTGATAAGGTCATTAAAAAAGGAAATACAACTTTATCTCTTGAACTAAATAAAATATTACCTCTCTCAAAAACAGAGAAAGATATTTTACAATGCATATATCACACCACTAAGAATATTGTTGTTGTATCAGGGATAATAAATTTAAAAAAGCAGCTCATGTTATTGTTATTGCCGATTTATACAAATCTTTTTTAAAAAAAACTTACACAGCTTCCATTTCAGCAGAGAACTCAATTTCAGAACAGTTTACTAGTCTATAAATCCTTACATGGTTTGGCTCCTGATTATCTTAAATGTAACTTTAAATTTGTTGAAAATGCAAATGTGTATGAACTATGACCCATCTCAAATAACAATTCATGTTTACTTAAACCAGCTTCAGTTTCAAAAGAAGAGCTTTGCTTTATCTGGAGCCAAACAATGGAATTTCATAATACCTTATATAAAGTCAGCTGACACATGCCAAGCTTTTAAAAAGCTTATTAGTCAACATCTACAGAAACAATCATTTGTATGATTTTGTTCATTCAGTTCAAATACATTTTGCATTGTTATATTATGTACTAACCTGTAATGCTTTACATAGATTAACTAATAACCTTTGCTTGAATCCTGTACAAACTCACTGTTAAAGCCTTGTGCATATTTTATTTTAGCACTATATTAATTGTCTTGTTTGTAACAGCATTTATTGTATAAAGACACATCTAGTACAAATTGTGCATACAAATGTAACTGTAGAAGTCCTTATGGAAGCTTGATCAGTTGACCAAATGAACTTCTTTAAATAAATTCATTATTATTATTATTATTATTATTATTATTATTATTATTATTATTATTATTATTATTATTATTATTATTAAGTATCTTGTCATTAATCAAATTAACAAATAACTTAAGATTTTCCCTTCCTCCATTCACTCATTCACTACATGGACTACTGCCTGGACAATGAACTAGAATAAAAGAAACACATTCTTTTTACATTATTTTTAGTTCCACTCCATGTTGTTTGTTTAAAAATTGATTACTGAGATGCATAATCAAACAAATTGTTCTAACAACCTAAATTGTTCAGTCTTCTAATGGAATGATGTAACATTTCATAACACCATCTGTACTTGCTTATATGTCATAATGCAAACATCATAGACACTGATCTGTCATTTTATAATGTTCCAGCAGATCAGTCTGTGTTGTTTGTTCTGAATACTTGTAACAAACTGTACAGACCCAGATCTGCAAGTGCATTATGCAATTGTAGATCTGGATCTATGCAGTTAGATCCTAACTTATAAGCACATAAATATGGTAGATCCAGCATGGGAAATAACAGTGGGTCAAATCATTTAATTACAAGGTGTTGTTACTGTCAATAAAATATTGACTTAATATTTCCTTTCATATATCCAGGTTATCAAGGGACTTATCAAGATTATTTGTTTTGAATAAAGGGCATAAAAAAATCAATAATTTATTTACAAAGACCCACGCTGTGACTTAAAACATAAAATTCTCTGACAAGGAAATTACAGAAAAACAAAATATTCTTGTGTAGCTTGTGGCTGTTATCTCAGACTTGGTCACTGATTACATGTATTACAAATTAAATATAACTCTAAAACATGTCATACCCACCATCTTGAAGAAACCAGACACATGTTCACAGAACATATTATGCCCATTTCTCCTGAATGCTAAACGTAACCAAAGTCTCTAAGGTGTGATATAGAGAAACTGATGAAGGGTAACAATACAGGCCCCCTTCCACATTTGTGGGAATGGCATAAAAACAGCAATAAAATGGAACACAGCATTTTAAAACTTTGTTTCTCTTTTCATTTTGTTCTCTTATCTGTTTATTCTCATACTCTGGTGGATGGAATATATGAAACACTGGGACTTTCCTGTAATTACTTTCTTCATTTTGCTTTCAATCCTTGTACACACCGACAATTCTCAAAAACAAAAGTTTGAAGGTACTTAGTAGTACTGGTATGAAGGTACTCAGTAGTACTGATATGAAGGTACTCATTAGTACTGATATGAAGGTACTCAGTAGAACTGGTATGAAGGATTTCAGCAGTACTGGTATAAAAGTACTCAGTAGTACTGTAATGAAGGTACTCAATAGTATTGGTATGAAAGTACTCAGTAGTATTGCTATCAAGATACTCAGTAGTACTCTTATGAATGTAATCAGTAGTAGTAATCTTATGAATGTATTTAGTAGTACAAGGATCAAGGAACTCAACAGTATCGGTATCAAGGTACACAATAGTACTGGTATCATCTCAAGGTACTCAGTAGTACTGTTATCGTGCTAGTCCAGAATACTTTTATTAATAAACTCAGCAAAACTTATACGAGAGTACTCAGTAGTACAGGTATCAAGGTACACAGCAATAATTGTATCAAGGAATTCAGTAGTACTGGTATAAAGGAACTCAACAGTGTACTGGTGTCAAGTTACTCAATAGTACCGGTATCAAGTTACTCTAATATTGTTATCAAAGTACTCAATAGTACTGTTATCAAATACTAATATTGGTTTTTGTTTTACAGTTTGAAAGCACATTTAACACAATATTAATTATAGCATGTGGAGGAAATGGAACCAAGTGCCTTTCCAAAGGACACACCAAGACACCTAGTTCCAGCTGGCTTGGGTGGATATCAAACCCATAACCTTTGGATTACAAATCTGATGCTCAACCAACTGAGCCACATGGCCCCTACAACAGCATTGGTATCAAGGTACTCTACAATATTGTTACTGAGGTACTGAATAGTATTGGTATCAAAATACTAAATAATATTTATATCAAGGCACTAAACAGTATTTGTATCAGGGCATTTAAGAGTATCAAGGTACTCAATAGTATTACCATATAGGAACTCAATAGTATTTATATAAAGCTTCTGAATAGTATCGATATCAAGTTACTCAACACTATTGATACAAAGGAACTCAACAGTATTTATATCAATGTACTTGATAACATTGGCATCAAGGTACTCAACAGCATTGGTATAATGCAAGTAAATAGTATTGACATTGAGTATTCAATACATTTGAAATCTTTGATACCAATGGCAGTAATAGTATCAAGGTACTTAATAGCATTGGTATAAAGGAATTCAACATACTGACATCCTGGTATTCAATAGTACTGAAATCAAAGGTACTCAACTGGATTTATCAAAGGAAGAAGAAGAAGTAGAAAAAGAAAATAATGAAGTCCAAAAAAAAAAGGAAGAGAATAGATGGAGATCTGATGTTAAAAAGAAAGCTCTTAGTGTATTCTGGGCATCATTAAATATGAGATGAAATAAAGTTTCATTGTGTGCGTGTGTGTGTGTGTGTGTGTGTGTTAGAGATCTGGAACTTATCTTTTGACAATTTTTCAGTGCTATCACTACGATGTCTGCAGTGTGACAGTTTATACTGATGTCCAGCACTGAGGCATCATGCTGCAGACCTGTAGCAGAATGTCCTACATAGTTACATTATCCTGACACCTCACCGACCAGTCCTAACATTAACCTCTTAATGCTGAGTGCTTAATGAGGCAGCTGTTAATACCATTTTTATAAGTCTCTGGCATCACTTGACTGAGGATCGAACCCATGACCTCCTGCATCAGAGGTGGATACTCTAACCACTATGCCACCGGAGCAGTCAGTTGCAAAAAAGTCTTGACTTGAAAAACGTGAGTCACAATGGGCCCTGCAAAGAAACAAAACCGGGAAAGGACATAACTCTATACCAACTGAATGAGACTAAAACATAAAAGGTACATGTAAGTTTATGAGACTTAGGTTGCATCAAACTGCATCAGAATATGCTGAATAGTTCTTGAGCTACGTTGGTTACAACACCTTACAAAGATATGAAGTTAACTGACATGTGATTGAGATAAAACTTATTACAGAAACATCTAGGTCCATGAGAAAATGTACATCAAACTGCATCTACGTATGTTCCTGTGTTATGCTGGTTAGAAGGATCTGTTGCAAGAGATGTAAAAAAAAAAAAAAAACATAAAAAGGGCAATAACTCTCCCAAAATTGGACCTGAGAAGATGAAACCTGTATATTAGGTATATCCATATCTAATAGGCAATTCACCTACCCAATGGCATCCAAAGGTTGCAAAGCTATTACAAGTATGAACAGGCAGTCAGATGGACAAATTGAAAAAGTGATTACTATTGTGTCCTGCACCTTGAGAAAAGGTCCTAATAAGAATGCAGATTCTCATGTGGACCTGACTTTGCTTTTACTTTACATTAAAGTTGATCATTGCACAATCATGCTTATGCAGTGTTGTAAGAACACAAGCAACATAAACTATCTCACAATACTTATGTCTTGATAAGTGTATTGATTTTATTATATCTTGATTAACAATTCTTTCAAAAATAAGGGCATAAATATCATATAATCTCACAAGTTCAACTTAAAACTTAACAGACTTGGGCCACACAATGCACCAACAGATCTGGGTCTGTGCACTTTGTTGGGAGTAATTAGTAGAAGAAGCAAAATAGGGTCTGACCTGCAGGTGCTTTATACTATGGCAAATTTGGATCTTTGTCGTTTGCAGCTTGACTTGACTTATAGGCATGTATATAGAGTAATGAGGGATTCAACAGATAGTGTTAATGGCTTGTGAAATTTGTTGTTTTTTTTCCCCCAGATGTTAGGGTTTACATCCAAGTCACCAAGCTGTCGTCTAATTAGTGTGACCGGTATGCACACTTTGTTTATAGAGTTAGTCCCTGTATGTTTTCTTTGAATTAAGCTATTGACTTTTGTCTCTGAGTAAATGATTCTGTTTCTGGATGAGATTAATATTTCTTTTTATTTCATTAAATGTTAGATATGCAATGCACATGTAAAAATTTATCATATTTTCCAAAAGCCGAGTCAAAACCGTCTTCATAGCTGATATCACAACTGAGCACTAATAATGTACAACTATTATGAGATCTAATAATAGCTGATATCACAACTGAGCACTAATAATGTACAACTATTATGAGATCTAATAATGTTGACATCTGCTTCCTTAATAACAATGGAGAAACCACCAAATAAAATGAGACAAATTTTAGCGCTGGAGAAAATAAGGATTGTAACTTAAAGAAGTGAAAAAGAGTAGACCACTCGCAAAATAGCTGTCTAAACACCAATAAAAAAATTTAGGGTGTTATAAAGTTAAGCGAGTAAAGAAAAAAATATTTCATATGAAAATACATGTATATATTATCTTCAAATGTAAATGTGATTTCATGTTTAAAAATATCATTATATATTTCTATATAATTTTGTTTTCAGATGAACACATACAATATTTTAGGATGAACTTCTAATCAAAAATAAAATATATGTACAGTGATTGTGGTCATGTTTCTTTACATTGTTCTGAAACAGGATCTTGGAATCTGGTCTTTTTGTACAAACCTGTTATGAAAAAAACCACCTGTCTTGAGACAACATGTTTTGTTGGCAGAAGGGGAATTCTCTCATTACAGGTTTTACTGTGTTAGAATTTTCTCAAATTTATATGATGAGTGGAATTAAAGAGGACAATAAAAATGACAAACACATTTTATTACTTTATTTTTTTAATGTACCCAAAAAGTAATCTATTTACAAGTAATCACAAATTGTTCTGGGTGAGAAAAAGCCAAATGTAATAACTGATATGTAAATTTATATTTTATCCACACTAATGCTATTTTAGAGTTAGAAATGTTTTCATTTCAGGTAAAACAAAACTTGAATAACTTATTTCCAAGAAAAAGAAACAGAGGAACTCCATGAAGCAGAAAGAAAAACAATTTGTTACCCTGAATGCAATTTCACACTAATGATTATAAGTCACTCTGGCTCAGAAAGCCTTAACTAGAAATGTGTGGGTGAAAAGAAAGAAGGCATATGGTATACATGTTGCTACCTGTGTGTGTGTGTGTGTATTCTCATTACAATTATTTCAAATTATAATTGATACCTAATTATAGTACTGTATCTGGATTTATTAGGTGAACATTGCTTATCAGTACCTATGTTTCATTAATTTGCATTAATGTTAGAAATAGAACTCTATTTCTAATAGCACTCTGCTAGCCAAAATGACCAAAGAGTAATAGGATTCCATGATTGAACAATGGCAACTGTCCTGCTTTGCATCACTGCATCCATAGTTTAATCCTGTAGCCAGCACAGATAAGTAGGCACTCATCCATGGTCACCGATTCCCTTTTGATTCTCCAGCTCCCTTCCTGTCAATGACAACCTCATACCACCATGTGGGCCATCGAGAGTACTATAAACATGCATTCCCTGGCAAAATATTATGATGATTATATAGCTCTCCCAACGAAGAAAAATGACAATTTTTGTAACATTGTATCCCAAAATTAAGAAAAAAGGGTAATCTGACTGGTGCCATATACTTTCAGGCAGATGAAAGCCAGGGCAATATCCAGTATATTATCTGTCATGCAAGAATAACACAATGTAAACAAAATGGCAAAAACATCAACATTGCACATCCAACTATATACTGACCATACTTAATTAACTCAAGGAGTTACTTTTATATGTGCCTTGAAAGAATATACTATGTGAATGTGAATATATATATGAAAATTTTATTTGAACACAGATTTAAGGAAATGGTTAATTAATTTCATGCATTTTTTGTCAATAGTTTGGGCTAATGGCATTGCTATGATAGTTATATTAGTGGTATCATTAAGTCTATTGCTGTCTATCACATATACAGATACTGATTCTGTTTCAAGTGTTTTATGACACCAGAGAATAAAAAAAATTACATGAAAAATGGTTAAACTTCACAGTAAATAATAAAATGAATAAAGATAGCAGAGATACACAAAGACCAAATCTGTAAGACTGTCAATTGAGAGAGTGCAAACTACTTTCACAACAGACTGACTGCTTTTCACTGTAACAAGGTAATTTACTATTGATTCATTGACTAAAACATTTTATCAAGATAGTACAAGACTGCACTAAGATGTTTACTGTTTATTATACAAGATCAACTTGTATCCAATTATCTAGAAACTTATTTACATTTATGAAAACTTTAAGTTACTTTCTATTGTCCGACAATGTGTGACTTAATAAACAACATCACTTTTGCTGCTTTCATGGATAAAACGCTTACAAATACGGAGGGATTCTATGCTTAAGGAACTTATCATATGCAGAAAACAAGTGACAAATTATCCCTCACAAAAGTACACAAACCAGAAATTTGGTAAAAAAAAACAATTTTCTCAACATTTTACTCTGTCACAAACAAATAATTTTCCTTAAATATCTAACAAATCTGCTCAGAACTATACTGTAGCTTCATAAATTGGCAAAGTTCAATTCTGTTAAGTCTGAAAAGAATATAATGGATAAATTACATGCAAAAGTTATGTTGATGACTTGTTCTGATGGTCTTGAAGATTCTTTTCAAATTTTTCAAACTCCTTCTTACTTACTTCATCTGTCACATCTTCCACCTATTAAAATAAAATTATTAAATAAAATTTTTATGATGAACATCTTGATCATCTCCAGCACAAGTACAACTGAGTCTGGAGATCTCAAAATGGAACTGAGCTGCTGAAACTTTTAAGGCAAAAAAGAGAAACTGAATCACAAACCATAAACAATCTGAAGCTCAATCCTTCTCCTCACTGAAACTAAGTTTCAATGAAAGATTCATATAGGGGTTTTGGCAATGACCAATGAATGCATGAAATATTTATCAAGGCATTTGTGAGCAAGATACTGGTCTCTGAAGATAATAATAATTGATGAGGTCAGAAAGATGGAATCTGATCCAATGGCAGAATCCCTTGAGAACTTGAGTGTTAGAAAGGTTCCTGGAAATTAAAAGGGAATGGAGAAAATTGGAGATGCCAATACAATTCTCTTCCTCAGCTGAGTGAGTACAAGATGACAACCTGCTGCCATCATGATTAATCAGTAGCAAAGAAACAGGTAGAGTTGGTGGTTGATAATTGACTGGATCCTTGACCTTGACCAATAATAATTGAACCCCACTGACCATGACTTGTTTTCAAAGCCTAGTGACTGATGGATGACCAGAGACTGGTCACCATAAAAAGACTAGACCAGTAACAAAGCTCTCATGGACAAGCCCGAATCAGATTTATTAGAATGAAATCACCATACTTCCTTCTCAGGAAGATATGATTCAATAATTATATTCACTGGGACACTGAGCTTGCAAGGGCACTAATCTCAAACCAGGAGGCATGTCCCACTCTCAAGGAGACAAAAATCAATCTTTCATTGACATCATTGTAATGAGTATCAAGGAACCTTTGACCTTAGGTGATCTCTGAACCACAGAAGCTGCAGAATGTTCTTGTCCCAGAGGGTCATTATAAGGATAAAAGATCCAGACCCCTCCCTCTCCACTGAACATGATGAAGAAAAGCCACTTTTCCACCCTTCTATAAATACAGCAACTTTCAACAAAGTCCCATACCTCATCTAACCAATGACAACAAAATAGGCAACCATCTACATGTACACAACTTTGCCTGTTAGCTGGGAGGGTGAATATTCTAATGGGTCTTGTGCCCTCACCTTGCAACATTATGCTCTAAAATCTTTTCTTTTTCAGGTTTTCAATGTGAAGAGATGTTGTCTAAGACAATTGTCCCAGAAACTATGAAATCTCATTGATTTTCCTAATTTTTTTTTTACATCAAAAAAATTCTTCTTTGACATTTTGAGAAGGTGAGAGAATTGCATGATATTTAAGTTTCTAGCTCTCTTGATAGCAAAATATCAAAGATTGTCAAAAATAAACCAGGAATTAACTTTATATTTGATTTGAACATATTTTTAGACTCTTTTTCAAGTGTCATATTACAGATTCAGATCTATTCATAATGATTTGACAAAGAAAAGGTAATTTTGAGCAGTGATCAAATCCTTTGGACAGGTAGCCGAGCATTTACATCTGGTGGACTATTTAAATTGTATTGTTGAGTGTTAATATCATATTTTAAGTCAAACAAGTGATGAGACGTATGTAACTATATATAACCAGTCTAGAAATACATGCTCTTCCTGTCCAAGTGTAAGATGATTTGTGCCTAACCTAAAACTGGTCTAACCAATCAAGATAAATATCTTACAACAGAGCATGTTTACAATTTAGGGAATGCAAGTCTCACTATTGAAACCAACAGTATCACTGAGTATCGTGTATAATGCTATTTTTTTAAACCTCAATGCAAGGCGTTTCTGAAAATTAAATGAGGTAAACTGGATAATCAGGGTGGATACTTATGGTAAGTCTACCATTTTAAACTGTCAGGCACTACAAAGAAAATACTCAATATTTTATTTTGAAAAGTCAGTCTTGGTTAGGTATGTAGCTTCAGAAAACAAATGTAAAGCAGAAAATTCCAACATGAAAGAGTTCTCTAACTCTGAAAACTTTCTAAAATAATACATCTCTATCTGTCTGAACTCCATCAAGAAGACCAATACCAATAATGTGCTTACCTGTTGCACCTCCTTGACATCAGGTATGTAAAACTGTAACATGTTCTGAACTCCATTCTTCAATGTTACTACAGAGCTTGGACAACTAGTGCAGGATCCTTGCAACTTCAGCTTCACCACACCATTTTCATATCCCTAATCAGAAAATAAACATTTATCCTAATTAACAATATTCACTGAAAAATCATTAGTATGATACCATTACAAAGTATAAGGTTCTAAACTTCACAGGGGACCAATACAATGTGTAAGGTACTAAAATTAGCACGAGAAACTGTGCAATGAACTGTATGCATATTTGGACTAGTCCACTAGCAAGGTATGCTCTAGTTTGTTACTGCATCATGCTATGACTTGGGCTTTTTTGTGTTGCATGTTCTTATTCTGACATGTTCTGCCTATAACGTAAGCTTATGAACTATGAATAAATGCTGACAGCTGTATCCCATGCTCATATTCCAATGATGCAAACTGCCAGAAGTCAATAGTCAATCAACATGTTGGTGCTAAATACATCGTTTTGTTTCTGTTGTGTGTGATTTCATTCAAGGTCTCACACAGCTTAAATACTAACACAATTCTGAAACACTATTAACAGTAATCCATAACTCATGAGGCCAAAGTAGGCATGAAATTATTCACCTGATTTAGATTAATTAACAGTTGACAATTTCAATAAGCAGGTTAATATAATATTGCATTATATAGCACTGTAAGACCATAATAGACGTGATAGACATAAACTATCTTGCAAACTTTATATCATGCAGATCTTATCTATTCTAAATAGTCTGAAAAAGTCTTTCCAAGGACAAAAGAATAATAATTAAAGACAACTCTTGTTCATAATCAATCTCACTCAAGATCATGATGATGTAACTTATTTACCAAGTAACATCAAAATCAAATGAGAAATATAGTCCCAACAGAATTAGGAAACACAGCTAATCCAATGAAAGAAAATACAACTGTGCAACATCTCTGATGACAATCTAGTCAGAAACAGAATCACCATAGGTTGACAAGCTCAGCCAATCAGGTGCAAAATCATTTCATTAATAAATAATGATATTGCTTATTATTGCATCCCTCTGAGACCTTCGATCTTAGTGTTAAACCTTGAGTGGGCCCAAAGGATTCTCTCCCATGCAGAAGTGCCAGTGTCCCTCCCCCAAATTTAATAAATCCCTATATCATGATCATTACAGAGAGACAGAGATACATAAAATGTCCTATGAACACCTAAACAAAGATGCAACACTGAAGTTTATTTTCCACATAAGATCAAAATTAGATCAGAAACACATTTACTGAGGGGTAACAAGTTCAGTAAATCAGATGCAAGATCACCTTAATAAAATGCATGGATTTAATTCATTACTGAATTTGTCTGAGATCTTGATTAGATATACTTATATTCAAGGTTTGAGAAACACTGCATTAGAAATATGGCTTAAGAGTGGTAAGAGAGAATTATTGAAAGATGGATGACTGACAGATGGACAACAGATGCAGGATCCTATCATAAGCTAACTAAATAGTAAGGAGTCTGCTATATGTAATCTGATATGTAATACAGCAGTTGCTTTAAAGTCCACAAAATGACTTAAAACTCAATGACCAATACTTACCATTTTCAAACTTTTACATGTGCATTCAGCTCATGCCACTTCCCTTCAAATAATATTTCCAAATTTTAACTCTTTTAAGCTGATTGAAATATTACTACCCAAAACTGTGATAAGGAATAAAAGTTGGAGTCCTTCAGGGTAGCACCAGTTGCATTCACAGGCAATGGAATACACTTTTGCTGAAGAGACATTATACTTTATATCCAAGTTTCTCCATCATCTTCTTACAGTGGTGTCAAGAAGGAATAATTATATATTGCATGAGCAATGGAACTTACATTGTGCAAAAACTCAATTGTGGTACCCTAGTCTGAGACTAACTTTTAGCCTACAATGCAAATGAGCAGCCACCCATTTACTCATAGATTTGTTTTTTTATCTTTTATGGCTATATTCACTGTGAATGATACTCTTGAAAAAAAAATTTTCTATGTCAATGTCCAGTAGGAACCAGAAATCGGGTTTTCCTTGACTGTCTGGGAAAGGGAATTGGATCAGCATCCATCCCCATCCCTGGGTTCCATTTAATCCCTATGGGAAATGGGGACCACATACTTCACATAATCATTCAAGCCAAATAAATTATATGCTTGAAGTTATATCATTAAACAACACTTTGTAAATAGATTCTCAATGAAGACAGTGTGTTTCAATCAAACAATGAAATTATTAGTGTACATGAAATATGATGCCATCCTGTTATCCATACCATATTACATCATATCATCCCATGAGCCAGTTAAATCTCTTTTCCAGATTTTGCATAAGCATCATTCTGACATTGCAAGGAAATATTTTTATTAAGAGACCCTCCTTGAATAGAGAATTCATGGCAACACATGAGCTTGTTTGAATGAGACAACATCCCACTCTCTAGGGCTATTTTTGCAAACAATGCCACATGATATTAAATAAATGCAACAAATGATTCTATTGGTTGATTTAGGAATATTATCTGATCAAACAGAACTAAAACAGAGCTATTATGTATGGCCGATTTTATTGGACCCCTTTGTGCAATTCATCAAAAACATACTTCATTTCTCTGCAAAATTAGTCAACATGTGTAGGTTTTAAGTAACCAGTAATTTATGATTGTGCTCCTTATGTATTACACTCCCACAACAAGAACCTCAAATTTAAAAATGTGAACATTAAGTATTCAGGTAATTGGGTACCTGCCCAATGAAAATAACCCAAGATATATAATGAGCCTTAGGGTACCCATTTATCATATACAAATTTTCTACCAGTGCTTGCAAAGGAAGCACTCACGTTGCTTAAAGCCATCAATCCTTTTGATTAAGCAGAAAATACAAGTACTTTTTCAGTGCCATGCAGATTCTGCCACTTCTTGTAAATAACTGACCTTAATCCTACAGCTTGTTTTCCCATATGACATCTCTCTCTTTGACTGAGTTGCAAGTGTGGTTCAGTGGCATGTAACAAAGAATGGTTATCCGATTTTGACACGTAATCAGTTGCAACCAAGAATAGATTTCACAAATTGTATTATCAAAGTATTACTTACAAAGCTCAAACTCAGGCTCTAAATAAGCATCTGCATATGACAGCAAGGCCAAGGAAAGAAAGGCAGATGATATTTATGATGACTAGACCATGATGATTTACTTGATGACAATGGCAGATTCAGAAATTTACCAGACAATGAGGATGAATTATTGGACTTTATACTAGATGACATTAGGAAGGGACATTTAGAGATACTGTGAACTTAAAAAATGTGGACTTCAGGTTTGTACACATTTAATTCAACTTCCCTTTGATTGTGTAACTGGATGACCAATCATTAAGATCAACAGGTACACAGTACCCAGTGGTAGTTTTCTAATATTCTCACAGCTTTCCTCGAATTTCTACTAATCTCAGAAGTAACATATTCAGCTCAGAGAAACATAGGTTCCTGCAAAAATGCAAACATCTTTTATGTTTGCTTACATGTAAAATGTCTCCAATTTTGTTCAGTATAGGTTCTTTAAGGGTTGTAAATTGTGAGTTACAGTGATTTTCACATGTTGCAGAGTGAGATGAACCCTAAATAAAGTAATCCTGGTTAGATCAATGTTGCTGTACCAATACTTTTAACGATTCATTTAATTCATTCTATAATGAATTCAAAAATGTAAACATGTTGGTAATGTAGTTTAATTTATACTCAAACATTTCAACAGTGATCATCATTAACCCTAGAAAACGGAACTGTTATCTTATGGACATAATCACTGAGAAAATTATGACCATCATACATCAGATTTCTAATAGTCTTACAATGTAAGCCCCATCACCCAGATATTTTTCTTCTAGATGGGTGATGGGTCTTACTGCCTGATAAATGGTGCTGTGAAACGTATTTTGAAGTCGATTAACAGTATAACAAAAGTAAAATTTTCAGGAATATCACACACAATTGGCAACCAATAACGACACCTTTCTACAAAATAAAGTTACAATGTTTTTGTCAGACTTTACTTACCCTGATGTTTTTTCTCCAATAAATTCAAATTCTCAAAGAAATGGACCTGTTTCATTGGCCTACATTTCAGTTGGCTGGAAAGCAATGAAAGCTGGGATTGCCGAAATCAGGTTAGGTTGAAATATTATTCTTTAATGAAATAAATAAAAATATATTATGCTTAATGGAACTATAAGCAATATTTCGTTTCATTCAAGAAACATATCTCCCACATGAACCTACTTGGACATACTTCGGCATACCTCGAACACTGTCACATTGCAACAAATTCAAATGTATGTCAATGGAACATGAAAATGTGTCCATTTGCTATTGTCATATTTTGATTCCACCAGGATAAAGACAGAACGGTAAGTATATTAATTGCACATAAATTAGTAAATGAATGTCGATATAGGCTGCCAAGTGTGTGAGATATTCCTGAAACTTTGACTACTTTTTCTGATGTCAACAACATCGGAACTATCTAAGGCGGTTATAATGGAAGTATGACATAGCACCAAAACAAAAATAACATGTGCTTTGTCTTACATTGTAGGACTAAGAGATCTAAGTATTATTTAAATTAGTAGGTATAAGAAGTGATTTTATTTTCCTTGATTCACCAGAATATTGGGAACCCAAGTATTTATGAGTCCACACTCCACATAAAAAAACTAAACAAAACATTGATTTTTTTTAAAGAACAAGTTACACATACATGCCAAGGGTAAAAAAAAAGAGTAATCCAAGCAGAAAAAGAGTAATCCACATATAACATACTAAAAATTCAATGAACAATGATTTATTTATCCCTCTGGTCTTGTAACATCATTTACTGCTTTAAGTTTTCATATGTAGCACTTTCAGCTTTAGAAAGCAACATATTATCATGTTGCATTTCAAAAAATTTTGTTCCATGAATGTTTTGCACACCAGTAGAGCACTAAGAACTGGGTTACTGATCCTGGATCATAATTCAGTTTTAGTTTTGTTAACAATACTGAACAATCTCTCATAGTCAGCATTAGAATGGTAAAAAATCAATATTCCTTTCATAACCTGACAAAGAAGAGGAAATTTATATCTTCCAGTGAATGGGTCTTTTAGCTGGGGAATAAGGTACCATTGCACATAAACTCTATCTGCATTAAGTATATTGTCAAGTAGAGTGTCAACTTGATACTTAAGGAATTCTACTTCCAGATGATCCAAGGTAGACAATGGTGGCAATAGCAAGGGATATCTCTTGACAAAGAATCTCAACACTTTTAAAGCTTTTTGACTGTCTCTCATTTACATCAACTGAAGCATTTAAAAGCACTACATCTCCATGTGGGAATTTCTGGAGCATGTAATCATATGCCATAGCATAATAATCTCTATTATTATCATAGAACACCTTCACAGCAAGAGAAGAATTGTGTTCTATGAATTCTCTTGCTTCTGCACCAATTGCAAGATCTTCATTATCTTTCTGGTTTGCTCTGTCATGAAAATCGATGTCAGTTAAAAGCTTGGCAGATGAAATGATTTCTGGCTTAATAAACCCTATTAGCAAATCTGACAACTGGTTTGACAGAATCTTGTGCATAATATGAATGCATTGTTCTTCTATCTGTGAGACATTTGTTTTATCAAACAAAGGAATGGCACTCTTCATAAATAAGCAATACAGCTTTGTAACTGGATTATTACGTTTTCTGAAAACCATCTCACATTGTGATTCTTCCAAACAGTGAACAGATTCTGTTTATTTTGGTGACATCTTAGTATCCACTTTGCTAGTTGTGCCTTTGGAAGAATGAGAAGATCTAGTATGCTTCTTATTAACTACATTTGTAGTTAATTCATCCTCTAATGAATCAGTAACCAGTTGGCTGATTAAGTTTGCTAAGGATGGGTTTAATTTTTCTGTCACAACATTTATCTTTCACAATCTTAGTCTGAGCCTGGAGGCCTTCAAGCTGGATAGATATAGGCTTCTCAAATAAAAATTCCATGGATTTAAATTTCTTCCTTTCTGATGACCCATATTCTTTATTGTTAGTATTTCTATCTATACTTTCATCTCTTGTTCTCTTCTGACTTATAATAACAGACTTTGCTCTGTACTACTCTTCTTCACTTTTCTACCTGTTTTCTGTGTACATTCACTTTCAGTTTGAAAGAAAGCTTTTAGTGCTGTCCATAGCTCAAGTAAACAGCTAATACATTTGCCAAGGGATAACCATCTTGTACACATATGCTTTATAACTTTATAGTCTTCAAGATCAAACTGATCTTGTAACAAAGTTAGAGCTGGTTTCCTTTTACTACTTTTCTCCAAATAATAGTAGATATCAATTAGCAAATGACCAATATCTACTTCTAATTTAGCAGCATCCTTTCCAGCAGCAAGGTGCATGAACCTGTTATGTACACTGATGGAGACATTTTCAAAATATAGGATGCAACTCCTTTATGAATTCCAGTCATCACTGATGCATTATCCGCTGAAAACCCCCATACAGTTCTGCCAACTTATATCATTTTTCTTCAAAGCATTATGAAGCAATTCAAAAATGTTTTCTCCAGTGAAATCTACCATTAATTCTGGTAATGTAAGAAGAACACTCATGACTTTGCCCTTTTCATTGCCAAAGTATCTAACACAGACTGGGTACAACTTTTTGCCATCATAATCACAACTCCTGTCTGTGGCAATTCTAAACAGTCCAATTTTCATGGCTTCTACAATTTTAAGTGAAGTAACTTCTGCTCAACACCGAACAATATTAGAGAATTTTGTTCTTGCACAAGCATATTTTTTAGCAATTTTGGAATCAGGAAACATCAGTTTGAACAAAGGACCAACATGGTCTAAGGGTAATCAGTGTTCTACTAAGAACTCAGTAAATAACACATCTGCATTTATAACATTCATGTCCGCACTTCAGTTCTGCTGTATATATGAAGTTACCTTAGTATTTGAGTTAGTAAGACGAGATAATTTGACGTGTCTCATTTTTTCAAGTGTTTTTTAAACATCAAATTTACCACCATGACAAATATTAAAATCGTTTTCACACAGTCTGCAATATGCATGATGCTACCCTTGAATAGAACGCTGTATTATGCCATTCATATATTCATTTTTAAATCTTTGGAGGATTCTGGATTTCTTCTTTTTCTGATCTATCTCATTTGTGAAATTATTTTTAAAAGATATTTGTGCACTGGTGCACACATTGGTCAGAATCCATCTGATGACTTTTAGCACCAAATGTTAAAATTCTTTCCACACAGCCTCCAATGAATGTGATGCTGCCCTCTACTGGAACGCTGTATCAGGCCATTCATTTCTTCATCTCTGGAGGATTGTTTTTTTTTTGTTTTGTTTAGTTTTTGCCTTTTTCTAATCCATCTGTGAAATTATTTGAAAGAAAATATTTTTTGCTTGAACACATACATCGACTAAATTAAATTGGACCTATATACTGGTTCTATACCAAAGATGAATTAGAACAAAAGAATCTGCAAGTAAATATTACAAATTAGAAAACAGGTCTGCTCAATTCACTCTAAACCTTACAGCTGTTATAAATAGAATCCAAGGTCAAAAAGTTTAAAAAGAAATAGGACAGCCGTTATAAATAGAACATAATACTGTACTTTTAGGAAAGTGCATGCAAGCCTACAGACAAGCGTACTATATTGTAGTTACATAGAAGCCATCTGTTCTAGAATATGATTTGTGGGATTAATGTGATGTTAATAAAAACAAGCAATTTGTTTTTGAAGGGTGATATACCGAAATCCATACATGTTCTCACATAAGGCGTAATTTAGTGGAAAAAAGCATAATGATTACACTAAAAGCATAATGGTTGGCATGTATGGTTACAGTCTATTCATGTTTTCATCATATGTCTTTGTCATTACCATTTAAACTCACTTATTACATAAGTCCTACTGCAAACTGCACACCCAGATCTGATGGCAGACACATAATGCACTGACAAATCTGGGTTTTTGCAGTTTGTTATGAATAATCAGTAGAACCAAGAGCACAGACCTTGATCTGCATGTGCATTATGCCATGGCAGATCAGGATCTTCGTTTCTGTCATATTAATGGACTTATAAACTAGTATATATGGTATTATCATCATGAAGGGGGCAACTCAGCTTAAATATTTTAGTGTTTGGTTACAACAAACAATTTCAGATAATTAATTCACTGCATTCCAATTGACTCAACATACAAAAAAAAATTATGTTTATTCTGAACTAGTTTAATTTGAGAATCTTCCTAAAAGATAGAGATGTTAAAAATACAACCTTAAGCCACACAGACATAATTTGATCTATGACTACAAAATAACTTTTATGGGGGTTTTAAATTATTGGCTTCCTGTCCCTGCATCATTACTGAATGATAAATGAAAATCACTGAGAAATTCAATACATTCACCAAGGTTCCCTGACCCCTATTTTAACTATACACATCCATATTGTTTAACTTTACCATGTACAGTGAATATCACATTACTACTACCCTCATAAGGATCATATTACCATATAGAGAATGTCTCCCCCATCCTCCTGGACTGTAGGTCTAATCCGTGTATCCAACAGTTCTTTTATCATGGCAACTGTCTCATCATCCTCTGGCTCAATCACTGAAATTATAATAAAATAAATGTCTTCATTCATTCCATAAGAAATATAACTATTTCTTTTCAGGTCTTGAGAGCAAGGTCAGTTGTATGCATTCTGAGGCAAATATTCCTGGCGGTAGGTTATTTCTCCTTCTCAACTGGTTAGTGGGCTACCACAACTGCCACAAACCTGTAAACTGGATGGCAAAATCAGATATGATACCAGGAATTTTCATAAAAAGGGGAGGTCCCCTACACCTATCTCCAGATGGAGGGAATCAAGGGAACAATGCAAAATGGTAATCTGAGTTTCCTTTGATTCTTCCCATGTCATTTTTTTTATATCTGGACATATATGTTAGGGTGAAGCATCAGAATCAATCACTTATAAGACCCTCACATTAGGCAATAGCTGCAATAAATTTTCTCAGAACTGAGAGTCCATGACATTAAAGATCCAACATCAGGTGATAACAACAATAAACCAATTTCAATGTTGTTGTACAAAAAATTTAAAAATATTAAATGAAATTTGCATATTATTTGTAAAAAAGAATCAATGCAGATTTAATTCATATATTCCAAGAACAACTGAGGTAATGTAAATGAAACTGTGACAAGCATAAAAAGTTCACATTTCTGCTGAAATAAATACTTAGCAAATATAGGCTGTAATTTTTATGGAATATGAAATTTTGTTTGCAGAAAGATAAAAGTCATTTGAACATGTTCAACTTTACATACCAAATACTTTTTAACTTGAAAATAAAAAACCTGATGAAAAAAAATAATAATGAGATTTTATAGCTGGTAGTCTTCAAGATTTGGTGATGCTGTTCTTCACCAAAATGATCACTGTGAAGTCATTTCTTGTCATAAATAATGTTTTATGGTTTGGGGGAAAATATCATTACAGTCACTTCATTTTCTGCAATTGAATTGGGGTCTTAATATTTTCAGAGAAGAATCTTTGTTCAGTGGGACTTAAAATGTGGTTTGTAGTGCTACAAATCTAATAAGAAACTTCATCAATTAAATGTGTTTTAGGATTTAAAAAATGCCTTGTAAACAACTTTCTGACGTAAGCATGCTTTTTGCTAAAATATATAAACTATTAAAATCAATAAAGGAAAAGTACTAGGAGCAAACAAATGTTATTGTGCATAAAAATTATGTCCGTATAACCCTGCACACTGTTTAAGATACCCTGCCATGTTATTCAGAATACTCTTCCTTGCCTCCTCTGCTGTGCTATAATCAAAAAACCTGTCATTGTCACTAGAACAAGAAAAAGTGGGTAACTGTGACTTAGTTTTCTCATATTGATATGAACCCTCCAAGATGAATATACCCATCAAGTTCCATGTCTGTACAAACAACAGTGCTAGAGAAATGCAAGAATATAATAACTGGAGCCAAAATAATGGGGCACTGTAACCTCCATTCACACATGCTGCAGTGCCATTCAAGATTATTAAATGTCAATTAATGCAAGTTTCATGACTTTACATACAAAAGTGTCAAAGAAATTGAGATAAGATAAAACTTTTAACACTGACATCTATGCCAACAACAACCACAACACACTCAAACACATAATCTGTCTCACCTATGTTTTTCATAAAAGACAATAAAAAATGGTATTCCATGAAATACAATCAATTGATAGCATTCATAAGACTAAGTAACATATCTGTTCTGAGGTGTTACCTGTATCTGTAGAAGGCTGGGCATCTGTAAGAACTGGCAACCCACTAGCAAAGAAATCCATGATGGTGGCAAAAATGTCTGGCTTTAATATCTGCCAGTCTACATCATCATCAATCTAAAAATCAGAGTTTAAAAAAAAAATCTGTCAATATTACTATGATTACAAATATATTCTATAATCCTGGTGAACACAATAAAAACACAGTAACTAAAATTGATAATTTCATAATGTAATAAATAATTTAAATACAACATGGGTTGTAAATTTTTCATTCATTCAATAAGGCCAGGACTTATTTCAAGTAAGCATTAAGTTGACCTCTTTACAGCATGGATACCAATCATAGCCATATAAATTTTGAACTTCAATGCCAGTTTAGTATCATGACAGTATCATTTGCCTTGATCAAATTAAGTTTCATTTCATAGGATTCCACAAAAAACTCAAGAGTGTGATCAATGATTACATAACTCACCTCTACAAAACTTTTAGCAGTCTCTGCTAGCCATTGTAAACAATAATTATCAAGCAGGAAATAAGTTCAGACTATAGTAATCTTGTGAGCTAATGTTGGATCCTTTTTTAATTAAAGTGAAGTGCAAATTATTCTTCTTATCATTTAATCTTAAAGTTTTTAACATAGAATTTTAACATTTAATCCACACTATATAGCTTAACAATGCAGCATCTAATTATTATGCTCATTCACATGTAAAATACTCAGTGAGGATAACATCACAATGTACAATGTTCAACACTGAATAAACATATTTACCAAAACTTCCAACAGCACTGGTAAGATATAACCTTCGGAGATGGCTAAGGCACAGAAAAAAAAACAATGGAAGAATCTATGTGGCAATAAATACAAACACTTAACATTGTTAGTAAAGCACAAATTGAAAGGCCAAAGTGACCCTCTTTGACTGTATAGGTGGAATATAATCACAAATTGAAAGGCCAAAGTGACCCTCTTTGACTGTATAGGTGGAATATAATCACAAATTGAAAGGCCAAAGTGACCCTCTTCGACTGAATAGGTGGAATATAATCACAAATTGAAAGGCCAAAGTGACCCTCTTCGACTGAATAGGTGGATTATTATCACAAATTGAAAGGCCAAAGTGACCCTCTTTTATTGTATGGGTGGATTATTATCACAAATGTATCTACTTATCAAGTTTCACAATGCAACATAAAAAAGCACACAATTAATGAACTTTAAACACAAAAATCTAAAATACAGCTCATAGAGATGCAGAACTTATCAAGATGCATCCACTCACCATGTGTCATCATTCATTGTAAAAACATGTAATATTGCATCTCAAATATGGTCATGAGTTCAATAAAGAAATGTAACCATAGCTACTCAGCTTATTTGATTATTTTAGTATGACAAGTTCTTAACATTGCACCCAAGTCAGTGAAGAATGAAGTTACCTACCTCTGTTATGTAGTGCAGCACACATCAAAATGCATCTAATCATGAAATATCATAACTCAAGGTATAACAGTGTAAATACAGAGTGCAAAAAAACTAGTTCATCATGAGCTAAACAAAAGTGTAATTGAAGCCAGTATAATGTGAAATGTGGGCCATTCATTTTTCACTGAATGGATGTGGCACTAACAGAGGCATAATCTCATCCAGTTTGATGATTTTAGCATTAACAGAGCACGAAGAAATAAAAGGATAACACAAAACTGAACTGAAGTGAGTGAAGAATGAAATGAAGGTCAGACAGACTAACCAACCTTTATGAGCAGGGTGTAGTATTCATTAAGAAGCATCCCCTTTCGGGCATGAATCTAAGTATAACAATATAGATGCTTGGTGAACAAATACTATCAGATCTTTTGCTTAACACAAAAACTTAAAACCCAAGATTTTAAAATGTGAAATATAGGTCACAGTGTACTTCTTTTGCCATAAGGGTATGGTAATAAAACAGATGAATACAATCATCTACTTTGATAATTCTGCCAAGAAGAGAGCTTGAGAAAAAAACTAATATTTAAAAGAAGTATGAAATATTGATAATTGTGACCTACTTTTGTGATGATGGTTAAGTACTCATTAAAACACATCCGGTCATCAAGTTTCATCATTCTAGGTATAACAGTATTTATTCAGCATGCTAACAACTTGAGTAAATGGAGAAAAAAAAAACAGCCAACTAAATTTAAATCTATTCAGTTTTATCCCCAGTGGGATAGGTGCTATAAAATCCACTCAAAACTGTTGAGTATGACCTAAAAAGGTTAAGATTTAGTGAGTCTGTAAATATGTAGAGCTTTTATTTGTGTAGATGCCCATGAAAATGCTGTAGGTAGAACAGTAACTCTCTTCTACCTTGTACAGGTGAGCTAAAATTAAAACATTTGCTTGACATTACATTATCATTTGTCTGGTCCCAATTTGGTTTGATTTCATAAGATTCTGGAACAATATATACTTGCTTAATGAGATATAAAAGACCTGATCAGTTATTTTACAAGCTACACTGTGAGCTAGACCATCTGAATTAACTCTGAGAATCAGCTTGTCTGAAAAAAATTATCATGGATCTTGAACATGAAGAAATTTCAACAAATGTATAAAATTTGGGAAAAACAGTAATAATATAAATGCCTATAGTTTATTAATGGCAACTGGATAAATCCATCAGGTCAGAATTAGCAGATTATATGCCTGTCTATGAAACATGATCATGTTATTTACCAATTTTTGCACCATGCATTATATGCTGTGTGAATGGAAGTGCATAAATAATTTAAGACAGCCAGAAAGATATCTTGACGAAATGATGGTTATGACAAACACTATATAACCTTGGCTTTATTCATGATAAAATCATTAAATTCCTATTAAACACATGTCTTGTCTTGCATATGAAAGAAATAAACTAAGTGCAGCACTGGAAAACCTACACTATAAAAGGCAAATGAAAAACTTGCCATAGCAAAAAAGTTATAGCGTGTCTCCCTTTGCAGATGAGGTCATGAAATGAACACACCAACATATTAACTCAGGGGTCAGACTTTAGATGACCATTTTTGTATTGAGAAAAATATATTATTGATTTGTTCAAACATTATGCATTTAAAACACTAAACAGACAGTAACTGTTGTGGTGAAATAATTTTACAACTTATGGAAAAGAATAATCAGTTCAGTGAAATCAATTACATATTTGTTTAATAAAGCCATGTATACCCCTGTCTAATTTCAGGCTTTAACTCAGACTGATTATTCCATAACAAATACTTAACCTCTAATATTATCTGACACAACTCTTCTTGTTGTGGATAATACAGGCTTTTATTTTCTTTTATCTGGATCTCCGTGTTACAAAAGGGCATTAGTGTAAAAGTTCAGAAATGGGGAGGAAATTGATCAGTGACCTTGGCCTCAAAGAGAAAACTTTACTGACATGAATTGCAATCAAATAGAAAAACATAAATCTACTCATGTTCATCCCTAAACATCAGCCACTTTTAAGATATAAAACAGAAACATTAGCAACCACAAACTGTGTGAGGTGGGGTGGGGGTATTGGGGGGTATGTGTTTGTGACCTTGACCATGAAGACATAATCATAGAGAGGAAATTGTGCAATACTGGCCCCATGACTGCGACCTTGACAATATGACTCCTAAGACAAGACTCCTTCTAATGACAATATTTAGGTATGTTTCATCCCTTCATTGGTGAAGAGCTCTGAAGTTATAGACAATAATGTAAAGTGTTATAAAAAAAATTAAAAAAAACTTGAAATATCAAGTTGTGACCTTAGCATGTTGGCCTTCAAAATACAAACCCCAATAAAAGTGGAAGCATATTATAATATTAAAATGTAAGTTTGCAAGTTAATCTAAAATAAATCTAATATTATGGAACTAAATAAAAATTTATGGGGAAAATTTTAAATATTAAGCCATGACCTTGACTTTGAAGATGAGTTCATTGATGTGGTTAACACAACAGAAGTTCTTACTTTAGTTATTGTGATGAATTCCACTCCAAAAAATACACCTTTAATGCCTTCAATTCGAAATAATTGCCTGAAACAAAAGATGACATGAATTAATTTGCAATCAGATGGTCAATTTTGAAAATCAATTGAAAATAAATATAATGCAATCAAGTCTATTAAAATATATTTCAACCATGGCAGACATACCATATATCTGCAACATTTTAGCTTTTGGCTAGTGTAGAAAAATCTTTCTCTCCTGACTGCATAGCCTTCCCAGCATAGATAATGTGAATAATGACATAAATAAAATATAGTGCTGGGTTGCATAGAGGATTGACTCATCAGTGTCATTTTATCACTAACTTTGGAGGTGAACAAACCACTTAAAAGTCATCTGATTGGTCAATTATGTGACTGATTGTTTAACAGATGTAACCACCAGGCTTAATAAACCATTTGTTAATTCAGGTATACTGGCACTATTTTGTTGCAACCTTTCAGTTTAGTACTGATCAAAAATTGTTATCAAGCACTAGGGTATGATTAAGGTTTTCTCAGCAATTATAAGTAATGTAGGTCCCCCCATTTCGAAAAAGTTTGTCTGGACTTTGTGGTCTTGCTTGTAAATATCTGCATTTCTTGTATTGCAGTTGTTTTTGTTGTAGGTTTAACTCCATTCTTCAGTAAACAAAAAACATGGCAATCAGTATATCTTGTGGAGGAAGAATGCAAGAAAACTTCATTAAGTACCACCGACCTAAGGGAAGCTACTGCCAAACTTTCTCACACTCATATTGGCTGAGCCTAAGACTTGAATCAACATGAACAGAAGTGAGATGGCAGTGATTGGTAAAGGCAGGCACTTTAGACTAATCTACACTCAGGCACTGCACATTTTCTGTGTATATATATATATATATATATATATATATATATATATATATATATATATATATATATATATATATATATATATATATATATATATATATATATATATATATGTCATGCATCAATTTGTACAGTGCTCCAGGTTGGTCTTCATATCCTGGGAACAGACTGGTATGCAGACATTCAAAGTGGCTTTAGATTTGTAGGGCAGGCTGGATGGGAGGGAACTGGTGAGTGTGTGGAGGATACTGACTGACTGGTATGCAGACATTCAAAGTGGCTTTAGATTTGTAGGGCAGGCTGGATGGGTGGAAACTAGTGAGTGTGTGGAGGATACTGATTACTCAGGGGTAAGCAAATACAGTAGCATGATTTCCAGGACAAAGGCTTTTTCCGATGTTAAAGTCAGTTGGTGTACATTTCTCAAATTGGTCATAGTGTAATTATCATTAGATCCTCTTGAATGACATTTGTGAATATTAAAAGATGGGCAGAATGAAACTGAAAGAGTTATATCCACACTGTCAGTTGTTTTACCACTTCACCTGGTATTGGTGAACCTAAGTGCTGGGCTTTAATTGAACACTAATCTATTATCATGCAGTTATTATTTATGCAGATGGATCACTAAAACCTTGGTGTCACTAATCCTCTGAAACAGTGATAACTAGCACCTACTGCTAAAACAATTGTTATGAAGTGGCACATTATGTAAAAGCATATCTAATCTGTGCAGTTTGTAGCAAGACTCGACTTACAGAACACATGGTACTAATGGTATGGAAATGGGAACCAGCCTGGAAATGAGTGAACATTTAATAGAGTAAATATAAGTTTGGCTGGCCAGGATTGGTTAATAATGCAGAATTGGATTTTAAAATCAGGAGTCCTACCAGCAGAAGTTGCAGTCCCACCAGCAAAAGTTGTAGTTCCCTCGAAACCAGATATCACATACTTTCTTACACTTGGCTACTGTTGCATCCAAACTATCAGTTCTAGCGACTTTAGCACAGTTCTGAATCTCATTGAAATCCTCATCATTTTTCCCTTTAACCCAACATACTTGTATAAATTTGCAAATGGCATTTTCTCCACGTCTCTTGATTTTGAGTTCAAAGGCAATATTTTATATGGCAAACCAGAAATTAAATTAATAACAGTGATCACGCTAGGCTTTGCCAATGTTGCAAATTGTGATTTTGTTTTACATATTGGTGACAAAATATACCATCTGGCGATATTTTTGGTGACAAAATTTTTGGCTAATAAAAACAGCATATACAGTCTTGAGTTTGGAGTGGAGAAATTCAAAGACACCATGACAGGAAACTGTAAACTTGGATATAAAAATGCACTGGAAACAATTCTTACATAAACAAATCCTTATTTCATATTGACAAACCACCCTAACAGTGCATTGTTATATCCTAATCCACTTATTCTGATATCTAGCCTTGATACTGTATTCTATAATAAAATGAAAATAGCCATACAACTGACTAGCTACAATCGACCAACTCTGAGGGCAGAAATGTGAAATGACTACAGTCAACCACATGATGGCAATTTAAAAAAAGTATACCCCCCAAATATAGTTTTGCTGCAACTTCAATTAAAACTTATTACCTCTGAAGCACCAATATACTAAGGAAGTTTTTTAAAAAATTGTCTCAATGTACTACGATTATTTGATTTTGCCACAGCAATAACAAATGGTTATTTGTTTGATTGTTCAAAGGGAGCCTTTAGCAGCACCTTCAATGACACATGCACCTTCATAAAAGCAAGCAGGCGACCTTTGATCAAAGACGTCAGCAACAAATTAAATAAAAGCATTGCTAAAGTTTTCATAGTAATTAGAACATATTTATTGTGCTGCAAAACTTTCGTCTTTGGAAAAGAAACTTAGGACTCCCATGTCAGCAATTGCATGCATCCCAAATCAAAAGTTTGCGTCCAAATATGTGTAATTAGGCATTTACGAGATCCCTGTAATGTAAGTTATGTTTTAGGAAAAAGAATCTTTTGAGAGCTGAACTTAATTGTAAGTTTAAAAAAAATAGAGAAATTGTTTTATTGATGAAATTTCAGTCCTTTAACAGTCTTGAGGTTGGAACACTCATTACTAAAATTAGCACCTGACTATTTGGTGCAGAACTGAAAGCACATGGTTCTAACACATGAAGGTCCAGGAATTGCCATGGCTCATATACTTTCCTCTACACAAAATCTGACATCAAGGTTCCATCTATACTGATAAATATAGGCTTGATCATGGGCACTCAACAATTTTAAGTTACTGAATTTTTAATATCGTGGTGTTTGAGTAGGTTTACTATGGGAACTGAATTAGTATGTGAGGCCTATAGACAGATGCAGAAATACAGTGACTCCACATATACAGGTGTAATTAACATTACTATAATTGTAATCATATGGTTATATTTGTGGATAACAAGCAAAAGTTATACCTTTTGCAAATCACAGAATGAATTTCAGTGGTATAATAAACACATAACATATAGCAACTGTTGCCAAGAAGAGGGTAGGGTAACAGGTTTTGATCTGACTATGTCAGGTGGAGTATTTTGCACTTTGGCTCATATCTAAGCAATACATATATTAAATTTATACAATTTACCATCTTTAGAGTAATTATAGTAAGCAATATGATATTTCCTAGTTGTGTTTAGAAACAATGCATCAGATATGATCACTTAGGTCTCTTCCACCATGCTTAATGGGGATGACCTCTCATGACATTGTACACCACTAATTTCCTTCAGTGAATGTTAGAAACTTCATATTTTGCATTTTAATGGACTTTAGTTTTAAATTACATGTCTTCAGTCAGGAATTTTAGATAATTCTTGTGATTTAAATCTCTTTTTCTGTAATAATACATGTACATATAGATGGTCACCTTGACCTTTAGCCCCTTAATTACATAATATGACAAGGTTGGTAATATATATATAAGTATTATATTGAAGGAAATAAATGGTGATATTAAAAAGATGACTCTTGTTAGAAAGCTTTATTTTAATATTTTTCTGATTTTCTGAAGCAGCAGAGAGGGTGAACCCTACAACAATATATTTGCGACAAAATCGATTAAAGCCTCAGAATGCCAAATTGCTGCCATCTACGTCTACAAATTTTTGCGACAGAATCGATTAAAGCCTCAGAATGCCAAATGGAACCTTCCTACGAAATCTCATATTTCAACCAAAAAAAAAATAAAGACCCCATCTTAGCGATTTTGTCGCAAATACATTGTCATAACCACACTCAAATTGCTGCCATCTACGGTCGCAAATATGTTGTCATTTCACCCTCTCTGCTGCTGATTAATACAAATTATTTGTTAGCTTTTCACAAACAGACTAATCGATAATACTTCACCACGTAGATCAATTAAATTATTTGACTGATCGGTGAGTGTAAAATTAATTCTGGTTAGTGAATCATTTTGACATTGCATATAGACTGGATTAGTCGGATTCTCAACAATTAAAAATCCGGGGGGTGCTGTTGGTGCAAATGAATAAAGAATGTAACCTTGTCGGGCTTGATTTGATTGTTCCATATTAATTTGATAACTTCCTTCGATTACATCACACGTTAAATTAAGTGCGATCACCGATGAAATATCCACATTGTTCGGTGCGATATGTCTACCGTCGCCGTCGGGAGAATTATTATGAGTGAGGATAATAGGCTTCGGCTGGCTATCTTTCCATGATTGATAGATTTTATTAAATCCTTCGTCGATGGCAGTTCTGAGTTTTTTCTTTAACTCGGGAACATTATATCCTGGTAATTTATAATTTGGATTTTCATTTATATTTTTTTTATAATCTTGAGCTGAGCTAGTTCTTGAAATTGGGTTATTTTCATCAGTGAAGAGATTAGTAATCCTCGAATTAAATATTTCCATGTCATCGATGATTTTATTACCCGCGGAGACTACACTAATGAACTCAGCTTGTGTGAGAAGACCGGATCTTAACGATGGTAATAACAATTTAAAATCATCATTCATTCCTCTGAAGATAAAAAATTCAATATCTTCCATTGCTGGACTTGTTTCATGTATTTCCAGAATTTCACCTTCCTGTGGGATATAATCATTATAAAATGGAGTTAACCACTCATCTTTACCATATTCATTCTTACCTCGATAAGTTTTTGTAAAGTTTATATCGAGGAGGGTTTTATATCCTTTTGATGGATTTTCAGGTCCTATTTCATCAGTGACGTAATCAGATTTTACAGGCTCGGGCGTGGAATTACCAGCACTTCTAGGTGTATCTTCGGGCCATCCTAATACTGTTCTTATTGAACTGTTATAAATATCTACAACGTACCCAGGAGAGCCTATTTCAATTGTAGATGATAGTGTTGGTTCATGAACTGTTATCGCAATTTTTGATTCTTTTTTAGTAATGGATTTTATTCTACGTTGTAATTCATTATTAATTTGCTCAATTTGATAGGACCCAGTTGGTATTGAAACAACGTTCCAATCTGGAGTGTCATCTTTTTTATTCCTATATGCAAATACCAGAGAATTATTAGGTCTCTGACCGCCAAATGGAACCGATCTGATATTAGGCCAACTATGATACACTCGTAATTTTGCCAACGCGATTTCCTTTACTGAAACAGGTGAGGGAAAATTCACACTGAATTTAGGGTTTGTTGACGATATTGATATCATACTTGTTTTCCGCGGAGTGGTATTTTCTGCTATCCGCTGAAGTAGTTGAATCTCTTGCGACATTATTATTATTATTTACAATGTCTAATTTTGCAATAGATGAAAAAACGCTAGCGTTTTTAATCGTAGTATCATAAATACGTATCATCGCGGAGAATTCGTCTTCGGTAATTATCGTATCATCAATCGATGATGACATCAACGAGGATAATTGTGAGTAACCGTTAGATACTGCTTGATGTTTTACTATATAGTCGTTAAGTTTTTCTTGAGAACACGATGATATTTTTTTAGTAATAGCATTTGCAAGTCCAGCAAATGTTGTCACCGCGGAAATAGCAATTGGGACAGCAATCGGAGCTACCATTGTTACTGAAGATAGTATAATACCAGCACCGGCCATTATACCAGATACCGAGTATACTGTAACATCAATTGCGGTAATTCTCCTGCGATACTTTTTAATTTTTATTTCATATTCATCAATGAGTGTTTTGAGTTTTGTTAAGAAGTCTTTGACGGTATCATAGCGATATTGCGATGATGGAATCATATTATTTTAAAACCTCAAGTGGTTTTTAATTGTTAAAAATTCTAATTTAGATCAGCTACAAACTCCATGTACCATACAAATGATGTCTTATTTAAATTAGGATCAGTGCTTGTTATTGTAAACCGTTTGTATTCACCCACGTCAATAGTCGTTGAAATCACGTTGTTGTATCCATATGAAGTCGATGATGATATATTAAACTGATTCAGTGACACTATTGTTAATCGATAAATACCCTTGTTTGACACAGTGAGGGTTACTGTATTCTTTTTAGGTTCCCAATCTAATGATCCAGAGAGAACTGTGTATATCATATTTATGATATTTCTCTCATGAGGAATCTTTATTCTTTCAAGTAGCGGAAGATTGTCTGTTTTAAATTTTGTAATATCCTCGATAGATTTTTTAATACTATTAATGCTATCTCTAATAATACTAAATCCAGCATCATTAATATTTTTAATACTGGATTTAATTTCATCAAAATTGGATTTAATTTCAGCGAGAGATGGAGAGGTTACCGCTGGTGTTCCAAAGAATTTATTGATAATATTTCTACGAAGGGAAGTATATGTTGTTATATGTTTTTCAAGTTCTTCATTTAAATTTTTTAATGCATCTGTGATTGTAGAAACGAGTACACCCGGTTTGAGTTTTCCATCATTTGAATATAACGCTATTGTATCTTCAACGACGTCACGTCTTCGTATTAAGACATCATCCAATGAAACATTACTAGATTTCAATTTGCCCTGGCGATCTTGAAATACAACTATTTCCCCAGGATCTACACTTGACAAATTTAATGTCTCGGCGATTTCATCTTCGATTATTTTTTTTACACTTTCGACAGCGAATTTGCTATCGGTTTCTGTTTTTTTTTATTCTGATAAAGGTCGTCCCCAAATATCAATCATTATACGAAAATGCTACGTTTTTCTAAATCATAACGCTATCGTTTTTGCCATTGCCTGCTAGTATATTCATTAACAACAACTTGTGGTGGTTTTCTTGGAAATTTAGATATCTCTGCAAGGAAGTTTAATACCTCACGACCGCATATCGGTGGATCATTTAACTGTTGTGTTGGTAGCGTGGAATAAAAAATTGGAGATGACTTTGTTATTGTGGATACATATCGCATGAATTCTTTTGGTGGAGCTAATCCATATGAATCAAAATAGACAATTCCACGTGGATCAATTGCATATGCGACCCAATGAGTTCCTTTTCCGCTGCTGTTATCAAGATTGATAATACCCGTTTCATTTTTCATTGGTTTTGACGGTAATTGATCTCTCATGAAAACTCCTCTAAAGTTTTTTATTGATAATGATTTTACAGCATCAATTAAATCAAAATTGGACATTGGTGAAAATCCTAGGGATTTTTCCACTAATAAGCCGTTCCTGGTATTCTTAGGCCCGTGCCCTTGTACCAATTGTGTGGAGTTCCTGGTAGTCTTAGACCCTTTCCTTTTTTTTTATAGCCTTTCCCAGTAGCTTTTTTCAGGGCCATTCCTGCAGCAGTACCAACGGCTCCTAACGCTGCCGCCTTCGCAACCGCTGGGGCAGCCGCTGCAATCAATGCTGGAATAGCAGCTAACAGCGGGAATATTCCACCCGATTTTATCATACTGGCGATTGCTGCTTTCGAAAAATCAATTTGAACTCCTCGTTTGTTCTTTAGCGCATCATTGAAATGTTTTATTTGACGATCTGTCAGTGATAATTTATGTGCACCACCGGACATTTGAGTGGGTTTCAGCGTTATTGTAGTTCCACATTCTTTAGCAGACTTTGATTTCAATTTCTTGACCTGACCATCAGTCAACTGGACATTAACAATACTATATGTCATTCTATTCTAAAATGTAATTTACACTTTCAATTGATCTTATTGTGAAAATCCTAACTACATGTTTGTAAAATCAAATGATTTTTGAAAACATTACATGTTTTCCACTGGTGCATCAATAAGTCTCATTCGTCCGCCAACTCCTTCTAACAACATTGATTTATCACTGAGAATGACAGCAACTGCTCTATAATCGGCTATACCAGCAGGGCGTTGTACCCGAGCTTGGAAGTATATATCAACAACAGATTGTCTCATCATGTCAAGATGTTCCAATGAAAAGTAATAAATCGGATAGTGTTTTTCAAAATCAATTTGCGATATTTGCAAACCAGTATCAACATTTTGATCACGACCCATATACGACAATATTCTATGATATACACGAGCTATGTAGTTGTTATCATAATTAAGATGTACAATCTCTGCTGGCTCTTGTTGTCCGTTTATTCTCAACGAAACTTCACTTACTCCTAATTTATCAAATATCATATGACTAGATAATTGACGACCCACTCGATTTGCATCCTGTAACGCTATAAAGATATGACGTGGAGCTGAAACACCTTGTTTTGATGCTAAGTGCCATGTAAATGTGCCATTTACATTATCCTGCTTTGTATCAGTCGTTGTTGTTAGCCAACTTAGCAATGATTTTCCACCTGTGTCCATAAACGATAGTAATTCTTGCTCTATTGTAACTGCTGGTGTCAAGACGGGTATCCATAAAGTCAATTTATTTAAAATGACTTTACCATCAACAACACCATTAGCACGCCAGATTGCATCATTGTCATTCTCCTTTCGCACTAACACGACTGTATGCTTTGCTCCATAGATGACTTTTCTGACATTTCTACAGAATCCAAATATATGATGTAACGGAATTGCACATGAAAACCGTCGATGTTGTCCTTTTAATGCTCCTTTTCGTGTTGCAAATCCTAGATTGAAATTATCATTGACCCTTTTTAAAATGTCGAATGGATTAGCGGAACCTTCACGGTCTGGATTAGCTGCGAGTTGTTGATCAGCTTCTGCATTAGCTGCCGCAGTTAGTACTTTAACAAATTGATAATGGTCAGCATGATCAGAAGTATCCTTAGCAAACATCATAGACGGACCAGCCGACCTTGTATAATCATCAGAATATCTCGCAAGTCCGATTATTGTTGTTGCAATATCAACGTCTTGTTCTATTGATTCAATTTCTTTTCCATCAATGATATATCTTGCACTGTTAAATAGCGCCATAATGCCATTATTTACGAAACCAACTCGGATATTTTGGTCATCCCCATATGGCGTATCAGCTGCAACATTTGTTACAAGCTCTCCTTCTACTTCAATAAATGCCTCACACGGCAAAAAGTATCTACTTGTATCTTGAACTTGAAGTTCAACTCTCCCTCGCTGATTTGGCTCTCTTGCAGGATAGGCATAATACTGATAGTTAATTTTAGAATCATCTTTATTCACCGGTGCCGCCATATCAAACGCTGGATCAGCAATTTTTTTAAATGCCATTTATACTAAAACGTATCGTTTTTCTAAATGTAGTAATGCTATCATTTTCTTTTTCGATTTCCTCCAAGACCGCTTCCCGCTATCATACTTGCAATATTACTACTATCTGGTGAAGTCATTGCTAATGATGCTAGTTTTTGTTCCACTGCGTTATTTATCACTTTACTGACATTTGCAGGCATCATTGTTGTTGAAGGTAGCGGTGGTGGTGGTTTTCGTCCGAATCTAGATTTCACCAATGACGTTATTCTATTCTTTGCGGTAGAAAAGGCCGTTCCTGCAAGATCTCCAACAGCGTTAATTCCCTTATTACGAATAACATCAATGGCTTTCATCGCTAATTGTTTAGCAATTGGTGCTACTTTTGGGGCTATTCTTGTGAATAAACCAGCCATGGTATTTCCAAGGCCGTCACCGTAGTATGCCTTATAAACGGGTAATCTTGAGTTCACTACATACACGTTTGTTGGTTTATTGTGATTATAGTGTACTATCATCTTATTTGAAATGACTTTGCAATTTCTAAATACAATTTCAATCACTAAATTCCCCCGGAATTCCGTCTATTAACTCATCCAAGAGTTCTCGATACGTATGAATATCAATTATCCCACCTTGGAATAATCGTCTGCAAATATCAAATGCTTCATTAGTTATTTCGACTGAGTTATTTCCAGCTCGCTTACCTCCCATAAGAACCTCAAGTCGTGATATATCATTAATGATATTACTAGGACACATATGAGAATCATGATGAGAACTTCCATAACCCTTTCCTGAAGAATTTTTTGATTCGGAAACGTTTTGAATTTCTGGAGCTGGTTCGGAAACGTTTTGAATTTCTGGAGATTGTCGACCTCGACCTCGACCTCGACCTCGACCTCGACCTTGTTGTTGTTCTTTTCGTTGTTCTTTTAGTTGTTGTTGTTGTATACCATACGCATCAACTCCCATTTTAAAAGCTCTGTAATCCAATGTATCCTTATTTAAATTGCCGGGTTCATTTTTATTAATTTTAAATAACCAATCCACCCATTGATCTCGTTTTATTGTGTTTTTTTTATACTCATCTTTTAAAAATTCCCTTCTGTTATAATAACTTTTGACAGCAAAGTCACCAAATGACTTATAGTCTTCAGGTTTCAGCAATTGAATTCGTCTGATTTCTTCTATAGCTTCATCAGTGAATTTCTCGTTAAAAGGAACACTTTTTTTAGTGGAAACACTAGCATCTTCAACGGGGTTATCATCAGTATCAATATTACCCATTTGTTGTATTTCTCGCTGAGTTTGTAACTCACCTGAAAGCTGTTTTATCCCCTCGTGAGTTTTTTCAGTTTCTGTAGCAATCTTTCCTAATACATCAATAATAGGTACTGCTCCCTCTTTAGGGATGTCGCCGTATATAGCACGTTCTGTTGCAAGTTTCATATCTTTAGTGGCTTTAGTTACAGGGGCAAAAAGTTGTTCGCTTCCAATAGAAAAGTCAGTCTGCGCTTGCTGTCTAAGTTGTAGTTTATCTCGCACGTTATCTCGAATTGGTATAAACTTTTTCAGTAATGCTAACCTCTCACGGGCTAGTCTGGTACTTAATGCTTCTGATGTCATTATTGGAAATGCTAACGATTTTTCAATTGTCGGTTTCAATGCTTGCATCAATCAAACGTCTTATAGATTTCACTTTCAAGGCAATCTCTGACCGAACTTGGTACTGTTCCCCGAGTTTCTTTCTAATGGCTTCAACTATACTAAATAGCCGAATGAATAAATTAATATCATTGTTATACAAAGAAGCATTAACCGCTTTTTGGATTCTTTTTATCAGTGAATACATTTTAGGTAGAACATATCTTCCATGTTTCAATTGTATATCAATTTGTTCAAATTCATTCAAAAGTCTGTCTTCATTCAAAAATTCAGAAAGTACGATTCCTTGATTTCTTAAATTTGATATTTCTGTGATGATAGATGTAATATCTTGAAATTCCATTTATTATTATTACTAATGTATTTGTATCTTTAAAATATTTTTATATACAAAAAAACAAAACATATACAATGCCCGTCTCTTCCTCATTCGAGTTTCGAGGCAAGAAAGGGCACATACATTAAAGACTTATACAATACCCTAACCCCCCAATCGAGTTCAAGGGCGGGTTATATGGGTATTAGACGTGAAATCCAAGTGATTTCTTTACAAACATTGAACAATACATTACATATATACAATGCGATTATATAGGATATATACAATGAATGAATATTTACAATGCGATTCAATGAATGAATATTTACAATGCGATTCAATGAATGAATATTTACAATGCGATTATATAGGATGGTTATATACAATGAAATGATAGGATGGTTATATACAATGAAATGATAGGATGGTTATATACAATGAAATGATAGGATGGTTATATACAATGAAATGATAGGATGGTTATATATACAATGAATGAGTATTTACAATGAATGAATATTTACAATGAATGAGTATTTACAATGCGATTATAGGTTATATATACAATGCGATTATATAGGATGGTTATATGATAGGATGGTTATATGATAGGATGGTTATTATGATAGGATGGTATGATAGGGACAGTACAGGACGATACAAACATGAAACGACGGGGCGGACCTACACCCAATCTGCCAATCAAAAGCAACCCAAGAAATTAACCCTGGTTGCAGTTGAAAAAATTCAACCACACACCATGTCAATGGCGTGGGAGTTTTAATTGGCAAAGTGGGCTTCGTTTTAAAGCCCCAAACTTATTACGGCTCATATTATATACAAGGTGAACTAATACTGCAGTGTCAATGTGTAGGTGTGTATTTATTTTCCTAGCATTTCATAATGAATACTGTGTAGTAATTTCAATGGAAGCTAAGTATTTAAATAAAACATTAAAACAAGAAATACAACTGTTAAATAATAGCAATTTTTTTATTAATTTCTATAATATTACGATTAAATAATCGTAATAATAATGGATTTACATGACAAGATAACTCCGTAATGGGGATCCCTGTCAATTCAGGACCTGCTATTTCTTGAATCGAGAATGATATTTTTCTGAATTTTATTACACATAACCACACTAAAAAAACTAAACTACATGTAGCGCGTTTTACTACCCTGACCCTCACTAATTTGTAATTTTAAAGTAATTTCATTTTCATACAAACGCTGTTAACGCCGTCTTTGTAATTGGGATTTTTAAAAAATCTATTAATAGAACCCTGGCCCAGTGTCTTGTCTTACACGCGCGCGTTCCGGTACAATAACTATATTTACTATGTGGCTGTTCCGGCTGTTCCAGTTATTGTCATTTACTCTTTTAATGCATATATACGTGAATATTGCGAATAAATATTGAAAAAAAAAATATGTATTAACGCGCGAAACGTTTTTAGTGTATTGCCCTATGGTAATTGATCTGAATGGTAAAATCATGCAAAAATGACTAAAATAGCATAACTCACTATTGAGAGTTATCTTGTAAATAGGAAAACTTTATTCTATGTCCATTTTTCTTTGAGATAGCTGTTTGACAAATCCCTTCAGCAACTTTTCGTACTGAAGGCATACATATTTCAAAATATTTTCCTGCAGCATTCATTGAATGAAAAACTCTTTCTTCATTCGTCGCTGTATCAAATGACTGTACTGGTCTCTTTCCAACTGACTTATAAGTCCCTGTCTTTCCTTTTTTTATATTCTCTCTTTGAGAAATACACTGTAAATTGGAAATCGCGTTATTTTGAATATTAGAATCAATGTGATCAATAACACAGCCATCTTTAATCGGTCCCATATAACACTCAAAGACTGCCCTATGACAGAGATATCCCTTTCCTCCAGCAGTAAATTGCAAGTATCCCTGATTATTAACAAAACCAATTGGTTTCTTTAGTCTACAGTGTCTAACAACACCATTACGAGATATTTCATAATTAACGAGTATTGGATGTGGTCTGAATTCTTGCTCCATTTATATAATAATACTATTTGTCTAATTCATTATTTGCTTTAATTATAAATCTATTAATGTAGTCTTGAGGGGTTTTTATGATTTTGTCTTTGACAGAGTCATGGTTAGGGTCAATGATGGCGTTTTTTATTCGTTTATCATAATAACGTTTCAATTCTCTAAACCGCTTACCCCCACAATTGATACATAATTGTGATTTTCCTCTCACACCCACCCCACAATTTATGCATGGGGACGGGCCTGTCGAATTATTTCTGACACTCTGTAAGTGATATCCACAGAATTCACCTCTACACGATTTATTGCATGGGGTTACTGATCCGATCATAAGCCATTTGCAGTGATTCATTATATATAAACAAACTTTTCTATTTAAATACTTGTCTTATTTATATGAATGAAGAATTCAAGAGATTATCGGCAATCAAGCCTCGGAAAAATATTAAATTCAATCTTGATAGAACTCTCGAAGACGTACCAAAAGAGAGAATAACTAATAGAAGTCTGATTAGAAAAATACGAGATTGTGTTCATGAGTTTAAACAGGATGGTGCATCACACACCTGGTCAACATTTAGAATTGATGGTGTTGTTGATGCTAGAATGAATGATGAAACAGCAGCTATGATACTATCACAACTTGGCAATAAACGGTATTTTATCAGAGTGAAATTCATTATCAAATTAGAATCGGGCGAATATATTATAAGAGACAAATTTGTTCCAATTCTCAAAGATGGGACATCAGTCATTGTTAGCCGTTATTCCAGACCAGGGCTGTTAACTGGAATTGATAAACCATACTATGAAAAAGCGTATCCAGAAACAGCAGTCGTTTATGGGATGTATCCGTTAAATAACCCTGACATTGGAAAACTAGCACCAATGAAACAGTCAACGTCAGCGGAAAAGCCACTCAACTGTGTGGCACAAAGAGTCTTAGAACATTTTACAAATGCACTCCGTGGGAATAAATTAACCGATCTAAGACATAAAAAAATAGATGAATGGGAGCTAACAGTGAAAGAGAACGGAGCAACTATTTCCGATATAGCTAGATTGGAAAAGTCGTTGAGATTTCCGATAACCGTTTTAACGATAACTGGCGAAGTATTATACGAATCGAAATACAATAAAAACGGAGCTCCAATCAAAATTATTGATCATAACAAGCACGCATGGACATCCGCGGTTACAATATTCCCGCGAGACAGAACAGTGAAGTATATCCCAGAAGAATTCATCAAGGATGGTATTCTCACTGAAGAAAGATTATTCGATGCTATTGCTAGTTTGTGTAAAAACGACCATGTATCAGTATGGCTACTTCATAGTTTTGAAGATGAAGAATGTCAATTCAATCAATTTGTGAAACCTAACGGTGAATTATATCGTAGTGAAAGTCTACATAATAGGATGAAAAATCTAGCAATAAGTCTCAGTGAAAACGCTAGCGTTTTTAATGGAAAATCTGAAGATTACGAACAGTTACTTACAAATTGTTTTACAATTCCATCAGTTGCAGCTCATTTTGCAAGAAAGAAAAATAATTGGAAACCAACACGAAAAGAGTTTTTACAGGATGTTCAATCCAGCTGTTTGGAATATTATCATGGCGGTCTATGGAACGTTAAGTACAATCGTGAGAATATGATATCAGTTGATATCGTTGCCTGTTATCCAGGAAGTTTTCTAGGATATGGATTCGCTGGTGAGTATTTTAAACGGTTTGGACATCCCACACATGAAATGACTCGCGTTGCTATTAATGGACCACTGCCTGATTTTGATTTGACCGGTTTTGCTTGCGTAGTATCATTTGAATTCGCTGAAGGACTTCATCCGTGTTGTTATGTTTGGATTGGTAGACACATGGCTGAAAGGATGTGGTTACCAATAGTGTTATTGCGATATATGATTGATTGTAAAGTGTTAGTTTCGTTGATTGTCAGCGAAGCGATTATCTCATATCGAAAACAAACCAATGTCTGGTTACCAGAACCAGAATGTCTTGATAGTATAATCGATAAGTCTAGAAAACATATTGATGCTGACGAGGAGTACATTATTGAATGGTCAAAAAAGATATTTAATCAACGAAATAATGAAGCAAAGGATCTCGGCCGAAGAATAATCGGTAAATTTACACAGGGTGGAAAAAAATTTAACTTTAAAAAACAATCCTCACGATTGATTATAGATGATGCCGAATACGACTTCGTTATTAAAGATGCAGTAGAGAAAAATAGATACGCAAATTGTAAAACAGCCTTTTTGTCCAATAAAACAAAGTTAGGTAGAATTGTTACTTACAGTGATGGAGAAAGCTCTGCATATCTACATTTGAGAGCTTCTATGCTGGGTTATGCATCTATCAATTTATTTGCAATGATAAATAGATTTCCTAGTATAGCAGTCAGAGTTGCAATTGATTCAATGTATGTCGATAAAAAATATATCAAAGAGATAACTAAATTTACTAATAGCGAAGAGACTTGGGGAACATGGCGAATTAAACAAGAAATACAACGCGATTATTCTGAATCAGCAGACGTTGAGATTAAAAGCAGTTACCTGAAGAACGATAATTCTATCAGTGAAAAATCTATGTCTAAAGCACCACCGATATCAGATCCAATTTGTAGATATAAAACAGTTTATTTAAACGGTTGTGGTGGATCTGGAAAGACAACACGTGCGATAGAATTATATCGAGAGAGAACGTCCATGATTGTACTCACACCAACCCATAGACTAGCGAGAGAGATCAAACAACGAAATGTTGAAGCTTGCACGTATCATAGTTTTTTTCGATACAAGGGCGATGCTTGGACTCCTGAGCGAATGGGTGAGAAATTTATTCCAGCGGTTATTATTTGGGATGAAGCATGTACTGTTTCAGAAGATGTATTAAAAATGTTTCTTGATTGGTTATTGCAAAATAATACAAAAATTATATTGTGCGGCGATCATGGTCAACCACCACCATTTGTTGGTAGAAGTCCACATAATTGGTTAAAAGGATTTGTTGATTATTACGAAGAAATTGATACTGACTATAGAGCACTCGATGAGCAGTTACGTGAGTTTAAAAAACTAATTAGATTACAACACGATAGAATTCAATGTGAAGTAGCGCGTGAAATAATTTCTGAAACACCTTTGAATGATTTTTGGGAAACATGGAAACCAAATGATTTTGTAGTAGCAAGTAGAAAGATAGTCAGAGACGCACTTCAGAAAAAGTTGTTTGAGCTACACAAGAAAAAATTCCCAACGTTTCCAGTGCCGTTGTGTTATAGACCATTGGATACACGAAAGCAGAATATTGAAGTTGAAATTCCAGGCCAGACGGAGAAACAGATTCTAGTGTTAAATGATATTGTGCTAGTTGATATCAATACTGTAGAAGATGCATTATACGCTGATAAATCACCATGGACGCTTGGTTATGTAACAACAATACACTCGTCACAAGGATTGACCATCACGGATACAATTGTTTGGATAGTTGATAATCGCATTGAATGGTCAAATTTAGTCTATCTCGCAGTGTCCAGAGTACGACGAATAAATCAACTACGAAGGATTGTTTTCGATGATGATTTTAATGCAAACGATGATAACACTGATATTAGCATCATTAATAAAAAACTCTCTGGCTACAAACAGCAGGACAAAAAAAAACAACGAGAATTTGATATTGATGCTGAAGTAATAATTGCATTAAAAGAACAACAGAATAATCACTGCGCCAGTTGCAATTGTATAATGCACTGGCAGTATTCGGATAAAGACCCTCGACAATTCACCGTAGACAGAAAAAATAACAGTCTTGGTCATGTCAGAAACAATGTGATGTTGACCTGTCTTGAGTGTAATAGACGTAACGGAGCTAGTTAAGACCATGTGGCGGTAATTGAGTATCGTCCGGAATGACTTGTAGTTGTTCGCGTGTAAAACCACGCTGAGGTGCAGTTGAATCCAATCTGTAGATTGGAGGTCTACCAGTTGATCGCGTTATAGTTGAAATTTTATGCGTAGTAACACTCCATATAGGATCAGTAGCTCTTCTTTTACCGCCTTCAAGCTCTCCTGGTTCGTATAAATATCTCACAGTAACATCACCGAGAAGTGGCTGAGTGCTAACCCGCTGCGGTTGTTCGGGAATATATTCTTTTTTTATTGCAATATTTGGTTTCATATTAATAGTTCGAGTAATCTCGTTATTTAACGCTGCAACTACACTCGGTAACCTTTGGACCCATTCACGAGATCGTTTTTCTTGGATGAATTCTTTTGCATATTGATATCCAAATAACCGTTCTGCAAGAGTTCGATTAAATCGTTCTACAATTGCCTGATCACGATGTAACGCAGTATGTCCCCGTCGTATTGTAACACTATGAGTTTTCATTGTTGATAGAACAGCACCTTGAAACTCTTTGCCAGGATCAACTTGTAATAGATTTGGCCATCTTAGAGGACCTCGTCGATAAATCCTTTCAAATGCAGAAGCGACTTCAGAAGCTGACTTTGTTTTCAATGGTTCTGCTTGTTTAAATCGACTCGCAATATCAACTACAGTTAGCGCGTATTTGTAACCATGGTCATGTGGTAAAAACAATAAATCAGCCTGATGAACTTCATTGGGTACGGTAACATCAAAATGAGAATAATTAATTTGTTTAGGCGGTGGTAGATAAATTTGCCATATAGCTTGTTTGGATAACCAATCTTTTGCAGTGGATTTTTTCACTTTTGCAGCGTTAGCGAGTTTACTGATTGCTGCTTTACCCCTCCAGTATCCTTTCGGAGAATAATAAATAGATTCCATACTATAAAAACACTGGTGTTTTCAATTACCAGCACCTAACACTAATTTGCCTTTCATAGCTGATTTGACCAACCATGAAGCCAATTTTTCTTTGAAGGATTTATCGGGAATAGCATTTAAGGCATGAATTAATTTTACATCCGCGATATGTCTTTGTTGCAAATTATTGCTTTTATATGCAACATCATGAGCATGACATGCCTTATCAATAGCATTTATCGGATACTCACCAGGCCGGGGCTGATTTTGATCATCAAGTCTGATATCTAATCTCGTTCCGGGACCACAGTAGCTATATCCTGGAAGGTGTTTTTCTCCGGGGTATTTTGCCCATGGGGTTCCGGGGAGTTTTCCAAGTTTTGCGGCAATATCACCTCCGAGTTGCTTTTTTTTAAAAATCTAAATTTTTTTGTACCACATGTTACACACTTACCAGTAAGCGCTAGTCTATTGTTTTTAGTTGTAATGGTTGTCTGATCGGTTGAATCAGTACGCTGTTTACACTTAACACAATATAGATCCATAATTTATATATAGCGTTATGAATATAATTGATTTTTCAGCGACTAAAAGAAGAGAACCGGTAAAACACCACGCAGCGCTTCCGAATTCTGTCCGTGCCATTATAATCGGACCATCTGGATCAGGCAAAACACAATTACTGCTTAATTTGATAATGCGATTTATGAAGTGGGATAAATTATATTTAGTTGCCCCATCCGTAGATGATCAACGGTGCTATGAAGTGCTAAAAGATTATAATAAAAATGCATCAGAAATTAAAGGTGAAAGTGTAATCGACTTTATTACTGATATTGATGATGCACCATCAGTAGAAGATCTCGATGGAGACATAAACAATCTTGTAGTGTACGATGATGTAATGTTAGATAATCAAAAGAACCCTGCTAGAATATTTTCCCGAGGTAGGCATAAAAACACTGACGTGATATATGTCACTCAACGATATACTCAAATTCCAAAAGTGATTCGCGATAACTGCAATATTCTTGCTGTATTCAATGGCGTTGATACACATACGCTACGAAATATTTGGCAAACATGGTGTTCCGATATGGACTTCAATGGATTTAAAAATTACTTTAGTCATGCTCAGTCTGCCCCATATGGATTTATAACAATAAATTTACACGACCCTCGGTCACGATATCGTATTGGACTTGATCAAATATTTGGTTAAATAATTTGTATTAATCAGCAGCAGAGAGGGTGAAATGACAACATATTTGCGACCGTAGATGGCAGCAATTTGAGTGTGGTTATGACAATGTATTTGCGACAAAATCGCTAAGATGGGGTCTTTATTTTTTTTTTGGTTGAAATATGAGATTTCGTAGGAAGGTTCCATTTGGCATTCTGAGGCTTTAATCGATTTTGTCGCAAAAATTTGTAGACGTAGATGGCAGCAATTTGGCATTCTGAGGCTTTAATCGATTTTGTCGCAAATATATTGTTGTAGGGTTCACCCTCTCTGCTGCTTCTGATTTTCTTAACTGAAGCTCGTATATTTGTTCATATATGTTGCCTGAAATGCACCCTTGCTCTTTAGGTGAAATTGAACTTGCAATATAATTTAATATTGAATAACAGCCATATAATTTAATATTCACTAAACAAAAAAAAACTAATGTTACATTAACTGATTTATATTTATATATCTTAACAAATCTTTGTAGTATCCAATTTGACCCAACTAATAAGTGATTATATATGGTAAGAGCAGGAAGAATAAACAGACACTACTAACCTATACATTTAATAAGTAAATCTGTATTTGTATGGACCCTTAGCTTTTCAAAAAACATAAATTTTTCCAAAAAATAATTATTCAACTTTTTGCAGGTGTTTTTAAGTCAAAACTGCTAACCTTGCCAATGGAGAGTTGTGTGCTGACTGAGGATTGGGGAAGTCGACTGTGCCCTGTTCAAGCAGCTGTACACCTGGGATGAACTTTAGGCTATTGGGATTGGGTGTGTCCTGCACCTGTATAAACATACTGCGAGCTGAAATAGAACACCAGAGGTTAGATTGCCTGAAATTAGCTGTTATCATTATTATAACTTTATGGTCTTAAAATAAGTAATAGACAAGAGTGAGAAGCAATCAGCTTGGTAAAATTCAACAAATAATCTGTCCCTAGAATAAAAAGTGACATTGTAAAAAGAACTTATGGAATTATGAATAAAATCCCATATAATTCTAGAATTACTAACACAAATTCAATGAATAAAGTTCTGAATAAACTTTAGTGGTCTTCCAAATAATTTCCAATGCTGAAGGTGTTGATGTGCCTGTAGTGGCAGGTAGTCTCTAATGTACTAATTGTCTGAACTGTATTGTTGTGTCAACAGCCTTATCTTGAATCACAGTAATATAATTCAAGGTTTCCTTGTCTAAATTCACTACTGTGAAACCTGTCTTGAAAGACCACTGCTATGTGAGACCACCTGTCTTGAGAGACCATATTCTCAGATCACAAACTTAATGATTTTATAGCACTGAGACCTGTTATGAGAGACCACCTGTCTTAAGAGACTTTACTTTTCTGGGAGAAAGGGTGGTCTTTCAAGACAGGTTCTACTGTAATAATTCTCAGTTAATGTCTATTTCCAAGAATATTATAGAGCACTTTGTATTTCCATTGAGACAGCTATACAGATTTTTGTAAAATGTGTTTCTTTGATAATACTTATCTGATCATAACATCTTGAAAGTACTACTACTACCTTTCAAATCCAGCCCTCCCAGATTAAAACATTTTAGCTAAAAAGCCAAAAGCTATCTGCCTACCTAGGTGACAGAATGATCTCCCCTTGATACCAAAATTCATGTCAAATCCTGCCATCAGTTACTACTGCAGTGGACAGCAAGCTCTCAATATGTATGTAGCTACATCTGTTGAGTGAAAACTGAGGGATAATAAAGGACCATTCCATATCCACTGAATGAAGTTGGCCTTTGCAGAACAATGGGTGCACCAATACATTAACCAGCCTAGGATATGTTGAACATGGTAATGGATTTGTTATTGGGACACCACTTTAGAAAATCCCACTAAAAAATATAATGGTTTGTGAACTTTGTTCCACCTTGCCATTGGAAAGTCACCACAGTGGAGTTGTCAGAATGAGAATTCCATTACCATTTAGGTTCACTGGCCACCAATGAAAGACTTTAAGAATGGTTATCATCTCGAGAATGTTGATATGTAAATAATGATCCTGAGAGGCCCCACTCAAATGGCATCAGGAAGTGATGGGAAACTTGCCTTTCCCTAAGTCCTCTGTGTTTGCATTTGTACAGACCATCATTGCCTGATGTTGTAATTGCTGAGGTATAGACAAAATCAGTCTATTTGGATGAAACATTGTGCATATTGTGCAAGTTGGTTCAATGGTCAAAGGTTTGACCTCCATTTAAATCATAAAATCACTGCAATTGGAGCCCAGGACTAAGACATCTGCCGTGGCATTGAGCAAACGCGACAGGAAAAGGAACTTTCTAGCATATGGATTGTTCCTTATAGCCAAATATCCACCATAGTACTAATTCGATTTTTGTTCCTAAGAGAGACATACTCTATTTACTTGAATTTTGACTTACAGACATGGATGACTGAAAACTTTAATTGGTACGAGTTCAGAGATATTCTTGTTGAAAAAGAAAACTGAGAATAAGGAGGGTAACAAGTGACATTATGTCTTGCTCCAATTTGCTGTTTTGTGGCCTGTTGTATTTGATGGCAAATCACAGAACTTTTGGAAGCCATGCAAGTGGGGATGTCATGTCGTGCCTCTTGCAAGTCCATACTAATTGGGTCCACATATCATCATGGAAAATCTTTCCAATTCTGCAGCGAAGACTAGAGTCTCCCCAAAACCCCGAGCTGTTGACCCAATGAGACTTGAAGGAGGACCATAGAGAAAGATATGAAGGAATGCAACCTAGCATGGAACACCATCACACACAGGGCTTTAGATTGGCAGCAGCGACTCTCCCACTGAAGCTTGATGTGTCACCTATGGCATGGCAAGAAATGAGGCATGTACCAAGATTAATTCATCTTTACTCTAGAGTAGATATTATATCCTACATTTATTTCTTTGAACTAACTCTTAAGGCATTTAAAACGGCTTACTATTTAAAGTATTTATTTTTATTTTTTTACATAAATGTTGCTTGGTTTATTTTTTAATTCCTTCTTTCTTTCATTTAATTTATTATCTTAATTTATGTTTATTTATCAGGTACAATGTAATGCAAGGTTTCTTTGGTATGAATGGAGATGCTTTACTTAAAATGAAAACACCACAGCAATGTAAATGGTCCTTCTTTGGATAGAAACTGACAATTTGATTCTTGTGGTACTTTTTTTTAGTATTGCTGTAGGGGTAAAAATCATAAATTAAAATGAATCATATTGAAACATAACATTTATTGAAAAATATTTTCATTTCATATTATAAATGGCTAAGAATTCAGTCCTTATATGTATTGAATTAAGGATTATATATTTTTCATTTTCCTTTCTATCCGTTTAAAAGTGAGGGACTCCAGAGTTTATGCCAGGGACTCTCAGAAAAAGGCATAGAACTCCCAAGTGCCAGGAGCTGAAAAAAAGAGAGAGAGAGAGAGAGAGAGAGAGAGAGAGAGAGAGAGAGAGAGAGAGAGAGAGAGAGAGAGAGAGAGAGAGAGAGAGAGAGAATGTACACGTATGTGTGTTTGTGGAATGATAACTGGCTATGATCACTCATTTTATATCATGTATAAGCCGTCATCTGTCAGTCTGTATAAATACAAGCTATTTGATAGTGTTTTCTATTTTTATGATATGAACATACTTTTTATTATATTATTTTTACACTGCTTCCTCAATAACTCATGAACGGATTAATTGTGAACCTGCTTTTCCCAATTTTTTTCCCAAGAAAATATAAAAAACATGACTCTTATCTGCTGAATATGAAATTAGTGATCAAATAATAAAAATGACAAACAAAACACTGATATATTCCTCATATTATCTTCAAAAACTGCATTGTTAGAAAATTTTCATCAATATCATAAAATAATAAACTTTAAAAAGTCCTATATTCTTATCATTCTTTTATCAAAAAAAATTTCTCAATATACTGAATTAAAATGAAAGTTATATTAGTTGAAATTTTGATCAGTGACAATGCCTCTAATGCCTACTGGTGGCACCACTTTAAGAAATTAAAACCAATGAAGCTTTGTTCAGTGAAATTTGTGTTTTAGTTATATGTTTTGATCATGTTTCAGTGTAATAATAAAGGTTATATGCCTCTTGTATTAAGATGTGAAAAATGTCAGTCACAGATTGTCTGCGAGTGTTCTGTGAGATTTTAATTAATTGCCAGCTGTGTTTTGATATATTTGTGGATGTATTTGCTGAATTGATACACTCAACTAAAAGAAGACCTGCTTTATATTAATTATATCTTTAGTATCATATCAAATGAAGGAGGTGGAATACAATATAAATTTTAAAAACATGCAAATCCTATCCGTCAAAGAATTAGCAATTACAGTAATGAGTCAAGTCAACTCATTTCAAATGAGCAATCAAGCACTGTCATAATTATTGTGTAAGTAGCAGGATCATAGTACCTTAATTCTTACCTTCTACTAACACATATATTCGACCATAAAAATAGCCTTGTAACCCCTGACACACATATAAAAGCTGCTAATAATACTTTCTCTCTTGGATGGCTTATAATTGCTTTTCTGGCAAATGGTTGTGAAACCCAAGAGACGCATATACACATTTCTTATTAAAGCTTTGAACTGGATGAAATTACAATAATTTTTAACAATATTTAGCCAATGAAAATAGTCTTTACATAAAATGAAAGTATTCTATTAGTTTTACAGCATATAAGCAGGAAATTCCATTGAAAACAAGGTCAATTGTAAAAAAAAACAAAATGGCAACATTCATATATTCCGATGAAATTCTGATGAACGTTTTGAAGGATGTGAAAGTGATGACATTCCAAATGATTTTAATCATCAGATTCAAGATGAAGGATTGGACATTAGTATAAGTCCTGTTTTGACACCTGACATATCACATTTATCTGAATTTGAGGATGAAACATCGACAATCTTTTCTGGTTGGAACATGTTGGATCGTTTCATGTGGACGACTTTACAGCAGATTCGGGGCCAACATTTAATTCAGATGAAAATGCATGAGATAGATTTCTATTTGCAGTTTTTTTTCTGAAGAAATATTCCACTTGTACAAAATAGTGGTGAGAAAAGTAGTCTAATATACATTACAAATACAACAGATATCTTGAGGTATATTTTTTTATTATGAATATGTGAATATAAACATAGATTCCTGATGATTATATGTACTTGGTGGTGGAAATGAGTGGCACAAAATTTTGGTAAGTGTTTAAAATATTAGTTTTAATTAAATTACATTAATTTGCATGGGACAAGATTGATCAAGTAAATGTAGACATGTGCACTTAATCAAGAAGCTCTCACTTCACTCAGGCAGCCGTTATGATGCTTTGTGGTTCAGCCTACAAATAACTGCTAGAAGGCAGGCTGCTTATTAGTCTAAGTAGGCAGGGCAGCATGTACTTGTAGAAGGTAAAGAGTTAAATTATCCTCGTGATTCACAAATATGACCAAAGACAGCAATGCAACCAAGCAAAAGTAGTACCTGCTGAATGCAAAGCTGTTTGATACACATGCTCCAGGTTAAGTTTTGCAATTACATGTACTTGCAAAAAGTTCACATCATCATTATTTAACTAATAATTTTTTTTTAAATTCCAGCTTGATCATTGAGGGCTGTTTAACAAAATAAACATCTTTAGTTTTTTGATAAAAGGAATCTTAATTTGCTGTGCAAAACTAGGGATGAAATATACAATCCCCCTAATTTTCATAATGTCTAGCCAGAAGGGCACCTCCTTTATCTTAGAGGTGTTTCTGTAACTCTTACCCTTGCTTATCATGCAGTCTTTGCTTTTGATCCACACTGTGTGTGTGATATATGGAGCAAGAGGTGTGTTGTTAGTAAATATTAATAATATATAAAGCTGAATGCTACAATGCAATAAAAAGATAGCCGATCAAAATGCTAAATGCTCATTTAAGGTGCTCTCTCAATAGGATGATCACCATTGTCTTTTAGATATTTTGTGGGAACAACTAATCACTGATACCTTCTTTCTAAGTAAATGACTTCAATAATACCAAGCATATTTTTAAGTTAAATGTATAGGATATAAATAACAGCTATATGTACTTTATGTTGTAATATTACAGCAATGGGTCACTGAATAACTGGCATAATTACAGTGAAGTAATTATTTCTTCTGGGGGGTTTTCGGGGATAGGGGTGTTCTTATCATAAAGATGAATATTATAAGTTTAAACCTGTTTGCTCCTGAAGGTGATTTTTCACAAAAGGGATTAGAAAGTTTGATTTCTTGTTTCTGTTTGAGATAACTGTTGACAAGCTGGTACTTGGCAGCTGTAATCCGTTTTGTAGCCTGCTCCTGAAATTTGAAGAAAACAAAAATGGGCAAGAAATATTATTCTGTTGAAATAAGTTTCAGTGTCATCTGCAACTAAAGTTAAATTTTTGGGTATGATGGTTTTGTTCCAAAATTCATACTTAATTATGCTGATTTGTCATTCAAAATATAAAGGATAAAATATTGAGCAAAGATATATCTCTCATGAAAATTATACTGCCATTCACTACCATGCATTTTGAGCAAACATACTTTATGAATAATGCAGTAACTAGATTGATTAAGCAAGTTATTCATTTCTAACATAAGTATAAATGTGCAGATCTGAATAAAAAAAATATGCAGAGATCTCACTTAGATTTTAAATACAAGAGTCCCACCAATAAAAGCTGAAGTCCCATAAGCATATAAGATATACCTGAAGTAGCCGAATTTCCAGATAAGAAGAACCAGTGGTTGTCACAAAGTTTGAATTTTCCAAATTCTTTATACCACTGAAATACAGCTCTATTTTGTCTATTAGAGTGAGACAATTTTGTCTTCCAGAAAAGACCAGATTCCATTCACTGAGCCAGGCATTACACAATTCCTAAAACATGAATGCTGTTCCATCTGAACTATCAGTTATAGCCATGTCAGCACTTTTCTGAATCTCATCATGATCTTTGTCAATTTGCTGTTTAACCCCAAAATACTTATCCAAACTTTGCAAACAGCATTTGTCTAAGACTCAACATGCCTTGATTTTGAGGTCTCACACACACATGCACACACATACTTATTCTGCTACAATAAGAAATGAATATAATAATGAAAGCTGAATTTGTTTATTTGATGTGCTCTTATAATGACATGTCATGTGTTGGTATTTCTGTCCCTGAATTTAGTCACTGTAAATATCATCACATTTTCCCTACCACTCAACAGCAAGTTGAAGTCTTTGAACTTGCCACTGTTTTGTTCTTTTGATGTACTCTTATAATTACATGTACATCAGGGGCCTTTTAGTTACAGAATTATGTCATTGTAAATATTAGCACAACTAAAATAGCAGCAGAGAGGGTGAATCCTACAACAATATATTTGCGACAAAATCGATTAAAGCCTCAGAATGCCAATGGAGCCTTCCTACGAAATCTCATATTTTAACCAAAAAAAAATTAAAGGTCCCATTTTACAAATGGAGCCTTAGCGATTTTGTCGTGAATACATTGTCATAACCACACTCAAATTGCTGCCATCTACGTCTACAAATTTTTGCGACAGAATCGATTAAAGCCTCAGAATGCCAAATGGAACCTTCCTACGAAATCTCATATTTTAACCAAAAAAAAAATAAAGACCCCATTTTACAATGGAGCCTTAGCGATTTTGTCGCAAATACATTGTCATAACCACACTCAAATTGCTGCCATCTACGGTCGCAAATATGTTGTCATTTCACCCTCTCTGCTGCTGATTAATACAAATTATTTAACCGATATTTGTTAGCTTTTCACAAACAGACTAATCGATAATACTTCACCACGTAGATCAATTAAATTATTTGACTGATCGGTGAGTGTAAAATTAATTCTAGTTAGTGAATCATTTTGACATTGCATATAGACTGGATTAGTCGGATTTTCAACAATTAAAAATCCGGGGGGTGCTGTTGGTGCAAATGAATAAAGAATGTAACCCTGTCGGGCTTGATTTGATTGTTCCATATTAATTTGATAACTTCCTTCGATTACATCACACGTTAAATTAAGTGCGATCACCGATGAAATATTCACATTGTTCGGTGCGATATGTCTACCGTCGCCGTCGGGAGAATTATTATAAGTGAGGATAATAGGCTTCGGCTGGCTATCTTTCCATGATTGATAGATTTTATTAAATCCTTCGTCGATGGCAGTTCTGAGTTTTTTCTTTAACTCGGGAACATTATATCCTGGTAATTTATAATTTGGATTTTCATTTATATTTTTTTTATAATCTTGAGCTGAGCTAGTTTTTGAAATCGGGCTATTTTCATCAGTGAAGAGATTAGTAATCCTCGAATTAAATATTTCCATGTCATCGATGATTTTATTACCCGCGGCGACTACACTAGTAAACTCAGCTTGTGTAAGAAAGCCAGATCTTAACGAGGGTAATAACGACAAAAAATCATTATTCATTCTATCAAGGATGTGATCTTTAATATCTACAAATGTTGGACTTGTTTCATGTATTTCCAGAATTTCACCTTCCTGTGGGATATAATCATTAAAAAATGGAATTCTCCACACATCTTCACCATATTGATTCTTACGTCGATATCTTTTTGTAAAGTTTATATCCTCGAATTTTTTATATCCTTTTGATGGATTTTCAGGTCCTATTTCATCAGTGACGTAATCAGATTTTACAGGCTCGGGCGTGGAATTACCAGCACTTCTAGGTGGATCTTCGGGCCATCCTAATACTGTTCTTATTGAACTGTTATAAATATCTACAACGTACCCAGGAGAGCCTATTTCAATTGTAGATGACAGTGTTGGTTCATGAACTGTTATCGCAATTTTTGATTCTTTTTTAGTAATGGATTTTATTCTACGTTGTAATTCATTATTAATTTGCTCAATTTGATAGGACCCAGTTGGTATTGAAACAACGTTCCAATCTGGAGTGTCATCTTTTTTATTCCTATATGCAAATACCAGGGAATTATTAGGTCTCTGACCGCCAAATGGAACCGATCTGATATTAGGCCAACTATGATACACTCGTAATTTTGCCAACGCGATTTCCTTTACTGAAACAGGTGAGGGAAAATTCACACTGAATTTAGGGTTTGTTGACGATATTGATATCATACTTGTTTTCCGCGGAGTGGTATTTTCTGCTATCCGCTGAAGTAGTTGAATCTCTTGCGACATTATTATTATTATTTACAATGTCTAATTTTGCAATAGATGAAAAAACGCTAGCGTTTTTAATCGTAGTATCATAAATACGTATCATCGCGGAGAATTCGTCTTCGGTAATTATCGTATCATCAATCGATGATGACATCAACGAGGATAATTGTGAGTAACCGTTAGATACTGCTTGATGTTTTACTATATAGTCGTTAAGTTTTTCTTGAGAACACGATGATATTTTTTTAGTAATAGCATTTGCAAGTCCAGCAAATGTTGTCACCGCGGAAATAGCAATTGGGACAGCAATCGGAGCTACCATTGTTACAGAAGATAGTATAATACCAGCACCGGCCATTATACCAGATACCGAGTATACTGTAACATCAATTGCGGTAATTCTCCTGCGATACTTTTTAATTTTTATTTCATATTCATCAATGAGTGTTTTGAGTTTTGTTAAGAAGTCTTTGACGGTATCATAGCGATATTGCGATGATGGAATCATATTATTTTAAAACCTCAAGTGGTTTTTAATTGTTAAAAATTCTAATTTAGATCAGCTACAAACTCCATGTACCATACAAATGATGTCTTATTTAAATTAGGATCAGTGCTTGTTATTGTAAACCGTTTGTATTCACCCACGTCAATAGTCGTTGAAATCACGTTGTTGTATCCATATGAAGTCGATGATGATATATTAAACTGATTCAGTGACACTATTGTTAATCGATAAATACCCTTGTTTGACACAGTGAGGGTTACTGTATTCTTTTTAGGTTCCCAATCTAATGATCCAGAGAGAACTGTGTATATCATATTTATGATATTTCTCTCATGAGGAATCTTTATTCTTTCAAGTAGCGGAAGATTGTCTGTTTTAAATTTTGTAATATCCTCGATAGATTTTTTAATACTATTAATGCTATCTCTAATAATACTAAATCCAGCATCATTAATATTTTTAATACTGGATTTAATTTCATCAAAATTGGATTTAATTTCAGCGAGAGATGGAGAGGTTACCGCTGGTGTTCCAAAAAATTTATTGATAATATTTCTACGAAGGGAAGTATATGTTGTTATATGTTTTTCAAGTTCTTCATTTAAATTTTTTAATGCATCTGTGATTGTAGAAACGAGTACACCCGGTTTGAGTTTTCCATCATTTGAATATAACGCTATTGTATCTTCAACGACGTCACGTCTTCGTATTAAGACATCATCCAATGAAACATTACTAGATTTCAATTTGCCCTGGCGATCTTGAAATACAACTATTTCCCCAGGATCTACACTTGACAAATTTAATGTCTCGGCGATTTCATCTTCGATTATTTTTTTTACACTTTCGACAGCGAATTTGCTATCGGTTTCTGTTTTTTTTGATTCTGATAAAGGTCGTCCCCAAATATCAATCATTATACGAAAACGCTACGTTTTTCTAAATCATAACGCTATCGTTTTTGCCATTGCCTGCTAGTATATTCATTAACAACAACTTGTGGTGGTTTTCTTGGAAATTTAGATATCTCTGCAAGGAAGTTTAATACTTCACGACCGCATATCGGTGGATCATTTAACTGTTGTGTTGGTAGCGTGGAATAAAAAATTGGAGATGACTTTGTTATTGTGGATACATATCGCATGAATTCTTTTGGTGGAGCTAATCCATATGAATCAAAATAGACAATTCCACGTGGATCAATTGCATATGCGACCCAATGAGTTCCTTTTCCGCTGCTGTTATCAAGATTGATAATACCCGTTTCATTTTTCATTGGTTTTGACGGTAATTGATCTCTCATGAAAACTCCTCTAAAGTTTTTTATTGATAATGATTTTACAGCATCAATTAAATCAAAATTGGACATTGGTGAAAATCCAAGGGATTTTTCCACTAATAAGCCGTTCCTGGTATTCTTAGGCCCGTGCCCTTGTACCAATTGTGTGGAGTTCCTGGTAGTCTTAGACCCTTTCCTTTTTTTTTATAGCCTTTCCCAGTAGCTTTTTTCAGGGCCATTCCTGCAGCAGTACCAACGGCTCCTAACGCTGCCGCCTTCGCAACCGCTGGGGCAGCCGCTGCAATCAATGCTGGAATAGCAGCTAACAGCGGGAATATTCCACCCGATTTTATCATACTGGCGATTGCTGCTTTCGAAAAATCAATTTGAACTCCTCGTTTGTTCTTTAGCGCATCATTGAAATGTTTTATTTGACGATCTGTCAGTGATAATTTATGTGCACCACCGGACATTTGAGTGGGTTTCAGCGTTATTGTAGTTCCACATTCTTTAGCCGACTTTGATTTCAATTTCTTGACCTGACCATCAGTCAACTGGACATTAACAATACTATATGTCATTCTATTCTAAAATGTAATTTACACTTTCAATTGATCTTATTGTGAAAATCCTAACTACATGTTTTCCACTGGTGCATCAATAAGTCTCATTCGTCCGCCAACTCCTTCTAACAACATTGATTTATCACTGAGAATGACAGCAACTGCTCTATAATCGGCTATACCAGCAGGGCGTTGTACCCGAGCTTGGAAGTATATATCAACAACAGATTGTCTCATCATGTCAAGATGTTCCAATGAAAAGTAATAAATCGGATAGTGTTTTTCAAAATCAATTTGCGATATTTGCAAACCAGTATCAACATTTTGATCACGACCCATATACGACAATATTCTATGATATACACGAGCTATGTTGTTGTTTTCATAATTAAGATGTACAATCTCTGCTGGCTCTTGTTGTCCGTTTATTCTCAACGAAACTTCACTTACTCCTAATTTATCAAATATCATATGACTAGATAATTGTCGACCCACTCGATTTGCATCCTGTAACGCTATAAAGATATGACGTGGAGCTGAAACACCTTGTTTTGATGCTAAGTGCCATGTAAATGTGCCATTTACATTATCCTGCTTCGTATCAGTCGTTGTTGTTAGCCAACTTAGCAATGATTTTCCACCTGTGTCCATAAACGATAGTAATTCTTGCTCTATTGTAACTGCTGGTGTCAAGACGGGTATCCATAGAACCAATTTATTTAAAATGACTTTACCATCATCAACACCATTAGCATGCCAAATTGCATCATTGTCATTTTCTTTTCGCACTAACACAACCGTATGCTTTGCTCCATAGATGACTTTTCTGACATTTCTACAGAATCCGAATATATGATGTAACGGAATTGCACATGAAAACCGTCGATGTTGTCCTTTCAATGTTCCATTTCGTGTTGCAAATCCTAGATTGAAATTACCATTAACCCTTTTTAAAATGTCGAATTCAGCGCCTGGTCTATTTTCACGGTCTAGATTAGCTGCGAGTTGTTGATCAACTTCTGCAGTATCTACCGCAGTTCGTACTTTAATAAACTGAATATGGTCAGCATGATCAGAAGTATCCTTAGCAAACATCATAGACGGACCAGCCGACCTTGTATAATCATCAGAATATCTCGCAAGTCCGATTATTGTTGTTGCAATATCAACATCTTGTTCTATTGATTCAATTTCTTTTCCATCAATGATATATCTTGCACTGTTAAATAGCGCCATAATGCCATTATTTACGAAACCAACTCGGATATTTTGGTCATTCCCATATGGCGTATCAGCTGCAACATTTGTTACAAGCTCTCCTTCTACTTCAATAAACGCCTCACACGGCAAAAAGTATCTACTTGTATCTTGAACTTGAAGTTCAACTCTCCCTCGTTGATTTGGCTCTCTTGCAGGATAGGCATAATACTGATAGTTAATTTTAGAATCATCTTTATTCACCGGTGCCGCCATATCAAACGCTGGATCAGCAATTTTTTTAAATGCCATTTATACTAAAACGTATCGTTTTTCTAAATCATTTTCTTTTTCGATTTCCTCCAAGACCGCTTCCCGCTATCATACTTGCAATATTACTACTATCTGGTGAAGTCATTGCTAATGATGCTAGTTTTTGTTCCACTGCGTTATTTATCACTTTACTGACATTTGCAGGCATCATTGCTGTTGAAGGTAGCGGTGGTGGTGGTTTTCGTCCGAATCTAGATTTCACCAATGACGTTATTCTATTCTTTGCGGTAGAAAAGGCCGTTCCTGCAAGATCTCCAACAGCGTTAATTCCCTTATTACGAATAACATCAATGGCTTTCATCGCTAATTGTTTAGCAATTGGTGCTACTTTTGGGGCTATTCTTGTGAATAAACCAGCCATGGTATTTCCAAGGCCGTCACCGTAGTATGCCTTATAAACGGGCAATCTTGAGTTCACTACATACACGTTTGTTGGTTTATTGTGATTATAGTGTACTATCATCTTATTTGAAATGACTTTGTAATTTCTAAATACAATTTCAATCACTAAATTCCCCCGGAATTCCGTCCATTAACTCATCCAAGAGTTCTCGATACGTATGAATATCAATTATCCCACCTTGGAATAATCGTCTGCAAATATCAAATGCTTCATTAGTTATTTCGACTGAGTTATTTCCAGCTCGCTTACCTCCCATAAGAACCTCAAGTCGTGATATATCATTAATGATATTACTAGGACACATATGAGAATCATGATGAGAACTTCCATAACCCTCTCCTGAAGTATTTTTTGGTTCGGAAACGTTTTGAATTTCTGGAGCTGGTTCGGAAACATTTTGAATTTCTGGAGATTGTCGACCTTGACCTCGACTTCGACCTCGACCTCGACCTTGTTGTTGTTCTTTTCGTTGTTGTTGTTTTATACCATACGCATCAACTCCCATTTTAAAAGCTCTGTAATCCAATGTATCCTTATTTAAATTGCCGGGTTCATTTTTATTAATTTTAAATAACCAATCCACCCATTGATCTCGTTTTATTGTGTTTTTTTTATACTCATCTTTTAAAAATTCCCTTCTGTTATAATAACTTTTTACAGCGAATTCACCAAATGACACAGTCTTCATTTTTCAGCAATTGAATTTGTTTGATTACTTCTATAGCTTCATCAGTGAATTTCTCGTTAAAAGGAACACTTTTTTTAGTGGAAACACTAGCATCTTCAACGGGGTTATCATCAGTATCAATATTACCCATTTGTTGTATTTCTCGCTGAGTTTGTAACTCACCTGAAAGCTGTTTTATTCCCTCGTGAGTTTTTTCAGTTTCTGTAGCAATCTTTCCTAATACATCAATAATAGGTACTGCTCCCTCTTTAGGGATGTCGCCGTATATAGCACGTTCTGTTGCAAGTTTCATATCTTTAGTGGCTTTAGTTACAGGGGCAAAAAGTTGTTCGCTTCCAATAGAAAAGTCAGTCTGCGCTTGCTGTCTAAGTTGTAGTTTATCTCGCACGTTATCTCGAATTGGTATAAACTTTTTCAGTAATGATAACCTCTCACGGGCTAGTCTGGTACTTAATGCTTCTGATGTCATTATTGGAAATGCTAACGATTTTTCAATTGTCGGTTTCACTTGCATCAATCAAACGTCTTATAGATTTCACTTTCAAAGCAATCTCTGACCGAACTTGGTACTGTTCCCCGAGTTTCTTTCTAATGGCTTCAACTATACTAAATAGCCGAATGAATAAATTAATATCATTGTTATACAAAGAAGCATTAACCGCTTTTTGGATTCTTTTTATCAGTGAATACATTTTAGGTAGAACATATCTTCCATGTTTTAATTGTATATCAATTTGTTCAAATTCATTCAAAAGTCTGTCTTCATTCAAAAATTCAGAAAGTACGATTCCTTGATTTCTTAAATTTGATATTTCTGTGATGATAGATGTAATATCTTGAAATTCCATTTATTATTATTACTAATGTATTTGTATCTTTAAAATATTTTTATATACAAAAAAACAAAACATATACAATGCCCGTCTCTTCCTCATTCGAGTTTCGAGGCAAGAAAGGGCACATACATTAAAGACTTATACAATACCCTAACCCCCCAATCGAGTTCAAGGGCGGGTTATATGGGTATTAGACGTGAAATCCAAGTGATTTCTTTACAAACATTGAACAATACATTACATATATACAATGCGATTATATAGGATATATACAATGAATGAATATTTACAATGCGATTCAATGAATGAATATTTACAATGCGATTCAATGAATGAATATTTACAATGCGATTATATAGGATGGTTATATACAATGAAATGATAGGATGGTTATATATACAATGAAATGATAGGATGGTTATATATACAATGAAATGATAGGATGGTTATATATACAATGAATGAGTATTTACAATGAATGAATATTTACAATGAATGAATATTTACAATGCGATTATAGGTTATATATACAATGCGATTATATAGGATGGTTATATGATAGGATGGTTATATGATAGGATGGTTATTATGATAGGATGGTATGATAGGGACAGTACAGGACGATACAAACATGAAACGACGGGGCGGACCTACACCCAATCTGCCAATCAAAAGCAACCCAAGAAATTAACCCTGGTTGCAGTTGAAAAAATTCAACCACACCATGTCAATGGCGCGTGGGAGTTTTAATTGGCAAAGTGGGCTTCGTTTTAAAGCCCCAAACTTATTACGGCTCATATTATATATAAGGTGAACTAATACTGCAGTGTCAATGTGTAGGTGTGTATTTATTTTTCTAGCATTTCATAATGAATACTGTGTAGTAATTTCAATGGAAGCTAAGTATTTAAATAAAACATTAAAACAAGAAATACAACTGTTAAATAATAGCAATTTTTTAATTAATTTCTATAATATTACGATTAAATAATCGTAGTAATAATGGATTTACATGACAAGATAACTCCGTAATGGGGATCCCTGTCAATTCAGGACCTGCTATTTCTTGAATCGAGAATGATATTTTTCTGAATTTTATTACACATAGCCACACTAAAAAAACTAAACTACATGTAGCGCATTTTACTATTTTGACCTCACATACAATCTATTTTAATTTGTAATTTTAAAGTAATTTCATTTTCATACAAACGCTGTTAACGCCGTCTTTGTAATTGGGATTTTTAAAAAATCTATTAATAGAACCTTGACCCAGTGTCTTGTCTTACACGCGCGCGTTCCGGTACAATAACTATATTTACTATGTGGCTGTTCCGGCTGTTCCAGTTATTGTCATTTACTCTTTTAATGCATATATAAGTGAATATTGCGAATAAATATTGAAAAAAAAAAAATATGTATTAACGCGCGAAACGTTTTTAGTGTATTGCCCTATGGTAATTGATCTGAATGGTAAAATCATGCAAAAATGACTAAAATAGCATAACTCACTATTGAGAGTTATCTTGTAAATAGGAAAACTTTATTCTATGTCCATTTTTCTTTGAGATAGCTGTTTGATAAATCCCTTCAGCAACTTTTCGTACTGAAGGAATACATATTCCAAAATATTTTCCCGCAGCATTCATTGAATGAAAAACTCTTTCTTCATTCGTCGTTGTATCAAATGACTGTACTGGTCTCTTTCCAACTGACTTACAAGTCCCTGTCTTTCCGTTTTTTATATTCTCTCTTTGAGAAATGCATTGTAAATTGGAAATCGCGTTATTTTGAATATTAGAATCAATGTGATCAATAACACAGCCATCTTTAATCGGTCCCATATAACACTCAAAGACTACCCTATGACAGAGATATCCCTTTCCTCCAGCAGTAAATTTCAAGTATCCCTGATTATTAACATATCCCACGGGTTTCTTTAGTCTACAGTGTCTAACAACACCATTACGAGATATTTCATAATTAACGAGTATTGGATGTGGTCTGAATTCTTGCTCCATTTATATAATAATACTATTTGTCTAATTCATCATTTGCTTTAATTATAAATCTATTAATGTAGTCTTGAGGGGTTTTTATGATTTTGTCTTTGACAGAGTCATGATTAGGGTCAATGATAGCGTTTTTTATTCGTTTATCATAATAACGTTTCAATTCTCTAAACCGCTTACCCCCACAATTGATACATAATTGTGATTTTCCTCTCACACCCACCCCACAATTTATGCATGGGGACGGGCCTGTCGAATTATTTCTGACACTCTGTAAGTGATATCCACAGAATTCACCTCTACACGATTTATTGCATGGGGTTACTGATCCGATCATAAGCCATTTGCAGTGATTCATTATATATAAACAAACTTTTCTATTTAAATACTTGTCTTATTTATATGAATGAAGAATTCAAGAGATTATCGGCAATCAAGCCTCGGAAAAATATTAAATTCAATCTTGATAGAACTCTCGAAGACGTACCAAAAGAGAGAATAACTAATAGAAGTCTGATTAGAAAAATACGAGATTGTGTTCATGAGTTTAAACAGGATGGTGCATCACACACCTGGTCAACATTTAGAATTGATGGTGTTGTTGATGCTAGAATGAATGATGAAACAGCAGCTATGATACTATCACAACTTGGCAATAAACGGTATTTTATCAGAGTGAAATTCATTATCAAATTAGAATCGGGCGAATATATTATAAGAGACAAATTTGTTCCAATTCTCAAAGATGGGACATCAGTCATTGTTAGCCGTTATTCCAGACCAGGGCTGTTAACTGGAATTGATAAACCATACTATGAAAAAGCGTATCCAGAAACAGCAGTCGTTTATGGGATGTATCCGTTAAATAACCCTGACATTGGAAAACTAGCACCAATGAAACAGTCAACGTCAGCGGAAAAGCCACTCAACTGTGTGGCACAAAGAGTCTTAGAACATTTTACAAATGCACTCCGTGGGAATAAATTAACCGATCTAAGACATAAAAAAATAGATGAATGGGAGCTAACAGTGAAAGAGAACGGAGCAACTATTTCCGATATAGCTAGATTGGAAAAGTCGTTGAGATTTCCGATAACCGTTTTAACGATAACTGGCGAAGTATTATACGAATCGAAATACAATAAAAACGGAGCTCCAATCAAAATTATTGATCATAACAAGCACGCATGGACATCCGTGGTTACAATATTCCCGCGAGACAGAACAGTGAAGTATATCCCAGAAGAATTCATCAAGGATGGTATTCTCACTGAAGAAAGATTATTCGATGCTATTGCTAGTTTGTGTAAAAACGACCCTGTATCAGTATGGCTACTTCATAGTTTTGAAGATGAAGAATGTCAATTCAATCAATTTGTGAAACCTAACGGTGAATTATATCGCAGTGAAAGTCTACATAATAGGATGAAAAATCTAGCAATAAGTCTCAGTGAAAACGCTAGCGTTTTTAATGAAAAATCTGAAGATTACGAACAGTTACTTACAAATTGTTTTACAATTCCATCAGTTGCAGCTCATTTTGCAAGAAAGAAAAATAATTGGAAACCAACACGAAAAGAGTTTTTACAGGATGTTCAATCCAGCTGTTTGGAATATTATCATGGCGGTCTATGGAACGTTAAGTACAATCGTGAGAATATGATATCAGTTGATATCGTTGCCTGTTATCCAGGAAGTTTTCTAGGATATGGATTCGCTGGTGAGTATTTTAAACGGTTTGGACATCCCACACATGAAATGACTCGCGTTGCTATTAATGGACCACTGCCTGATTTTGATTTGACCGGTTTTGCTTGCGTAGTATCATTTGAATTCGCTGAAGGACTTCATCCGTGTTGTTATGTTTGGATTGGTAGACACATGGCTGAAAGGATGTGGTTACCAATAGTGTTATTGCGATATATGATTGATTGTAAAATGTTAGTTTCGTTGATTGTCAGCGAAGCGATTATCTCATATCGAAAACAAACCAATGTCTGGTTACCAGAACCAGAATGTCTTGATAGTATAATCGATAAGTCTAGAAAACATATTGATGCTGACGAGGAGTACATTATTGAATGGTCAAAAAAGATATTTAATCAACGAAATAATGAAGCAAAGGATCTCGGCCGAAGAATAATCGGTAAATTTACACAGGGTGGAAAAAAATTTAACTTTAAAAAACAATCCTCACGATTGATTATAGATGATGCCGAATACGACTTCGTTATTAAAGATGCAGTAGAGAAAAATAGATACGCAAATTGTAAAACAGCCTTCTTGTCCAATAAAACAAAGTTAGGTAGAATTGTTACTTACAGTGATGGAGAAAGCTCTGCATATCTACATTTGAGAGCTTCTATGCTGGGTTATGCATCTATCAATTTATTTGCAATGATAAATAGATTTCCTAGTATAGCAGTCAGAGTTGCAATTGATTCAATGTATGTCGATAAAAAATATATCAAAGAGATAACTAAATTTACTAATAGCGAAGAGACTTGGGGAACATGGCGAATTAAACAAGAAATACAACGCGATTATTCTGAATCAGCAGACGTTGAGATTAAAAGCAGTTACCTGAAGAACGATAATTCTATCAGTGAAAAATCTATGTCTAAAGCACCACCGATATCAGATCCAATTTGTAGATATAAAACAGTTTATTTAAACGGTTGTGGTGGATCTGGAAAGACAACACGTGCGATAGAATTATATCGAGAGAGAACGTCCATGATTGTACTCACACCAACCCATAGACTAGCGAGAGAGATCAAACAACGAAATGTTGAAGCTTGCACGTATCATAGTTTTTTTCGATACAAGGGCGATGCTTGGACTCCTGAGCGAATGGGTGAGAAATTTATTCCAGCGGTTATTATTTGGGATGAAGCATGTACTGTTTCAGAAGATGTATTAAAAATGTTTCTTGATTGGTTATTGCAAAATAATACAAAAATTATATTGTGCGGCGATCATGGTCAACCACCACCATTTGTTGGTAGAAGTCCACATAATTGGTTAAAAGGATTTGTTGATTATTACGAAGAAATTGATACTGACTATAGAGCACTCGATGAGCAGTTACGTGAGTTTAAAAAACTAATTAGATTACAACACGATAGAATTCAATGTGAAGTAGCGCGTGAAATAATTTCTGAAACACCTATGAATGATTTTTGGGAAACATGGAAACCAAATGATTTTGTAGTAGCAAGTAGAAAGATAGTCAGAGACGCACTTCAGAAAAAGTTGTTTGAGCTACACAAGAAAAAATTCCCAACGTTTCCAGTACCATTGTGTTATAGACCATTGGATACACGAAAGCAGAATATTGAAGTTGAAATTCCAGGCCAGACGGAGAAACAGATTCTAGTGTTAAATGATATTGTGCTAGTTGATATCAATACTGTAGAAGATGCATTATACGCTGATAAATCACCATGGACGCTTGGTTATGTAACAACAATACACTCGTCACAAGGATTGACCATCACGGATACAATTGTTTGGATAGTTGATAATCGCATTGAATGGTCAAATTTAGTCTATCTCGCAGTGTCCAGAGTACGACGAATAAATCAACTACGAAGGATTGTTTTCGATGATGATTTTAATGCAAACGATGATAACACTGACATTAGCATCATTAATAAAAAACTCTCTGGCTACAAACAGCAGGACAAAAAAAAACAACGAGAATTTGATATTGATGCTGAAGTAATAATCGCATTAAAAGAACAACAGAATAATCACTGCGCCAGTTGCAATTGTATAATGCACTGGCAGTATTCGGATAAAGACCCTCGACAATTCACCGTAGACAGAAAAAATAACAGTCTTGGTCATGTCAGAAACAATGTGATGTTGACCTGTCTTGAGTGTAATAGACGTAACGGAGCTAGTTAAGACCATGTGGCGGTAATTGAGTATCGTCCGGAATGACTTGTAGTTGTTCGCGTGTAAAACCACGCTGAGGTGCAGTTGAATCCAATCTGTAGATTGGAGGTCTACCAGTTGATCGCGTTATGGTTGAAATTTTATGCGTAGTAACACTCCATATAGGATCAGTAGCTCTTCTTTTACCGCCTTCAAGCTCTCCTGGTTCGTATAAATATCTCACAGTAACATCACCGAGAAGTGGCTGAGTGCTAACCCGCTGCGGTTGTTCGGGAATATATTCTTTTTTTATTGCAATATTTGGTTTCATATTAATAGTTCGAGTAATCTCATTATTTAACGCTGCAACTACACTCGGTAACCTTTGGACCCATTCACGAGATCGTTTTTCTTGGATGAATTCTTTTGCATATTGATATCCAAATAACCGTTCTGCAAGAGTTCGATTAAATCGTTCTACAATTGCCTGATCACGATGTAACGCAGTATGCCCCCGTCGTATTGTAACACTATGAGTTTTCATTGTTGATAGAACAGCACCTTGAAATTCTTTGCCAGGATCAACTTGTAATAGATTTGGCCATCTTAGAGGACCTCGTCGATAAATCCTTTCAAATGCAGAAGCGACTTCAGAAGCTGACTTTGTTTTCAATGGTTCTGCTTGTTTAAATCGACTCGCAATATCAACTACAGTTAGCGCGTATTTGTAACCATGGTCATGTGGTAAAAACAATAAATCAGCCTGATGAACTTCATTGGGTACGGTAACATCAAAATGAGAATAATTAATTTGTTTAGGCGGTGGTAGATAAATTTGCCATATAGCTTGTTTGGATAACCAATCTTTTGCAGTGGATTTTTTCACTTTTGCAGCGTTAGCGAGTTTACTGATTGCTGCTTTACCCCTCCAGTATCCTTTCGGAGAATAATAAATAGATTCCATACTATAAAAACACTGGTGTTTTCAATTACCAGCACCTAACACTAATTTGCCTTTCATAGCTGATTTGACCAACCATGAAGCCAATTTTTCTTTGAAGGATTTATCGGGAATAGCATTTAAGGCATGAATTAATTTTACATCCGCGATATGTCTTTGTTGCAAATTATTGCTTTTATATGCAACATCATGAGCATGACATGCCTTATCAATAGCATTTATCGGATACTCACCAGGCCGGGGCTGATTTTGATCATCAAGTCTGATATCTAATCTCGTTCCGGGACCACAGTAGCTATATCCTGGAAGGTGTTTTTCTCCGGGGTATTTTGCCCATGGGGTTCCGGGGAGTTTTCCAAGTTTTGCGGCAATATCACCTCCGAGTTGCTTTTTTTTAAAAATCTAAATTTTTTTGTACCACATGTTACACACTTACCAGTAAGCGCTAGTCTATTGTTTTTAGTTGTAATGGTTGTCTGATCGGTTGTATCAGTACGCTGTTTACATTTAACACAATATAGATCCATAATTTATATATAGCGTTATGAATATAATTGATTTTTCAGCGACTAAAAGAAGAGAACCGGTAAAACACCACGCAGCGCTTCCGAATTCTGTCCGTGCCATTATAATCGGACCATCTGGATCAGGCAAAACACAATTACTGCTTAATTTGATAATGCGATTTATGAAGTGGGATAGATTATATTTAGTTGCCCCATCCGTAGATGATCAACGGTGCTATGAAGTGCTAAAAGATTTTAATAAAAATGCATCAGAAATTAAAGGTGAAAGTGTAATCGACTTTATTACTGATATTAATGATGCACCATCAGTAGAAGATCTCGATGGAGACATAAACAATCTTGTAGTGTACGATGATGTAATGTTAGATAATCAAAAGAACCCTGCTAGAATATTTTCCCGAGGTAGGCATAAAAACACTGACGTGATATATGTCACTCAACGATATACTCAAATTCCAAAAGTGATTCGCGATAACTGCAATATTCTTGCTGTATTCAATGGCGTTGATACACATACGCTACGAAATATTTGGCAGACATGGTGTTCCGATATGGACTTCAATGGATTTAAAAATTACTTTAGTCATGCTCAGTCTGTCCCATATGGATTTATAACAATAAATTTACACGACCCTCGGTCACGATATCGTATTGGACTTGATCAAATATTTGGTTAAATAATTTGTATTAATCAGCAGCAGAGAGGGTGAAATGACAACATATTTGCGACCGTAGATGGCAGCAATTTGAGTGTGGTTATGACAATGTATTTGCGACAAAATCGCTAAGATGGGGTCTTTATTTTTTTTTTGGTTAAAATATGAGATTTCGTAGGAAGGTTCCATTTGGCATTCTGAGGCTTTAATCGATTCTGTCGCAAAAATTTGTAGACGTAGATGGCAGCAATTTGAGTGTGGTTATGACAATGTATTCACGACAAAATCGCTAAGGCTCCATTTGTAAAATGGGACCTTTAATTTTTTTTTGGTTAAAATATGAGATTTCGTAGGAAGGCTCCATTGGCATTCTGAGGCTTTAATCGATTTTGTCGCAAATATATTGTTGTAGGATTCACCCTCTCTGCTGCTAAAATGATTAACTGATCAACACATGTTCACACTCAGTAGGTGGATGAAAATGGACTAGCAAGCCTTTAACTTTGCTGTCCAGCTATTGCACATGTACAGAGGAATCCTGCATGATTTTCTGCATCTCAGATAAAAATTTGTATCCAAGTATGTATGCTAATAAGCGTTTTCTAAAACCTTTGAGATGCATACATCCTTTTGTATATACAGATAAACCTATCAATAGTAGCTACATGTGGAAAAAGACAAAACTGGCCTTTGTACAAAGCTAACCTCTGTACACAGATTCACCTATTAAAATGAATTTTTATACAAATAAGATTCAGCAAAAATTATAATTATTATTACTATTAATAAAGATTGTTTTATGTGCCTAATTCATAAAAATCATAAAATTCCTGTATATGTTGTTCTCTCTCAAATTTATCTTCCACACAAGATCACTATATCCAGCTCACTTTAATCCATCCTATAAATTATATCATCACTAACTGAAAGTAATCACTGATTTTACTTTGCTTTGTGCACAATAACAAAATTATGACTTTACTACTTGGCAGCTTACATATGACTGCAAATCAGAGAACTCTTTTATTTGCCAACTTGTACAATTTAGGTTTGAAAACTGCTGATCATGTTTAAAAACTATTAGCTAATTTTTGGATGGCTTTGTGGAAGTTATCATGAAGGAAAAACAAATCATACCAAGTGACAAAATTTTCAAAGAATACTACTTTGACCCATACAATAAAGATACAAGTAACTTCCAAACTATCAACTTCACACTTGACCCTCAATCTCAGGCTGACATTCACATCTGTTTCATGGAGGAATTAATATCTGTTTACAAATATCCACTGTCTTAAATCCTTGAATGCAAAATTCACTACTTCCTGAGTGAACAGCACTAGCACAAATAACTCAGGGCAAAAAACAATTAGCTCAAAAGTTACTACTTAAATTTCTCGCAACAAAGTAAACAAAATTTAACAGAATATTTTCTTTATAAACTGAAATAGCATGCATTTCTTTTTTTTCTGATTAAACATTCCTCTAACTATTCATAGGAACACACTGAAGCATTAATGTCAATATATGACCAAATCAGATCATTGTTTGCAACCGAATCATCACACCAAAAACATGTATGGATCCATGCATGGCATGTGAATGTATGTTTTTTGAAAATGGGATTGTAATATTTAACCACTAACTTTCTAAATCCATTATAATAATCCATTGATAAGAATGCAGATTTATGGTTTTATTATTTGTCTTTGTACTTGTGGCAGCAATGTCATGCATTTGGTTAAATACTTCAGTTTTTATTTGTATTTTCTCAAAAATGAATGTGATAAAACATCAACTTTACAAAGCTGAAATGCTTTCCAAATTCCACAATATTGCATTGTCCCATGATGATGAATTTCTGACCTACACAATTACATCTTTAAGCTAAATCTTCAAACACATACTTAGACTTTGTTTTCTATAAATTATGTATTTTCCTTAATCTATTTGTGGAATTATTTAAGAAAACAGACAATCTAATGAAGTAGCATTTCCTAAACATAGCAATGTGCACCATTATAAGTTCACTTAAGGTTTCAAATTGATTTTATAAAGAAAAAAAAAAAACATAAACATGGCAATCAAATTCTTCATTTAAAAAAAATTAAATTAGAAAGTGCTGTACACCAATTATATTCTTAAAATACAAATTACTGTTTACATATTGATGTTTAAGTATCAAAACAGAAATTGGTATGTTTTCAGCAAATGGTAGACCTAACTTGCTGAAACAAAGCAGTGACAACTTGCTCAGTAAAGGGTTAAAAGTCAGTCAGCTATTAAAATACTCGCATTTGAATTTGCAGAGTTTGTCAGTGAAATTGGTATCAACACTGCATAGAATACACCTTGGACTATAGTACTACGTTATCAGAACTTCCCGACTACAGTGAAGAGCATCTCAAAAGTCATAAACTACTGTAAATCATTGTACATCTAAAAACAAACTCACAGAGCAATGTTGTAATAGAAAAAGGCAAGTTTACATGTTTCAGGCAATCGAGTCACCCACCTTGCCTGGTAGTGTTGTTGTTGGGTTTAATGCCATTTTTCATCACAAAATAGGCTATACATGGCGGCCAATATTAATGGTGGAGGAAAGAACCACAGAACTACAAGAATCTACTAGTAAGCTTGCTCATATGACCACATTTGCCAAACCCCAGACTAGAGACTCGAGACTTGAACCCTTGCTGACAGAGGTGAGATAGCAGTGATCCATAATGGTAAGCACTTTAGACCACTTGGCCACCCTGCCTGGTACTCTGACCCCTGTATATGTGTGTGTATAGATACTGTATATGCATAGATGAATAAAGGTAAGAATGCAGATATAGTCATGAAGAAATTAAAGTCACATTACTTTAGTTGGACTTTACTTTAAAGTCTTTGTTCAAATAAACTGACATTCTCACACAATCAAATGGATGTATTTTCAAGTTCTGTTGAACATTTCAGTGTTTAGAACTATCACCATTGTGAGTTGTTATATCAGACTTGTTTGTCTGAAAGTTACCAAAAGGAAACTAGGAATATCAAATTTCGTTAAGAGTGATAAGAGGTTTATGTTGACTTAATAAAAACAAATTCCATGACTTTTCCAGGGCCATTTCACAAAACTCAGGACCACAATATCTTGAAATGATACCATTTATCATTAATAATTCTGTCATGTCTGAAACAAGTTTTGTAATTGGGGCTATGCTCTCGATGAAATTAGAACTTGCTCTGAGAGAATTTGCCCCAACTTATCAGGAAAAGTTGCCCCAGAGTAGTTGGAGAAGTCACACCAAAACTTGTAACCCAGAAAATTATTTAAAAGATAGAAATGTGTACCTTAGAACAATACTGTTAGCAACAAAGTCGTTCCTACATGGTGGCTACCGATTTATTTGATCGCATCTTGAATTGTTAAGTTACCTGATTGAGATTTTTTATCATGATTAACATTCGAACTGAAATTGAAATATACCCTCCCACTTCGATTTCTATTGCAAGCATTTACTTAAGTCCTGTATATGTTGGAATATTATTACTGATGATTTTGGAATCGCTTTTTGCTGTTGTCGACACTGTTTAGAACTATCACCATTGTGAGTTGTTATATCAGATTTGTTTGTCTGAAAGTTACCAAAAACGAGATGATATAATCATCTGTGTGGTGTGCAAGACTACCATGTAGTCCCAATTGTTACATCATATAGTAGATTATTTTATAGTTTCATCAGACATCAATGAAAACAAAATGAGCACTTGTTTAAAATTTATATTGTTAGTATCAGGGGTTCATTTACGGAATTATTTAGAATTTATTCAATAGCATACAAAAAGCAAGAAACATTGTTTTTAACTCTGATATAAACAGTTTTGTTCTTAACCCATTTTGACAAAATCTATATAAGTCCCATGTACAACTGATTTAAATTCATTGATGTTCTAATAAATTTAGTTAATTTTATCAAGCATACTATTAAGGAGTCACAGTTAACATCAAATTATTATGCACCTTTGATTTTGTATGTATCTGCATCAGATGAATATGAATTTTTCTTCCACACTTATATTCAAGACTGTTTTCCACTCAATCACTCTATAATAAACCCTTTTTTTCCATTCTGCATTCATCTTGTTTGTGTAATGTCGATAATACAAAAATATATTACCAATAATTAAAAGTCTGTGTGGTCATAAAAACTCATTAGATTTCTTATAACAGTTCAGATCGGAAAACAAGAAAATTTTTCAAACAAAATGTTTCTATTAACTTTCTTGATTCATATATCTGTTATACTAAACATTATTCATTAATGTTGTTTTTACTTTTAAACTCAGAGCTTGCTTATTCTGTACAAAATACTGACTGATTCTGCCCTGATTTTTTACTGATTTGTCCCAACTTCCAAACTGATTCTGACCATGTGAAATATTATTCATTGTAGTCCAAGATTTAAATGTGACCTTTAAATTTGTTTGTAAAGATAATTTTTCTTATTTTGTCTCAGGGGTCAAGACTTGAATTTTAGGGAAAAGTGACTTCTGCTTTTGGGCAGAACATGGAGAAGGGAAGAGCTCAACAAGTTAACTCACAGCAAGAAACTATATATATATATATATATATATATATATATATATATATATATATATATATATATATATATATATATATATATATATATTCTCTTATTTGAATTATGCCCTCTATTTCCCAGTATTCATATTTGCATTTAGCACTGGATTTAAGCAATACTTTTCAAGTATAAATATTTTCAGAGTTATTTTGGCCATATGACTTGACAAGAGAATAAAAAAACTACATTGTAACAAATTTTAACTGAGTAACCAGATTACATTAAAGGGATTATGCTACCAGGTGAAGTAGGCGAAGTGGGCGAAAAAAGCTACAGAGAAGTGTAAACTTTGCCTTCTTTTGCTAGGAAAGCAAAAACGACTTCGCCCTCAGACTTTTCGGGCGTAGTATGACTGTAGATTATGAGTTTGAGATAACTCCTCACAGTTGCCAGTAAATTCTGGCACTGTTGTAACCCAAGGTCACATGTATTTATGTGGAGTTGATACCAATCAGCTTATGTGACAAAGAAATTCTTGCACATTCATATGCAAGTGTTAATACCTAACTGACCATTAACTCTTTTCCGCAGCAAGATATCATTGCTTGATTTCATGAAGTTGGACACATATATACAAAATTTTGTTTCGAAATTTAAACATTATTATGCAATTTGTTTTTAAAAATATGATCGGTGAAGAGTATTTTCTAATTTATTTCTTTATTTAAAAAATGTAGATTTTAACGACCGTATTTGTATATTTTCTGTATATAATCAGTTTCAAACTGTAAATGAACTTGTAATGGCAGACATCGCTGTGTATATGATATATCACTTCATTAAACTGTCTATTCGTAAGTAATCTGGCAAATAAATTCAGAAAAATAAATAATATAATAAAAACAAGGTTTAAATATCATCTGATAGGATATTTAGCCTATATGTTTAATAATGTAGGTCATTAACATGGGAATCTCTGTTGAGGAATTCAAAACAATGATGCAAGCTCAAGGTAGTTTTCTAACCATAATTAATTTTTATGAAAAAAAAAATTGTATAGTAATGATGCAAATATTATTTAACCAATGTATATCATTATTACCAGTAGAAAGGCAAATAATACAACCTTAAATATGCAGTCCTATTAATGATTTTTGTAATGAAGCAAGAAAGTGAATAGTTATATTAAGAAAAGCCCTCCTAAAAATAGATGCACTTGCACTGTGAAATATGAATTCTTAGATTTTTGGATTGGGGAAAAAAGGGTCCAGTTTGAAGTCACTTGTGCATTTATTCCTATGTACATGTATTAGGGGCTGTTTCAAAGAATGTGAGAAACCTTTTTGACTGCAATTTTACACAAACTTGTAGAAAATGAAATAATTAAGTGGTAGTTAATTAAGCATTTTTACTAACTCACAGCTCTTAAGATTCTAATCTTGTTACTGCTATTAGTTAAAAATTATATTGTATAGTTTTTGATGTGCTTTTTAAGTCATATGGCCAAAACACTGCATATACTTAGTTCAAAAACACATATACTCCAAGTATGAATATAATGGGTATCAATATAAAAAAATTATATGCATACAAAATATGCTGATAATAACATATAACATATTTTTGTACTTGAAAAAAAGCCATTTCTACAGTGGGCTAATTAATGTCATGAAACTAATTTTACAAGATAAAATGTTAAACTTATTTTTTTTCAGGTTGCATTATTTAATAATTTTTTTATCAATTTCCAGAACCGAAATATGTAGTTAAAGTTCTGATAGTACAAATAACGATTGATGACATCATCACATTCAAATATTAGAGCCTAGTATTAAAAGAAAACAGATTCTGCACCAAGTTTGGAATGATTATTAGACCCTCACACATATTTATAGCTACGATGTCGTAGCCTCAACTTGTTTTGTTGTGGTTGAGGCTACAAACTGATCCCATATCATGTAATGGAGCAAAAAAATCCTCACCTAAGTCAGAAACACAAATAGTTTAGAAATCTACTAAATAAGTTTAATCATTTTGTCAAAGAAGTTTGGCTTATTTTGAATTTATTAAGACCTTACACGGTAAAATAAATTGGTGTAGTTATGCTAACCTAACCATGTCTACCATGACAGATAACACAAGACTCTCGCCGTGACCCCTTTTCTACATAAGGCTTGGCTTGCCAGACTGCATATATGGATATTCTACACAATGGTATTAGTTGTTGAATGACATAACGCGAGATGGGAGAATGGATACTTGCATAAATTGTGGAATACAGTTTTGTTGAGAAAATAATTGCTTCTTGGTGCAATTTCAAAGTCACCGGTAAACCGTATTTATTTTTAATGCGCAAAATTTCCGACTCAAACCGCACCATATTTTTTTTACTATGATCTAAGGCATTAAGGTCCTTATATGGCACACAAACAAACGAGGCTGAGAATGGAAGTAGGCATTATTTGAACTAATATGGCAGACGATCAAATCAAAAATAGTGGATAAGGTAAACGAGATTTTACCACTATTTCTACAATGATTTGCGATTATTCCAATATTACATCAGAGGACTACTCAATTTTTTTCATAATATATCAAAAAACATGTTCACAATTTTTAATACTAGGCGAAAAAAAGAGGCGGGTATGAATCACACCCGCTGCTCCAGTAACACACATAGACTCATGTTAGTACCATGTCCACAAAAGGACTAAGGTACTAATATTAGTACTAGCATATTTATTGCAGGGTAAAAACTAGTAGAAATGGGATACTTCCTATAATGAATGTGCTGTTCACGGTTTTTGACCATAATGGTGAAAATAAAGGTTAATTCGCTGGATTGGATTCATGCGATGGTTGTCCGAGAGCTGTGCTTTGGTACATTACTGTTTTTTGAATTGATACATGTAGTTTTTCAGTCTTCTTAGGATTGTAAAGCTATAAAAGATGCTTGAGATAAGTCTAATATAGTGGATGGTTGTGGTCACGGTTGCATTTCTTGTGTTAATTTATAATACCGTTAAGGTGATTTCATCGTGCTTTATTGATAAAACTGCAGACTCCAGTGGTTAAAGCTACGTTAAAAATCAAAATCATAACAACCACTAGCTACGATGTCGTAGCCTCAACTTATTTTGTTGTGGTTGAGGCTACAAACTGATCCCTTATCATGTAATGGAGCAAAAAAAATCCTCACTTAAGTCAGAAACACAGTTAATTTAGAAATCTACTAAATAAGTATAGTCATTTTGACAAAGAAGTTTGGTTTATTTTGAACTTATTAAGACTTTACACGGTAAAATAAATTGGCATAGTTATGCTAACCTCATCATGTCCACCATGACAGATAACTAGAGACTTTCGCTGTGACCCCTTTTCTACACAAGGCTTGCCAGACTATATATATGAATATTCTGCGCTATGGTATTAGTTGTTGAATGACATAACGCAAGAAGATGGATACTTGCATAAATTGCGGAATACAGTAAATTTGTTGAGAAAATAATTGCTTCTTGGTGCAATTTCAAAGTCACCGGTAAACTGTATTTACTTTTAATGCGCAGAATTTCCGACTCAAACAGCGCCATTTTTTTTTTACTACGATCTGTTTACGTTTCCAAATAAGGCATTAAGGTCCTTATATGGCACACAAACAAACAAGCCTGAGAACGGAAGTAAGCATTATTTAAATATGGCAGACGATTAAAACGAAAATATCGGATAAGAAAGGTAAACGAGATTTTAACGCTACTTCTACAATGATTTGCGATTATTCCAGTATTAAATAAGAGGACTACTCAATTTATTTCATAATATATCAAAAACATGTTCAAAACTTTTAATATTAGGCTAATAAAAGAGGCGGGTGTGAATTACACCAGGCTGCTCCAGTAACACACATAGACTCATGTTAGTACCGTGTCCACAAAAGGACTAAGGTACTAATATTAGTACTAAACAACCACCACCACCAAGTTAGGCTATTCCTTTTTGACAACAATAAGCTCGCATCAGTCACATGTCATCTTTGTTACAAAGATCTAAATCTAAATGTATATTTGATTTTTTTTTAACCAAACTTTGAGTGATTTAAACATGATAACCTTCAAATGTATGTTTTGCCAAACTCCGGCCGAAACTGAAAATAACATTATTTTAACCTTACGTGTATCATCCATTTTCGACATGCCAATGAAGAAAGAACACAACCTGTAAGCATATAATATATCTCATTAGATATGGTTATATTCAGTAAAATTAATATGCTGAACTTACAAACAGTTTTGACATTTCGAAAACTTCGTTCTGAACAGACGACGAAGAAACATCCGCGAAGCCATTTTGTTCTACTGCAGTCTGGTTGAGAAAACTTATGAAAATTGAAATATAACTATAATTCGACAACCCAACAGCTCTTCGAAGGCTTCTCAATTTTTCTAACGACCAAACAGAAATATCCAATGTAATCCAAATCTGTGTTGACTTCCTGGAAACACGATGCTACTGATTCTATGAAGTCACTGAATTTAAATCACCTTTAAAGATTTATTTGCCAATTTAAGGTATATAAGGATAAACGGGTATGATAAAACACATACACAAACTATTTTGGCTGACCATGATCTATGGTTGATTTGATTGCGATTTAAACCATTTATTTGCTGAAATTGTCATGTAAAGTATGCATAAAATCAGACAAGACATACTATAAGTATACAAGTGGAGGTTTGTGGCTGTTGTAAATAATGAGGCCATATGATGGCAAACACTGACACGTCATAATGAGATATTAAAACTATATTTTACATGCAATATTGCCATATAGTCAGCATTTATAGCAGAAGCATGGTATTGTATATTTGCAAGACAAAAAACGGGGTGGGTGGGGATATTAATATGTAGACTTTGGTGGGAGGATGTAGGTGAATAACTTTTAAAATGTAAGTAACAAAATAAATGTGCACCAGAGATAAAACAGATTAATTTTTAGACACGAGTATAGATTAAACCATTCTTTTGGTTGCAATTATGTACTTTTTGCCAACCTTGAAAATCTTTGATTTCAAAGTGATTTTATGGGGTTACCTAGTAATATAAAAGTTATATCTAAAATATGTGGCAAAGTTACTCAGTTTCTGATGGTAACATTTTGTTCAGTATATGATGATATATACAGTCATAGACAGGAAACTCACCATGACCAACTAATGAATAAGTCAGTGTTCTTAAATCACAGAATAATAGAGTTGTTTTAAACATCTGTTGCACTACAGGAAGTTATATTTTTGAAATTGTTTAGGTAATATTTCTTTTTATTAGCTTCTATATCTCAATGTCTTGTTAGTCAATAATGTATCAGTGTATGGTTTTATTCAAAGTATATATATTTTATTTAACAAGTAATGAGAAATACTTGGCTTTGATATATTTTGTTTAAAATACCAGTATTTGGCCAATTTATTTAAGAAGTCAATTTATAAATTCAAATATTATTTTATAATGATTCATCTAATTTGAGTGATAGGTTGTAATTTTTGTTTTTGGAGAAGGTGCAGGTAACAAATAATTTTCTGATCTTGCTTGTTGAACACTGGCATTTGTAACAATTGTTATTAATATTTATGATATGCTTATAGTATACATTAACAATATATATATATATATATATATATATATATATATATATATATATATATATATATATATATATATATATATATATATATATATATATATAAATTATAATAAATGATGTAGTGTTTTTAATTTTAAAAGGCAAATGATTACTTTCAGAGAGTTTAAAATGCCTGTCAATGCAAGGGTGTTGATTCACTATGGTCCATATGAAGCATGTGGTATTGTTGATCACAGACAACCCCGACTGGAGGGTCTGAAGTGTAAGTAATTAAAAGTATCATAAAGAAAATAAATGTGCAGGTCACAGACAGACACAAACAAGAAATAACTCCATGCAAAGGCACAGGGTGGTTGTGATAGTCACAGGTTGATCATAACAATGAATGGGCTTGGTAGAACATATCCAATTTCTTCTACTATATTTTTAATTTCACATCAAAACTTTCTACACCATAGTATCAATAAGTCTTGTGTATATTCTAGTGTTTTTCTTTGATAGGGAACACAGTATCCCCTGCACACTGGATATGAGATACAATACTGTGATTGTTGACTAGTAGCATTGTACTGTTAAAGCCAACTTCCCAACATAATCACTCATGTCAATATCATAAATAGTTACTAATTTATCATTTTTTCTATTCTTTGGGTTGGGATTCAATTTTGAGCATTGCACTTGACTTAAAGTATCAAACATGATAAAACCAGCATTAAAGTTGACCATGTATTCAACAGAATCAGGTATCTTACATGCTTCCATGTAATGCAGTATTTATCTCCATCACCTATATTTGACTTGCAAAAATTTTATCACAAAATTGTAATGTTGATGAAAAAAATATGGTCACTGCCTGAAAAGTCATAGCTATATCTCACCATGTTTATGCCATATGGAATCTTCTACATGCCATCTGACTATTGCATAGTACTGTAAGTGATTTACAACAATAATTTGCCATCATATTTGTTAGTTGTGTTATTTAAACTAACAAAAGTCAACATTTATAAGAATGCTCATCCACCCTATATATATCTATAGTATATGCTGAGGTGGTCATGTAGGTGCATTTACTCATCTTAAATTAAATATTTTGTTGTTCTAAAATTTAATATTAATATAGTTTAGCTAAAGTCCATTGAATCCTCATTTAATGAATGCTCTATCATCAAGAAACTTTAAGATGAATAATTAGATTTTTATTGTGGCCAGGTATGAAACTGGGTGGAGAAAGGAACTTGTTAGGTCTAATTGTTACAATATAGGGTAATATAGATTATATTTCAGTATGTGGTGTAGTTTTCATTGTGACATCACAGCACATGACATTCAATCTGGTTTGTTCTGGATCACACCTTTAGATTGACTTGGTCGAAAAATGTCCATGTACTTTAACACTGAATTTATCTAGATGAGTATGTTGTTGTTGTTCTGGGGCTTAATGCCATTTTTCAGCACATGATAGGCTATACATGGCAGCCAGTATTATTGGTGGAGGAAGAAACCGGGAAATCCGTGGAAAGAACCACCAACCCACGAGAAGCTACTGGAAAGCTTTCTCACATATCCACATTCGCCAAATCTTAGACTTGTACCCATGCAGACAGGTGAGATGGCAATGATCCGTAATGGAGAGCACTTTAGACCGCTCGGCCACTCGGGTTTTCCGTAAAATGAGTATGTCTGGGCATGTCAATAAATGACCTTACAAAGGAATATGGATGTAGGAGGATCCAAATAAAGTGAATTATCAACATTTAAAGATTATTATCATTGAAATGTACATTTAATAATATTCTAAAAAACAACACCCATTATTGAAATAGTCAGTGCTGAACACATACATAACCTGTATGACGTTTACTATAGCTCACTTCCCATTCACATTTTGGGTGATTTATTTTCATTTTCCACTTATCAAAACATATAAGTTTTTTATATACCATATATTTTGCAACTCAACTCTTCAAGTTTTTTCCACTGTTTTTACTAGGTATGCTTACTGGAGATGGACATACTGTAGAAACAGTTGAGATTCAAGACTGGAATAAAGTGGAACTGTGGGTAAATGGAGAGAAAATCTTCACTTGTGACATCAGGAATTTGGACTATGGTATCTCTTGTTATTCACATTAATTTGTAAGGCAGTAAAATTCAAGGGACTATATGTTTTGTTGACATGGTTAACCTTTTAGAGGTTATATAAAAGTCATGATTATTTATTTATTTAATAAGCAAAACATAAAGGAGAGGTCTTAATACACAAGAAGGTGGATAATCCAAGGGAAAGTGTCACATTAGAAACAAAGACAGAAAGATTACCAGAGCAACTGTAATTGTCTGCCATTGCAAAGTCCCCACATAATTTTACTAAATATTTAGATTTAAAAAAACCTTCCCATTACTAACTGTACCCAACCCAAGTTAACTGACCCAGGAGTCCTCATGCAAATTCCATAACATATGTGTCTTCCTGCTGTAATTGCATTTGTAAAATTTGGCCAGAAAATATTTTATAATGTGATTGCAATTGAAAATTGTGTACATTTTATCTTACCTTTTGAACCCATTCCAGTAATCAAGGATGATACCACTTGTGCAGATGGATTCCATATGGCAGCATAACTAAAAAGTTGTCAGAATTTTCTCACAGTATTTTAATAGATGTTGTAACACAGATAACTAGACATACAAATTGATAGACAGATGGGAGGGTATTGCAATATATCTTGTAATGCTTTTTCTAAATGAAGACATGGGATGATAAAAAAAGAAAATAAAAATCACACACACACCCACACACACACAGAGGAGGAGAAAGAGGAAAATCCATTTTACAATAGCAGATATGGAGTTACACTTTGCCTGTGGTGTAAATTATGCAGCTTTAAGTACTAGTATTCTGGTTTCTTCACCATCATTTTACTTACTTCTGTCTTACTGTTAATACATTTACTAGCAAATCAAGTACAAACAGTTGAGAAAGCAAGAGCAAGTAAAGCAACACATCCAATGTTAGCCTAGAGATTTTTACTTTAAAGATTCAGATAGTTTTTATGTTTTCTATTCAATGTCCATTAATGTTGTTTCCCAAGGATAATATAAGGACAACTGTATTTGTATACATTCTTACACATGTTAACCATTGCCTAATTCTAAATTGATAACAAAATCCAGATTTTTGGAGCCATGATGTATGAATGACTTGTGCAAATTAGTCTGTATCAAATGATTTCTTTCAGCAGATTCTTTTTTCTTTGATCTTTCATATATAAATGTGAACACTTTTTTTTTCAGGCAGTGATGGAGAATTGGACCCATTATGCAAAGAAGCATTACAAAGTGTTAGAAAAGCTTTTTGAGAGAAAGAGAGAGAGAGAGAGAGGAAACATTATTAACTGGATTATGTTGATTTTATGTATTTTATATAATATATTGGCACAATTATATGTATCCTTTCATTAGAAATTCTGGTATTACTAGTTTTAAATTTTCCATCTTTTATATAAATCTATTTATAGTAATTATTTACAGTGTTCATATCTTACATTGCCAGTGATTCATATTTATTCATTTTCCATGATTGTGATTTTTATTATGTCCCGATTGCTTTTAGTAGTAAATTCAAATAATGGCTGTACATTTTCTATTTTAGTATCAATTAGATATATATCAAAAGCTTTTACTGAAACTATTTACACTAAATATATGTCTTAGAAAATTGTGTATATTTACACTAAATAGATTATATAGAAAATTGCATCTATTTACACAAAATAAATTGCAAATGCTAATATTAATAACTTTTCAAGAGCAGTAGTAACCAGCAATAATCAAATCAGTTCTGATCTTTTGTGATTCAATGATTTGTTTTCCAATTATTTGAGAAGCTAAATCACTACATTAAAAAGTCTTTAATCTGTCAAGGAAAACAAGAAAGCAAATTTTTAAAAATTTCTTTTCTGTCCATTGTGGACACTAAATAATTAAGAGATAGAGAAAACAATTGCTTGTAAAGAATTTTCATACTATTGACTTTCATGCAAAAGAACATTAATTACATTTCATTAGAGACAGTAAACATATATTACATGCTCATCAATACTTACAAATATAAACAAGATATGCATCAGGAATCAAAGTTATGTAGTTTTATATATATATATATATATATATATATATATATATATATATATATATATATATATATATATATATATATATATATATATATATATATATATATATATATCAGAGCCTCTTTACTATGACCTACATGTAATAACTATGAACTCTATATTAGCCCATTGGGATATGGTAATTATAATGCTGTATTAGATTCATATATTTATTCCTATAATACAAAGTATAGCTTAGCAACTTGTTCTTACCACTTTATATTGCTTTCTGGTGCTAGTATCATCAGAAAATAATAAAAAGTGACAAAGAACGTTTTAGTTCTATCAAAAGTAGAGAATACAATATAAACTCACTCATAAGTTAAGTACAACTGCAAACTGCACAGACCAAGATCTGCTGTCACAATACACAGGCAGATCTGGCTCTTTGCAGTTTGTTAGGAGTAACCAGTAGAACAAACAGCATAGATCCTGATCTGTGGGCGCATTATACAACATTGACTCCACTTATAACGGAATATATACAGTGTATATAAGATATCAGAAAATATGATTAAGGTTTATGTCCAACATAAAACATGTATTAAAGAATCCAGTAGTAAAAGACCAAGAGAATTTCACTAATATGAATTGTTTAGTGAGAAGGACAATTATTTACATTAGCAATCTAATCTATACAAAAAGATAAATGACTACATATCAGATTATTTAAATAGAATGAAAAAGTGAAATAAACAAATCTACATTTCATTGAAGTCTTTATTTTCCTTGATAATTTATACCTGAATTACAAATATTAAATGGCACAAGTTTAATATTTCTTTAATTTACAAGGAGGTACATAGTAAGTGATTCTATTAATGGCTGAATAAAGATAATAACTTTTCTATATACTGTTTTTAAATACTGATTAAATAACTTTTGTTTGATATACTTGACAACATGACTGTTCAGGATTCATAATAAGCCATCATAAGCTCAGGTTATATTGAAAGAATAATAAAAGCTTAAAATCCCAATTTATTCAGTTGAAGAGCAGTATCAGAATATGTCAAGACTCAATAAGAATACTTTGGCACATAATACATCTGTCCATATTTAACAGTGTTCTTTGCAAATAACTGAAATTTGGTTGCAGAAACTATTTTTCTTCTTTCAGTCAGTGACTTTGACATGTGACATTTTCAACCCAAAATACAGATGCTTCTACCTTACCCCAAGGTCATGTTGTCCACAAAGACTGGTCCAGGTCTGTGATGTAGAACTACTATGGAGAAACCATTTCTATTCATTCAATCACAGTGACCTTGATATTTGATCCCCAAATCAATATGCTCCTTTGTTATTAAAGTCATCCACAAAAGCTCAGTCAAGATATATGATGTACTACTAATGTGTGGAAACCATTTTGCTCCTCTCATTCAGATACCTTGGTCTGCAAGTGATTCACATTATCTTGTAATTGTTGATAGTGGATAACTAGTTATTGTTCCAAAATCATTCGATTCCTTTCAGCCTTTGGTCATTACCAATGAATATTGGACCCCAAAAATCAATATGCTTTTCTTACCATAATTGCAAGCCATCCACAAAGTTTAGTAACTCTAGTTGATGGAGAGCATCAGTTATTGTACAGAATAAAATTTCTTATTTCATTGAGCTTGATATTTGACCAGTTTGCTCTGGAATCAATAAGCTTCTTTATACCAAGCCATCCATAAATTCTAATAACTAGGTGGTAGAAAACTCGAGTTATTGTACAGAAACCATTTTTCTTATTTCAGCAACAGTGACATTGACCTTTGAGAGTTTGATTCTCAAACTGAAAGGGATCTTCCCTAACACATCCACAAAGTTTGGTAACGGTAGATGGTGGACAAATCAAGTTATTATGCAGAAAGAAAATTATAAACAAACAGGCAGATGGTGAACACTATATAGCATTATAATTGTGTTCCACATTATGGATACAAGGAATAAGGCACATTCAGGAACTCCATTTCCTTTTTTGGAACACTGCCTATTTTCCTTCTGCCATGACAGAGTACAGTTAACACTGGAGTCTAAGAACAAAAACAATAAAATGTCTAACAAAAATATGCTACATTTTCAGTTTATATAAGTCTTTTCAAACAACTAAAATTAAATTTTAATATGGACTCCATAAAAGCAAATAATTATGAATATCTTGTGTGTTATTTTGATTTGACACAATGACACTCAATAGTTAGTTGTACTTCAGTATGGTAGGTAAGAAAAGAAAATTTTCATTAGATGGCACTCTTCAGTTTCGTATTTAGCATAGGGTTAAAATTTTAAAAGGGTTTCCTCACTAGTTATACTGGTTATTTAAAAGAGACTTTGTATATCTTAGGTATTGTTCAAAGAACCTTTAATTCCCTTTATTTTGATGTATGATTGATGGGTGTAATATGGGTTAGAGAGTATACAGCTTGGCCTTACTCCAGATGTGCACCTTTCAAAAAAGTGCTAGCTCTACTTGCTCATTTTCACTTCTCGAACTTCAGAGGTAAATTGTGAAAAAAAGAGCCGATAATTTTTTTTATACATTTTATGTATTTGGTAATTCAGTCATTGCACTTTTAAAAGCTGGTATTATCTAGTTTGGCAAAATTCATTTTCCCTATTTTAATAGCTGCCAAGGATAGTGTACTTTAGACAAATTTAGGTTGATGTTTGGAGCACAAGGGAGCAGTCATTTTAGTTAGCAATCTCCTAAGATCATTTAAAATTTCCAAAAGTACAATATCCAAAGAAATTTCATCCATATTACATGAAAGTAGCATATAGGTATGCCAACATTCTCTCCACTGTGCATGTTTAAAATGCAAACAACTTCACCTTACATACATCACTCTCTCAAAAGTACATAATAACTGGTGAGCGCCACCATAACTATGGGCCATTTGCCATGGTATCACGATTTGGTATTAATTGCTTGTATGATTTTGTAAACTGTTTTGTGCTCAAGTTTTTGTCACTCAATTTACTGATAGACAAAAAACAATACACAGTCTTTTTTCTTTAATATTTAATAATTGGAAGCCAAAGAAACCAAGAACAAAAAATGTACATAAATTATTGTATAATCCATATATGTTAGATCTAATTTCAAGTTCATAGACCCAGATCTACCATCACACAATATGCTAAAAGATCTGGGTCTATGCAGTTTGTTAGGAGTAATCAGTAGAACAAACAACACAGACCAGTTCTGTCAGTGAATTATGCAGCAGCAGATCAGTTTATTTGCAGTTAATCCTGACTGTATATGGTAATATATATAGCACCTTCATTTATGAACAGCAATAAAGTGATTCATTGATGGAAAAAAAGTATGAGGAACATCTTAATTCAATATTTCATTTTACAAACTAAAACTTTGTTCATTTTTAAATCCAGATCCCATTTTACAGAGTAAAACTTCTATTATTTTTGTAAAATTTCTTAATATTTACACCACTGCAATCATCTCATATTTTGCCAACCAGTGATTCTTGCAGTTTATCTTGAAGGTTATCAACATTACCTGAAGAAAATTAAAGTTTAAAATTTTTTTTAAAAAATTAACTAAAAATGTCATGTTCAGGAAAGACCAAGCTTAAATTATTAGTGAACTAGCATTCATATATTATCTTTTAGATGCAAATAAATCCATATACACAATATGAAGAGGAAACTGATCTTTTTTGTTCCTAAAAAGGAAATCTCTGAAAATTTACTAAGCAAAGTTTTTCATTAAATTTTAAACATGCAAATAAGAAATAAGAACTGACATTTTATTTTGATAACCAAACCTTTATCTGCCATAGGAAATTTTTAAAAGTGTCAAACACCTGGAGTACAATTTCACACCAACACAGGTAATTATGTGTAACAAAACCTAGCTACTATAAACCGAAACTCCTTCACTGGATACATGGTTTCATGGATTTTGTGGATGATCATTAATGAAATGCTGTGGCATTTAAATTTTTTAAAAAAATGTTTATTTTAAATAAAACAAAATGTCCTAAATTCTGTGATCACTTACAAAATGTATTAGCTGTGTGCTACTCCTATTTAAATATCCATCCCCAAGCTATGGCCATTACAAAGAACATGGGAAAATTACTTGTAACTGTCCTGAATCCATGTTGATGAGTGAATTTTTCTCAGTTTTTGTAACATGGCTCATTTATGGCAGGTCATATTTGCTAAAAAATATGAAAATGTCATTGTTGGAGTAAAACAATAAAAACAACCTTTAAAATGAATGCTAATGATATTCAAAAACATAATTGAAATTTTGTGCCAAATAAATTTTTTAACAAATGAACTGGAATGGTATGATACCAGAAACATGTCATTATTTTTAAATACATCTAAGGCTATACATGTATGTATGTTACATAAATCAAATTCATTTCATCATTTAAGCATACATTAACATTTTCATTTTCTTCATTAACTATATATATATATATATATATATGCAATAAACTTATAATAAACAGTGCAAAACTAATATCTATTTAGCCTAAGCCAGGCTAGTAAAATCATGTAAAGTTGTCAAGTTAGGCAAACTTAATGGTTTTTCTGTTTTATTTGTTTGCCTTGTCTATGTTTTATATTTGCCTTAAAAAAAGACTCATTAAGAGTCAAAAGCACTAAGGCAAGTTAGATACTAGTTTTGCTCAGTTTGTAATCAGTTTGTTGCAGTTATCTTAATCAATCCCTGACATGTGATCCCTTGCTGGATCTAATGCACGGAAATGGATTATTGTTCTTCATATTATTTGTATTCATATATATATATAAATACAAATAATATATATATAATAATAATATATATATATATATATACCTTTTACTTTCAAAAGCAGCTTATATAAATAAAAACAATATGAGAAGGAAAAAAACATCTGAAAACTGGCACACTTATTATATCTAAAGCAGCCAAGACTGGCAAAATTAAATGGTATCCTAGTAAAATCTAGTGGGATATTAATAAAATCAGACAAATAAATGACTATCAATTTCAAAGTTCCTTATTACCATTAGCAACAAAAACTTTGGTGTTATTGTCATGTTTAATTTTATAGATACATTAGAACCATTGTTAAGCAAAAATTCTCAAATCTGCCATAATTTTAGTATAAAAATTATGAATCTGTATGTGTGATATAGTAAAACCTACTTATGCATCTGACTTCCCATTATTAAGGCTCTGAGAATATAGTTAAAACTACAAGATTGTGTAAGTGGTTAGATTGTCTGCTTCATATGTGGGAGGTCATGGATTTGAACCATGGCGAAGTTATAACAAAGACATAAAATAATACTAACAGCTGCCTCGCTTGGCACACAGCATTAAGAGGTTAGCGTTAGGAATGGTTGGCCTGATAACAGGATAATGTGACTGGGTGGGATATGATGTCACATGTCTGCGGTATGATGTCCCAGTGCAAGACATCATTATAAACTGCAACACTGCAGTCAGAAAGCCAAAAAAAGCAATAATATATACCTAATGTACAAAAGTAGCCTCCTAAGAAACCAACTCCAAACTGTTGTCTAGGACCTGGGAAAAAAGAATGGCTGAAATTATGTGAGGTACAATCATTTTATCTACATTGATGCTTATGCTGCTTCCTTAATGGAGTTGAGCTAATAATAAACATCTATGCACACACACTCTGTGTCATTATGCTTACATGTCAGTACAGCAAACAAAACCATCTCAAGACTTCTACTTTTAAAGTTAATGACACAGTCCTTACTATCAACTTATTCAATGGACTGCATCTAAATACAAAATCTGGTCAAAATTCACTTGTGAATGTACATATCACTGTGTTCATAAACTCTTTGAAGTATAAAAATGCAATCAATGACCTATGACTTCACCCCAAGATCAAATAAGTCTGGTTTTCATTAAAAAGATGTATGGATAAGCTTGTGTTCATATCATTTTCATTCAGAACCAAACAACAAGAAGCCTTTTAATGTAAACCCCATATCAATCCCATCATTCGTTCATGTCACAACTACACCTTCAGGAAACATGAAAAAATACACTTTCCAGATTGCTGCTATGCCAGACATAAGGAAAGTGAAATTAGAACTATTTTCATTCAGGACCGGGACCCGGAGTGGCAGAGTGGTCTAAAGTCCTCTCTGTGGGTTCGAGTCTAAGATTTGACAAATGTAGATATGTGAGAAAGCTTGCCTGTAGCTTCCTGTAGGTTGGTGGTTCTTTCCATGGATTTTTTGGTTTCTTCTTCCTCCATTAATACTGGCCGCCATGTATAGCCTAATCTGTGCTGAAAAGTAGCGTTAAGCCCCACAACAACAACATTTAGGACCAACAAGCTTTTTCAGTGAAAACCACATATCAATATCATCATCCATTCAGGAATGGCTAAGACTTTCAAAATAACAGCCACTGTGGCCATACTGGATATCCATTTCCATTTAGGACCAATTAGATCATTGGATGAATGTATTTTGTAAAGTTTTGTGGGAATCCTCACTGTAATTTAGGAAGAGTAGCTATAACAAATTCATGCCAATGGACAGCAAACAAAAAGCCATTGCAGAAGCTTTCTTTGTCTATACATATCCATTACCACTCAAATTATATAATGCTGATGTATGTATAAACCAACTTAACAGCAATCATTAAAAAGTTTTCAGATATAGATATAGATTTATGTAATAAATTATGCAATAATGTGTAAAATCAACTGAAAAATTAACCGGTATATTCTGTGTGTAAAACACATAATTGTAAACCAAAATGACTGAATACTGCCATTTACTCACTGATTACTTTCTTGCAACAATCATAATTTGATTGTAAGTTCTAGTCATAAATTGCTGATGGCTGATTCACTTTTACTGTAACAATTCTTAAGTATCCTATGGATAATTACATCGAATGCTGCAAGACTTATTAATGTAAAACATGAAATGCCTGCTTGATGAATATTCAACTTTTCAACCACTTGTACTTAGACAGTGCCTCACTGACCAAAATCTTTTGATTGGGGCCCTGAGTGGTTGAGTGGTCTAACTGTTACGGATCACTAACATCTCACCACTGGGTGAGTTCGAGTCCAGGCTAGGCTAACATGGGTAAGTGAGAAAGCCTGCCAGTAGCTTCTCGTGGGTTGGTGGTTCTCACTTGGGTTTTCCAGGGTTCTTCCTCCACCATTAATACTGGCTGCCATGTATAGCCTATCCTGTGCTAAAAAATGGGATTAAACCCTATAACAACAACAACAACAATCTTTTGATTATGTCATGCATAAGAATAATTAATGATCAGCCAATCATAAATAACCTTTCAAAAGTAACATCACCTGTGATTGGTTGAAACAAAATCTTAAACTCAATCTAATGAAGATGATATTAAACAGTCTAATCTGATGTTGTTAGCACTTCAATATAAAGTAAACCTGGTGTAAAGGACATCATTATTTAAAATCCTTTTCATAGTCTGCATAAAAATGTTATCAGTGTATAAATAGCATCAGGCCTTGTCCATAAAAGTGGTCATTTGAGTGTCATATAGAGCCAGGTTCTATGGTAAATACATATGAAGCTTTGAATATTAACATCTATTTTATCTGATGAAAACATTTACTACTACATGCCAGGACCCCAAGTGACCTTGTGATCTAAAACGCTTACCATTACAGATCACTGCCATCTCACCTCTGTCTGCATGGGTTTGAGTCTCTGGCTTAGCCAATGTGGGTATGTGAGAAAGCTTGCAGGTAGCTTCTTGTGGGTAAGTGGTTCTTTCCGGGGTTTTTCCCAGTTCTTCCTCCACCATTTATACTGGCCACCATGTATAGCCTAGCTTGTAATAAAAAATGGCATTAAAACCTACTACAATAGCAACTACTACTACAATCCAAGTAGTGAACAATCATAATAATGACACAGCAAACAACATCAGATCAATTTTTACAATGTTAACCCTAGTAATATATCTATCACATATATATTTATCAGGAAAATTCCATGTGTTTGTTTGTTTTACAATTTTGGAACTTTATGACGGTCACACCAAATTTTTTCTGCCTAAGATTTTCCAAGGTTACATCTTCATAATTTTTTTCCACTCACCAAAAAACTTGCAAAATTAAAACCACACTGAAATCTACCCACATTTGGTATTTTTGCATCAGTAGATGTTTATAAAGTTAAAAAATTTAACATGTTAATGATTTACAATTTTCACAATATGTTCAGTGATACACATATTTGAATAAATCAGTATTATTAACATATATGTAAATCACAAATGAAAATGACTTTGAACCACTGCATAAACTATTTGCCCATGAACACTGACATTGACAGTATTTGACCTAGTAACATGGGTTACAATAGCTGGCATATGGAACTGAATTGGCTACTTTATTCATCAGAGTTTTTTTTTAAAACTGATACAGACAGACTTTTATTAGCAAAGACTTCGAATAAATGCAGCATCAAATAGCTAGTTATTCTGTGATGACAAAATGTAATGATTCAAATCATGCAATATTTGGAATTGATTTAATTTTATGCTGCTAATCATCAGTAATTAACATATAATTTTTAATTATAAAACTCAATATGAAATTTAAATGAAGTTGTACTTTCCCAAAAAACTGACTGAAAAAGAAATGTGCAACAATAAAAACATCTAAAAATAACAACTTGTTCGACAAAAGCACAAAAAATGCATCAATCCATGTAATTCATCTAAAACAGTGACTAATATAACAAAACTTTTATTTTTTGTGCAAATTAAACAGTGATAAAAAAAGCTTAAGGTTAAAACATGGTTGCCAAGGAGACAAAAATATTTTATCAAGTCCAGATTTTCTAGAAATATGTCACTTGTAAAATCATGATTCATATTGAAAATTGTTCTAGAGCTGATGGCATACTAATACAATTGTTGAATTATGTCCAACAAATTCATCTTGAACTATATCTAGATAATTAGTCCTATAAACTCACCTGACTCTATACTTAGATAATTAGTCCTACAATGTAAGATGCCTCCCATGACATCTGTGTTTTTTGGGTCAGTCTTACTGCCTAAATAACTACACTGTGTAATATGTTCCAAGGTCAGATAACATCAGAATGAGAAGTCAAATTTTCAGGAATATCTCACAAACATGGCAGCCCATATAGTCACTTTTCTACAAATTAAAATCATATTTATTTAAATCAGACTTTATTTACTTCCACGTCTTTTCTCTAATAAATTCAAATTCTCACACAAGCAAACAGATGTGTTTTCAAGTTCCAATGACTAATGTTTCAGTTGGCTGGAATGTGATGGAAGCTGGGAATGACAAAATCAGATTAAGTAGAAGTATGTTTCTTTAACCAAATGAATAAATATATTCAAATATAATTGAAGAAAGTATTGAGATCTCTTCATTTTGTTCAAGACACTTGCCATCCTTTTAGCCAATTTTCTGATGTTAGTCGACTTCAGAACACATTACACAGCACCATTATTTAGGCAGTAAGAAGGTGACAAAAACAAACAACAGGGGTGGCATCTTACATTGTAGGACTACTAGCTAACTAAATCACACACAAAAAATAGTACAACAATCAATCGCAGCTAACAAACCCCACAATACTCTCAGTTTAGAGAAAATTATATGTACCACAATAATGGAAGATTCTTTGCAAAAGAATCAAACATTTTAAATAAAAGGAAAAGCTATCTATTTCTTTTTTGTAAGATTTGCACTGAACTTATTTCCTGAGAGTACAATCCTTACAAAATAGATGAGATTGTTTACATACTTTTTTGAATTTAGACACCAAGAAAAAAAATATATCAACTTATGGGCTTCATTTTAACTGCACACTTTTAAAAGTTCATCACAAAGATTTCTCTTTTTAATAGAAACAATGAATTTAACCATCTTTTGTCACAACTTAGGCTAAATATAAATGCTGCTGTGTCCATATATAACTGTCAAAGGAACAATTGATGATAAATAAAACAAACTAGCATGTGTATCCTCAAGAATAAATAATATATTTGAATTTACCTGTCATCAATAGCATATTAACTGATTTTACTATCTGGAAGAGAAAGAATTCCACAGGTGCACAAAACATAATCATGATGCACATACCTGGCATAATGATGACAATACACAATGTGCACTGTACAGGTATATGCTAAACAAAACACTTGTAAAGGATGTACATGCTGCATATAGTCCCTAACAATTTCCTATTCCTAAACATCTTCAAAGCTACTATACATGCAAAAACATATATATTCACTCAATCACAACAAATATAGACTACTTGGTTGAGTTCAAAAAGGAAACTTTTTTTTCTTAATGCAAAATGTCTACAATAATGCACATAACTGTAATTTATAAAATGCTTACAAATTTATCAAACCTATTAAAAAGTAATAGAATATCTATCAAAGATCTACATTAAAATTCCTTAAATATACAAGAAAAGCCCTTTTTAAGATTTCAGTTTAATTTAATAAAGTTTACAATTTGTAAAAAGTGATCTTTTTTTTAAATTTCATATAGAGGGCTTGAGTCAATTTTTAGTTATATATATATATATATATATATATATATATATATATATATATATATATATATATATATATATATATATATATATATATATATATATATAATTTCTGACATTGATCATTGGAAATTTAATCTCTAAATCAACAGGCCTCTTCCATTCTGTAAATGCAAACACTACATAAACTTTGGTCATGGCATGAAGTATTAAGTTCTTATGCCAAAAAAATGTGCTTTTTCTTTCAGTTACTGAGACCTTGATCTTTGAACTTAAGACTCCAGAATAAATAGCTTCATTCCTATTAAGCCTGTATGTCATCCACAAACTTTTGTGAATATACATGATCATGAACTGAAATTGTGCACAAACCATATTTCTTCTTTATGTCACATAAACTCCAGACACTGATCTTTTGAATACATGGTCAAGTTTTTAAGTCTTCTTCCTTACCTAAACTGAAAGCCATCCATAGTTTCCTCTAGGTGTTACCTGCAAAATTAATGTTACTATGCAGAAACCATTTTCCTCTTGCAGTCATAGTGACCTTCATCTTGAACTCTTGACCCTAAAATCAATAGGCTATTCTTTTTACTAGTTTCAAGTCATCTACAGTGTTTGGTTTAGGTTTTTAATGTACATCTAATGTTATTCTTATCATGTAGAAACCATTTTTCTTATTCAGTCAAAGTGACCTAAACCTTTGACCTTTGGACTCTTAAGATTTATATTCTTTCTTTTTCCTTACTCCAGGTACAAGCCATTCACAATAAGTGACCTTGGACTGTGTCATATAACTAAAGTCATTGTTTATAAACTATTATTCTTCTTTTAGAAATGACCTTGACCTCTGATATTTTCACTCAAAAGTCAATAGGCTTCACTCGTTACATTAAGTGCAAGCCATTCTCAAAGTTTGGTTAATGTATATGATGTAGAACTAATGCCATTATGCAGAAACCATTTTACTTCTTTTGTCACAGTAACCATCATGCCTATAGGCTTCCTCTTTACTCCAAGAGGAAGCCATCTACATCTGACAATTGCATATGGTGTAGAACTGGAGTTACTGTTTGGAACTTAAAACTGGTAACCAACAGACAAACATAAAATGTCAACATAATACTTCAACAAAATGAAAGAAAATAAGTCAATTTTAAGAATTATATAACATGAACTGCTTCACAAAAAAAGATTAAATTCTGGTTAATCCAAAAGATAATAGAAAATGTATCATACAAATATTTTGCCTATTTGTTCAAAGAATACATATTTGTGAAAAATAGAAAAGCAATGGTATCTTAATAAGAAATATTACTGATATGAAGATCAAAAACAAATTTCTATACCAATAATACCACACATATAGTGGATATGGAGTGAGGGAACAAGAGAAAAGTAGATATGGAGTGAAAGAACAAGAGTGGATATTATTTGTTTCAAAATGGACTCAAGAAATTTGCAGTAAGGCCAGACCAGGTCAAAATATGAAACCAGTAATATAGCAAAGTTAGTTTAATTTTAAATCATGGCATAGAATGAAATGGCAAAACTAATGATAGATAATAATGACACACTAGCATTACCATTAAACTATTTCAATAAAGAGCTGTCAGAAGTCAGCAAAACTCACCTGTACACAATGCCATCATCTGACCAAGACAAAATTCTTTCAATTCCTGCTAAGATTTTACCCTGACAGGCAATATACTCTTTAGCTTTATAATAAAGTTTTAGTCATAAAACTCTGCTGACAGGACAGCTTGCCATTTATAGCATAATTTATTGAAATAACATCAAATGATAAAAACAGATGAATGAGGTATTATAAACAAAAATATTCTGAGTGTATATATATGATTACTATTAGCCATGAACAGTAATCATATACATCTATTGGTGGAAAATATATTGCTCTGGGCAATAATCTCAAGCAAATAACAAAGATACATAACCCACAATACTGCCTTAAGAAAATTAAGTCCATAGTTTAATCAAAGTCATTGATGTATTAAATGATGGTCATAGTGATCTATTTCCAATGTGATAATGTTGTACTCAATATAATTGATCTATAAATAACTAGTAAACATTACACTCAATGTTTTATGACAAACCAAATATCAAAAGAAAAAGAACATGAAATGTTCAGCATAGTGACTTACCTTTGGTATGAGTGTTAATTTTCTCTAATCTCCAAGCTAGATCCACAGACTAAACTACAAGACTATAAGCATGAGTGACTGTCAAAAGGACCTTAAGTAATACAAAATTGAACCAATGAATTATGGAAAGATGGCCAGACTGATAGGTCCCATTCATATTAATTGTTGATCTTAGAGAAAATGTTTTGTGTCCTCTAAAAGCAAATCAAAAAGCCAGCCTCTAGATAATAAGATTTTAAGCTCTGACCTCATAGACAAAAATAAGAGAAAATGTTTAGTGTCATATTTTTTGCTATTAACAGTTTGGTTAAATGGTCTAAGATGCTCAGATGTACAGATCCTTCACAAATCTCAACTCTGTGTGAGTTCATGTCTCAGCTTGACCAACCTGAGTATGTGATAAAGTTTGCCAGTGGCTTCCTGTGGATCAGTAGTTCATTTTGCTGTCTTCCCATGTTCTTTCTCCATCAAATATACTTTCTGCTAATTATAGTCTATCATGTGCTGAAAAATGGTGTTACCCTGCTTGAAATCAAACTATTAATAGTAATATATTAAGTAAATAAATAGTATTTACAACTAGAATAAAACTTAGAAAAATGCTTATCAACGTACATAAGTAAAATTCAGATGCATAGTTTATTTCTACAGACAATAAACAAAATCTAAAACACAAACTTTAACCTATCTACTAAAAGCAAATCTTAAACACAGACTTTAATATCACACTTTACTGCATAAACAAGGCAAAATTCATAAATTTGGGTCAAAATGTTTAAACTAAACTAGTCAGGCAAATGTGAATTAGTACACAGCAGTGAAATTTAAATGCATAGCTTTTTTCTATGAAAACATTAAACACAAACAAACATGTTGTAACTAATATGACTGGTGTCGAAGCATACGCACCTGCTTTGTGATAAAACAAAATTTCAGACTTTCGTTTACCAACATGTTGCTAATGACACCTATAGTATCATTAAACAAAGTTTCTTACTTTCATTTACTATTGCTTTGCTCACTAGACCTGTATTGAAATAAAACAAAAGTTTTTACTTTAATTTACCACTTTCTATTTAACTACATCTACAATGTCATAAAACAAAATTTCTGACATTCATTAACAGATATGTTGCTAATAACACCTGTATTGTCATACAGCAAACTTTCTGACTTTCATTTACCAATATATTGCTAACTACACCTTCAATTATCATAAAAAAAAAATTCCTAACTTTCATATACAGATTTGTTGCTGTAGAATACATACAAACTTAGTTCTAACACTGACATAAAAATCATCAAAATTATAAATTTTACAACATATCCCACTGTTATGAGATGAATCTCAAGTAGGTCACTACAGCCTAAAAAAGGTCACCATGTCTTCTTCCAAAACAATCGTATATTTTTAAAATGTTTTTCCCCAAAAAGAAGGAAAACTTATGGCACTCAAGGTATTAAAAAATGTGAAACTGGTGGTAGATAATGTTATAGGCAATGTTATTTTATTCTGTAAGTATTTTACAGAACTGCAGTGAAATTGATAATGTAATTTATTTTGTTTAATAATTATAGTTTAAAGAGAAAAAGTAAACCTAAATACTAATCCAAGTAAATGTTCACATGACTTTTTACTTTATAGAAAGACAAACAAGTATACAGTGAATGTAACAGTAATCAAGAAAAATATATTGCAACCAAATAAAACAAAACATTTTATGATAATTTGAAAAACAGTGAAAACCAATACTTCTTTCCGAACATATGTAACCATGGATACTCGCTTATAAATTAGATGCAACTGCAAATATATAGTCCCAGATTTGCTGTCACATAATGTACTGGCAAATCTGGGCCTATGCAGTTTATTAAGAGTAATCAGTAAAACATGCAATATAGACCCTGATATGCTGAACAACTTCATTACATGGCATCACCTTATAAGCAAGTACATATGGTAACCTTATAAGCAAGTACATATGGTAACCTTATAAGCAAGTACATATGGTAACCTTAAAAGTTTGTATTTTATTCTATACATGCACAGTAACATAAAGGAAGCTCTATCTAAATATAATGTTCTAATAGCAGACAAAATTTCACAGATGAAAACAGAAATAAGAATCATTCTCTTTCTCTCATCCACTCTTGTTTTTTGACATTATATGACTAGATGCATGCAGTTTTAATACTTCTATTGTAACAGTTCGAATTCATAGAATTCATGCATATATAAAAACTGTATGGAAGATGACCCTAATAGTATCATACTGATAACTTATGGTCTAATTCCATTGCCATTTTGCAAAAAAAAGATTACCCAACAGTGTACTTTATTCTGATATTTTCACATAATTCAGCTAAGTATTTTGTAAATCCCTGTACCCTTGACATGAGATGTGATGAATAATACCCTATTATTTATACCCACATACTATTTATTTGACAATTTGTTGGAAGTGACCACTGAATAACTTCTGCATCAAGAAGATAAATGCAAGATAGACATTATTAGGAAGAATGTATTTTTTTTGATGAACAAAACTAATATTAATTATGTTATGATAACATATTATTGCATTGCTATAACTTTTCCTGTTGATAGTCTTCAGCCCAAGCTCTTCCAGTTTAGTAACTGGAGGTCTAGAATAAACGGCAACGTGATTCAATTCATATACTTTAGTCAATCTTCATCAGCTGGAACATCTTAACCTGGACTGAGACTGTATGGACATCAGAATGATGGGGAGGAAATTGGTTAATAACAATACTTAAGTATTACTTAATTCAAATTAGTTTTACTCCAAAAACAAGAGACCTAAGTGGGCTTGAAATCACTCACCTTTGCAACTGACAACAATAAGCTGAAAGTAAAGCAATACATGTAATGAAACTGCGGAGTGGAAAGAAAGTTTGTAATATTAAGTTGTCCAGCCAATCAGATGAATGATCACTCTATTAGTATGTACAAAGCATACATTCCAAGTTTGATCAAAATCAAATAAGAATTATGGCCTCCAGAGTGTTATCAAGGTAGGCAATCAGATGCATGATCATCTCATTTGTTTTACTTTGGCAGTTTTAACATCTTCACCTTTTATATTTTATCTTGTTGTACTACATGTTTACATATAATTAGGATATGTTTATCTCCCCAATGTTTTTCATTGGCAATTATTTAGATTTACATGTTCAGAACTTACTTTTTAAATGGCACAACATAACCAGTAATGTGCTGACATGCTGTTAAACCCTACACACACATATTCACATAATAAAAATGTATCGTGTAACCTCAACAGTGAACATGTTAAAAACAGAAAAAACTAAGGAAATATTACAGTATACAACATGTGGTCCCTATCACATATTAAGGTTTACAATATCACAGTATGTCTGAATTGATATTTTTTAAAAATAAACACATGTACTAGAAATTTACAATGGTCAATTCCTGAAACGTAATATTTCTATTCCAAAATATAATATGTTGAAATCATTTTTCACTGTACAGCCTCCATTTTGGCAAATACAAATATAAAACATTTATGATAAAAAAAAATTTTGTAATTACATTTTTTTTAAAAACAGCTTCTATCAAGGGACTTTCATACTTATGATAGAGGTAGTCTGCAGGTCATCAATTGTCCAACTCTAGGTGTTCTTTGTTGAAAATTTACATTCACTCCTTTCTCTTTGTACCTTTCTATGGTATGTTGACACAATTCGATGAAAATAAACAAAAGCAATACCTGGAATGAAAATGTTATAATAAATGAGGGTAATAATTTTAAAAAAAAGCACACATTTTATGAAAATCTGTCATTAATACTCAAAAAATATCATCCAAATTGAAAACAAAAAATTTCTCAGTATTTTCTATTTGTACTAATTAGATTTCAGTCACTTTTGTGTGCACATCAGCATACCAGTTTCATGTTTAATACAGTTTCCCACATTTGGGGGGATTTATGCAATATTGCTAAATCTTAAAGCTTGAATCCATTTGTTTATAAGGCAAAGTTAAATAAAATTAATGTTTTTCTCAAAATTTCTCCAGCATGAAACTCAGCCTCAGTTTTAAGTCCAAAAACTTACGTCATTAAGCAATTTAAGTTAATTTGAAGTTGGAGTAATAGATCTTTAGGGGCCACTTGGATTCCTTTACTGCTCAATGTCTATTCAAAATATATTCATACAACCTAGATACCCTCCTTACAGCTGAAAACTTTGTTTACTATACAAGGGCAGAGCCAAACAGAGTCTTTATATCTAGGTCAGATTTTGGCAGTTGAAAATCAAAAGTGATCTACCAAGCATACTCACTTATAAGTTTAGTCCAACTTCAAAAATAAACCCTTATGTGGCATCACAAACTGTGGTGTCAAATCAAGGTCCATCTTGTTTCTCCTACTGAGTACTCCTAGCAAATCAGCAGAGATCCATTATGTAATGGTAGATCTGGGTCTGTGCAGTTTGCAGTTGGACCTAACTTATAAGAGAGTATATATGGTAGGTCTTCTTAATAAAGCACTCCCTTGCCAAAGGGGCCTTTATTGTATAATTCGGGTATGGTCATAGATCCCATTTCATTATGTCCTTGTTGCTGTATTGCTTTCGGTTTAATGCTATTTCTCTGTGTAAATTAAGCTTTATATGGCAGCCAGTATAACCAGTGGAGTAAAAACCTGGGAAAACACTGATAAGAACCACTGACCCATGGGCAGTTTTTCCAAGCTTTCTCACCTAACAATTTGGTCTTAGTCCAATACTTTAAGGGACAGAGGTGAGATTGTTGTGAGTGATTAGTAAAGGAAAACAGTTTAGACAATTCAGTTGCCAGTGGTTCCCCATTTTATTATGTAATAGTAAAATTATGTGTAGAATGCAAATCATTACAAGGCATTCCAACTGTAAGGTGGTATACTCTATGGCTCTTGTGGACAATATTGTAATGAAGGAATTCTGTATAAAGTCTCCTTGAGGTCCTTTAGAAATTCACTGGTGAAATGAAATTAAGGACTGATGTTTCTAATTTCACTCTGATCAAAATTACATGATGTCACTCCAATCAAAGTTACATGATGTCACTCTGACAAAAGTTACATAATGTTTTTTTAATCAAAGTTACATAATGCCACTCCAATTATATTTATATAATGTCAATACAATCAAAGTTACATGATGTCACTGACAAAAGTTACATAATGCCACTTTAATCAATGTTACATAGCCATTTTAATCAATGTTACATAGCCATTTTAATCAATGTTACATAGCCATTTTAATCAAAGTTACATAATGTCATTTTAATCAAAGTTACATAATGTCATTTTAATCAAAGTTACATAATGTCATTTTAATCAAAGTTACATTGTGTAACTCTAATCAAAGTTACACAATTTCATGCTAATGAAGGTTACATAACCTCAAAGTCTTTGAACTTTGTGCTTGAGTTTTGTGCTAAAGAAATTTCAAGACTACAGGACATTGGCTGCATGGCTGCATTCAGGAAATATTGATAAGGTAACATTAGACTTGTACTAGGCCAACAACTATACTGTATTGGCAACCAGTGAATGGCACAAATTAACCAAAGCTAACAATGATCAGAGGCTAGCCAAAAAGTATTGCATACAAATATGACTTCAAGCACAGAAAGCTTGCCGATCAACTTCTTTAAACTGAGGCTATGATGACTAAGATACAGCATTAATTAACTTCAAATTTTGCTTATCTTATATAAGGTGGTGCTCTACAGTTTCATATTTAGCATAGAATTAGAATTTTAAAGAGAAAGAATTTCTCTGGGTTTCCTCACTAGTTGTTGTTGTTGTTGTTGTTGTTGTTGTTGTTGGGCTTAACACCATTTTTCAGCACACGATAGCCTATTCATGGCGGCCAGTATTAATGGTGGAGGAAGAAACCGGGAAATCACTGGAAACAACCACCTACCCACGAGAAGCTACTGGCAAGCTTTCTAACATATCCACATTCCCCCAAATCCTAAACTTGAACCCACAAAGACAGAGGTGAGATGGCAGTGATCCGTAACGGACATTGCTTTAGGCCACTGGCCACTCCTCACTAGTTATACTGGCTATTTAAAAAATACTTTGTATATCTTAAGTATTGTACAAAGAACCTTTCATTCCCTTTATATTGGTGTTTGACTGATGGGAATAATATGGGTTATAGAGTATACAGCTTGGCCTTACTCCAGATGTGCACCTTTCAAAAAGGTGCTAGCTCCACTTGCTCATTTTCACTTCCTGAACTTCAGAGGTAAATTGTTAAAAAAAAGAGCCAATAATATTTTTTACATTTTATATATTTGGTAATTCATTCATTGCACTTTCAGAAGCTGGAATTATCTAGTCTGGCAAAATTAATTTTCCCTATTTTAATAGCTGCAAAGGATAGTGTACTTTACACAAATTCATGTTAATTTTTGAAGCACAAGTTAGCAGTGTGCTAAGATCATTTACAATTTCAAAAAGTACAATATCCAAAGAAATGTCAGCAACAATACATCAAAGTGGCATAGAGGTATGCCAATATTCTCTCCACTGTGCATATTTTAAATGCAAACAACTTCACCTTACAAATGTCACTCTCTAAAAAGTACATAATAACTGGTGAGCACCACACACACACACACACACACACACATATATACACTTTACAAAACGTTTAATATATATTTTCTAGAATGAAGTATAGTTTGTTTTTTAATCTTTGAAAAGCATGGTTTTAAAATGGGATAAATTCATCATGATGCAAACTCTGTGTGTGTGCTGTCCACCATCTTGAAAATTCTTACAAACAGACTGGGTGTTCTGTGGAGAATGGCTATGATGCTAAAGTACAATGTGCTGTCTTTGCTGAATGCTGCCTTCCTTGAAGTTACATGCCCAAGATGTCTCTAATGAATCATGTACAATTCAATGTTGACCTTTTGCAGAAAATGTCAGAATGCTTTAACCTTTAACAGACAAAAGAAAATAAATGAGAATACCTAATATTCATTATCATCAATCAAGCTTTATCACTTTCTTGTAAGCTATCAGTGTGTTTTTCATCAACATTGCTACTGTCATGGGTCCAACACCCCCTGGGACTGGTGTAATGTAGCTTGCTTTCTGACGCACACCTGAAACAAAAAAAAACATGTACAATACAAGCAAAGTAAATACTGTGAACTCATTTAGTTTTATGGGTATTAGTTTTTATGGTTCTGCCAAATTAGTAATATTTTCATCAGTCATAAAAAATGGATTGGATAGGATATTGGCATATTTACATCCTCTGAAAGGTCATTATTTGTTGTGTTTTTAAATTTACTGTTATGTGGCAACCATACAATCCACAGAAAATTAGCAGCCACACAATCCACCAAATTTGTACCCCACACAATTCACCAAAATTAGTACCTCAGACAATCCACCAAAATCAGTACCCTACACAATCCCCCAAACTAGTACCCCACACTGCCTACCAAAATTAGTACTCAAAACAATCCCCCCAAAATTAGTACCCCACATTGCCTACCAAAATCAGTACCCCACACAATCCCCCAAAAATTAGTACCCCACACTGTCTACCAAAATCTGAACCCCAAACAATCCACCAAACCTAGTACTTCACACAAGCCACCAAAATTAGAACCTCATACAAACCAACAACGTTAGTACCACATACAATCCACAAAAAAACTACTACACAACATACAATCTGCCACAATTAATAGCTCATACTATCCACCCAAAATTAGTACTCCACACAATATACCAAAATTAGTACTCCATACAATGTATCAAAATTAGTACTCCATACAATGTATCAAAATTAGTACTCCATACAATGTACCAAAATTAGTACTCCATACAATGTATCAAATTAGTACTCCATACAACGTACCAAAATTAATACTCCACACAATGTACCAAAATTAGTACTCCATACAATGTACCAAAATTAGTACTCCATACAATGTATCAAAATTAGTACTCCATACAATGTACCAAAATTAGTACTCCATACAATGTACCAAAATTAGTACTCCATACAATGTACCAAAATTAGTACTCCATACAATGTATCAAAATTAGTACTCCATACAATGTACCAAAATTAGTACTCCATACAAACCACCAAAATTATTACTCCACACAATCCACCAAAATTGGTACTCCACTCAATCCATGAAAATTAGCACCCCATATAATCCACCAAAATTAATATCCCCACAATCTACCAAATTAATATACTAAGCAATCCACCAAAATTATTTCCCCAAACAATCCACTAAATTCAGGACACTGAATAAGTTTCAATTCACAGAATAAATATTGACTGGATATGAGAATAGACGGATAATATAATATGTACACTAAAAGTTTTATACAATAGATTGGGTCATCAAAAATCATAATATCTACATTTGTAAATGTATAGTAGCCCCCCTCTTGACCCCCCCCAACTAGCGCCTATGTGCTTCTTACAGGCAGAATCCCTTGGCACCAATGAGTTTTTATTCAAAAGTAAGAACGGACACCTTTCTAACATGACCAGTGGCCAACATATTAGTACAATATAGCAAAATGTTCCCCTCACAAGCAGCCACTTTTTATTTCAAATGTGTCCAGAACCAATAATAAATCATACTGTGACATAAGGTACATAATCAGATTATCTCTTCTGTCCACACGTCTCCCAATGTCAAGTTTCTATTACTGAAAAAAGTGTTTGACTAGAGTACATGCAATATTAAGGATAATATCATAGCATTGTCTATAAAAGCTGACATTTACAGGAAATGGGCTCAAAATTGTTATGATAGAGTTCTAGACTTCACACTTATGTCCAGTTCTTCTTTGATGATTACAGCTGGACATAATTGTCAAGATCATAACATGGCTTAAAATAACTTGATTTTCAGAATGGTAAAACAAGTGGCCATATCAAAGGTCAGATCAACACCATTTTAATTTCAAACCAACTAGATATTGTAAGTTCATGTGGGAACTGCCTGTCAATATTAGACTTTCAGTAGTGGAGGAGTAGAGATAAGATTTTTAAGATAGCATCTGTTGTGGCCTTAATAGCTGTCAAATTGACACAATTTCCATTTGCATATAACTGGATATCACAAGCAGTCTTTTGGTGAAAACCTTTTGATATGACCCCCCCTCCATCAAGCAGGACTAGTGATAACAAGATTGTCAGGATGGTCACCATGGTAACTATGCTATGATAGAGTTCTAGACTTCACCATGGTAACTATGCTATGATAGAGTTCTAGACTTCACCATGGTAACTATGCTATGATAGAGTTCTAGACTTCACCATGGTAACTATGCTATGATAGAGTTCTAGACTTCACCATGGTAACTATGCTATGATAGAGTTCTAGACATCACCATGGTAATTATGCTGGATGTCAGATCAGCACTATGCTGATCTAGGACCAAGTAGTCATCATAAGAAGTGATGTGACATTCTGTTCAGAAGGAATAGAGATTAGCGCAACACTGAATATCAGATCAGCACCATTTTCATTTAGAAATGTGTAGACATTACAAAAAGTCTTGAATCGGAATACCCATGTACATATGACCATCCATTTAGGAGAAATATCAATAACATGATCTTCAAGCTGTCCACTAAATACAGTATGTCCATGTGGCAACATTTACATCTATGACCAAAAAGACTTGTAAGAAATCTTCTGGTAAAAACTCAATATCAAGATAAACTCCGTTTAGTGAGGAGTAGCAAGATTTTCAAGCTGACTGCAATTCATGCCATACTGGACATCAAATCAGAACTATTTTTATTTAGAAACAAGAAAGATACATAAAAAGTCTTTAAGTGAAAATCCCATTTGGATTTGACCATCCATTCAAGAGCTGTTGCTACATCATGATTTTCAGGCTGTCCATGCAGCAACATTTTTATTTAGGATGAAGTTGACACTGGAATAAATTTGGGTGTACAATATCAGAACAATTTTCAAAGTAAAGAAGGAAAAGTGATAACAAAGCAGTGCTAACAGACAACATGACATGACATAAGCTTATCTATGACCAATGGAACTAATAATGTTTATCTTTTAATGACGGTGAAAAGGCATTTTATTAAATGAGCAGACTTCTTTATATGCTGCAGTTGTTGAATGTTGTAAATCACTGGTAAGATTATAAAAACCTGACATCTTTAAATATGTCAACCAACCTTCAAAGTCCACATCACCAACCAGTTTAGTCTTTCCAGTCCTTGCATCTTGGACTCTGTTGATTCCTACATCAATAACTGCCACTCCCTCTTTCACCATGTCTGCAGTGATGAGGTTTGGGACTCCAGCAGCAGTCACTATGATGTCAGCAGTTTTAGTGAAAAGAGCCAACTTGTCTGGTGGAGTGTATCTATGACATATTGTAGTGGTGGCATCACCTGAAAAATGTAAACTATGACAGTGTATTCTTGTTAAAACTTATGAAAGTTATTCCTGTTAAACTGTCCCCTGCAGGATTGGGGGTGTAGAATATATATAAGACTGAGGTGACCAATGGTACTGAAAATGTTTCTTGGGAAAGACATCTTGTAATGGTAGTTGGAAGAGGCGACAAGACAAAATTTTCAAGATGGTCACATTGCAGACCATATTATTCAGATCTGGACCTTTATCATGTAGAAAACCAGACATCATAAGAAGTCTTTCAGTAAAAAGCACATGTTGATAGAACCATCTTTTATGGAGATGCAGTGAAAAGATGGCTGCCCTGGCAGACATTTTGTGATGGTAATGCTTGATATCCAATCTGCATTGTTTTTATGTAGGACCAACTAAGAATCATAAAAAGCCATTTACTGATAAGCCCTTGTCAATATGACCATCCATTAAACAGGAATAAAAATAACAATATCTCTATATGGCAGCCATGATGGCCATATTGTATGTCAGACTGGCACCAATTTAATTTATGACATTACAAGAAATCCTTCCATTAATACTCCATGACTATGTGACTATTTGTTAAGTGTGTATAAGTTTTAAGATGAGGAGTAACAAAAAGATTTTTGAAATTGTTGCTGTTGTGTCTCTACAGTTAAATTGTTATTAAAGACTGACTGGAATCATAAGAAGTCTTTTGATGAAAATCCAGTGTTGATATTGAGAAGTAGCAGTACCAATTCAGAGAAATAACAATAACAAGTTTTTCAAGATGACCACCATAGTGGCCATACTGGATGTCAGACTGTTATCATTTTTCATTTAGCACTAATCAAACATCATAAATAACAGCAATTTTAAGACACCTCAGTGGCCATATTAGAGATCTAAGTATAACTATTTTCACTTAAGTCCAATAAGGGATAAACGTGGCAATGGAGAAGCAATAACAAACTTGTGCTAATGGATGGTTGAATGACAATGGAAGATCAACCATCATATAAGCTCTCTTTGTTTATGACCAAAAGAGCTCAAAATTAAAATTTCTCGTTAGAAACACTGTTAATAGAATAATTCCAACTTGCCATGGATATTATCTTATAGGCTGATCCAGCTTTGAACAGTATAGACCTGATCTGCCCTCATACAATGCTCCAGCAGCTTAGGGTCTATACTGTTTGTTCTACTGATTAATCCTAACAAATTGCATAGGCCCAGATCTGCTGGCACATTATGTATTGGCAGATATAGATGAATGTAGTAAGCATTTGGATCTGACTCAAAAGCGTGTACATGTGGTGTATATATATATATATATATATATATATATATATATATATATATATATATATATATATATATGGCACAAATGAAATTAGAAACATACACATATATGTTGATACATAAGAAGTGTTATGTATATTAAATCTGCATTTTTTGTTAGATTTTGAAATATTTTTAAAAATTACATTATATGCTATGGATAATTGTGTTTTGGATTTAATTTGACCTTGTCCAAAATCAAGTTCATTTTCTACCTGACCTGAAATCAATGATTTTTATTTCTGTAAACAACTAATACATAGCCAATTTTCTCTCTGAGTATGGGTTTAATATTAGGATTATTTTAAATAGAAGACAACATTTATTTCTGTCTGTATGTAGGTTATTGGAATTCCCCAATAAATATACCTGGCCTAAATGATGTATTTCACATTCTAAAAAAAAAATTTAGTAAAAGACCTTCTAATTACAACTAAGATTTTGTCAATAAAAATTAGGAACCTTCCAAATGGTTATTTTCCAATAGTTAATATTTCTGGATTGTTTTGTTATGATCCAACAAAAAACTGCTGGCACAACACAACTACACAAGCCACAGGAGGCACATCAACATTTCCAGCATTGGATTAAATTTTGGATTTTCACTAAAGTTTACACAAAACTTTAATCCTTAGGACTAGTGCCTGTAATTATAGATTATTTGGGAATTAATTTGCAATACTGAAAGTTCCTTTTTTTACATGTTCACTTTTGTATTCAAGGGAAATAAATCATTTGTTGAAGTTTACAAAGTTTGTTGCTCTCACTCTTTTCTATTACTTATTTTAAGACCACAGAGTTGTAAAAGTAGACAGAGATATTTTCTTTCATCTGAATCTAATACACATTTTGTTTTCATTTCCAATGTTTTACACCATTTAAGTGAAAGATCCAACAGGGTCCTATTATAAAATACATAATAAATAACAAAACATAATCACATCAAAAAAAAAGAAGGAAAGTTGACATCCAGAATGCGAAGAAAAATCAATAATATTATACACAGCATGCAACTTTTATATATATTTATCGTGGTGGGGGGCCTGGGTGCCCAAGTTATCTCAGGTGCTCACCTTTACAGATTACTCATACATCCCACCTGTCAGCATGAAATCAAGTCTCAGCTTGACCAACATGTGAGGAAGCTTGCTGGTAGTTTCCCACTAAACATTGTTTTCCCCAGGCTCTTCCTCACCCAAAATACTGGCTGCCATATAAAGTTTATCCTGCACTGATAACTGGCATTAAAATCCACAAGACCAAACTTATCCATGTGTTTTGATACTCAAGTAAGTGACCTATCAGGAGAATTTAAACACTGGTAAAATTTGTATCCCGTTCCAAAATGAGTTTAGAAACTTTTAACTCAGAATTCACCTGACAGACACAACAATGTTGGAATATGAGAAAACAATTACTGCTTCAACAGTACATGCGGGGAATCTTTTTTTTTAATTTAAAAAAAAATTTAATCTTGTTTAGCACTAATGATTATGATATGACTTTTTAACTAATTCCTGAAAGAGGTTTGACAAAAAAAGTAAACAAGCATTTCAACTAATATGGGATTTTTAAACAAATCTCAATTAATTCAATGTATACATTATATGTTCACATATAACAATTTCATCAATGAAAATCTCATTGATGCTGATCTATACATTTATTATTTCAACAAATCACAAAGACTCTTATCTATCATCAGTAGAGATCTGGTCCCAGAAACATTTTTAGCCCAAATCTCAAGTTTAGGCTTCAAATCCTAAATTCTGATGTGATATTTCAAATGCATCTCCATCATGGAACTTTTGCAGTCACAAAGGAGGACCCAATCAAAGAAAATTGTGTGTGTGTGTGTGTATGTGTGTGTGTGTTTGTGTGTGTGTGTGTGTGTGTGTGTGTGTGTGTGTGTGTGTGTGTGTGTGTGTGTGTGTGTGTGTGTGTGTGTGAGATCTGGATTTTTAAAGAAGCTTTACAATTGTCAGTGGTATCACTACGATGTCTGTAGAGTGGTAGTTTATACTGATGTCTTGCACTAGGGCTTCATGTTGAAGAAATGCAGCAAGATGTCCCATCCAGTCACATTATCCTGACACCAGGCCACCCAGTCCTAACACTAATCTTTTAATGCTGAGAATATTGCAAGGCAGCTGTTGGTACCATTTTTATAAGTCTTTGGTATGAAACATTGTCACTTTGTAAACATTCAAGCATTCCTGTTTAACATCACATGAATTCATTAATCTGTGTTTAATTCTTTTTATTACTAACAGAAAATTTAAAAAGGACTAAATTTGATATCCTAGGTGAAATAAATGGGCAAAATTCATGAAAAAAAATTTAACATAATTGGAGGAAGGGTCAGAAGACAAACTGAAGAATTTACTAGTCCCTCCAAAACTTCACAAGTCCTTCCCACTGAATTTTACTAGCCATAGGATGAATGAATTTAAGAAAACTACTAGTCCAACTGGATTTAGTTTGTTGCTTTATGGTACAGCAACACAAATAGGTTATTTAGTGTTGAAGCAAACAGAGTAAAGTGCCTTGCCCAAGTACACATCATGGTAGCTGACCCTGGCTAGTCCAGCCATAGGATTCAAACATGCAACCTTTCAGACCCGAGTCCAGCGTGCAAACCATTGAACCACTGTAGGTCCCTAGTCCAAGCTTACTAGACTCAGGATAGAGGGCTACCCCTAATTTCAGGCTCTGAAACTGTGCCAAATTAATGCAGTGTAAATGAGATTTTCAGTTATCAACATGGTAAGAAAGGTCATGGTCAGAGAGTTTGAGCAGGGTGGGAGTAGAAGAACTCATCTATTTTTTATTGTCATCTAACTAAAGCAAACTTTCTGTAAACCCTTACCTGCCTTCGTTTCATAGATACCATCTGCATGGAGTAACATTGCTATTGGCATTCCAACATTTTTAGATCTGCCACAAACCACAGCATTCTTCCCAAATGTTTCAATACCTGTCACATTCAAAACATTTTTAGCTTTAAAATTATTTCATAAATGATGATAAACAAGATAATATGATAGACTGTTTTGAAAATGCTGTTAACCTTTCATTTCAAAACACAGTCATAGAATTCACCTCAATACATTATTTAATTAATGCAACTAAAATTGTTTTAATGTGCATATTAACTGATTTACCAACCATCCAAGTACTTTTGGATCATGTTGAACTGACAAAGGTGAAAAATTTAGTGATAGTGTTCATGGTATCACCTCAAACCCACCCCCAACTCCAAAAATCAAACTTGATAATATTTTGATAAAATAATAACTGATAGCACACGGAAAATTGCCAGGAAATGGAACAGAATTTGGTTACATGCTGAATTGTGCAGGTAAAATACCACTGTGTGTAAAGCATGATGGCAATTTTTAAAAGTACTTGTAAACATCAAGTAAAAGTTATGTTTCCTGGTGTGTTTAAACACTGAAAGAGAAACTAGAAATATTTCTAACTGGAAGAATCCACTTAAATTACTAAGTGAGCATGATAAAAGCTTGAATGATTAGTGATGTCTCATTGAATTATTTGGTAAACAAGGACTTTGGTACTTGTCTCTACAGTAATGGCTTCTCAGTACTTTTGAGTTGTTTATTAAGTTACTGGTGAGAAAACCAAAAGGTGTTTCATAGGCAAATTCAGGACATGGTAAATTGCAAAGTGAATCATATTTCATTAAGTTCTATTCATAGCATCAAGTAAACACCTATTTTTACAAAAATGATCATAACACTGATTATATATGATGCAAATGATTTGCTTTTAGCATTCAATGAAAATTATCATTAAAAAATATTCTAATTCTGTAACAATTAATTTATATGAATTTAAATTTTGCAAGGAACAGTAAAAACAAAATTAAAATTATCTAGCAAAATACATGAACATGTAAGGATGCATGTGCAAAGTAACATTTTGAAACATGACTACAGAAATGTGATTACCTGTCCTTCTGATTATTTCCATTACACCTGCAGGGGTGGCAGGTATAAAAGCAAGTTCATCCACACAGAATTTCCCCACATTCAGCACATTGAATCCATCCACATCTTTGTTTGGAGCGACAGCATTGCATATTTTCTTTTCATTCATATGTGCTGCCACAGGCAACTGAACAAGAATACCATCAACATCGTTGTTAGCATTAAGCAAGTGTATGAGATCAAGCAGCTGGTTTTGAGTTGTGGAACTGGGTAGTCGAATATTTTCACTCTCTATACCTGTAGTGGAAAAACATTTTTTTTCATAATATTAAACACCAAACAAAAATAATTAATTGTGCCAACAAATATAAAAGTAGTCAGATAACAGTCAGAGATTTACATCAGAAAGTATTGATATTTAAAGCCTGCATCTTGGCTGAGATTTCAAGTGTCTTACCTGCCAATGATGGGTGATGGGGTGGGATTCCTTATAGGGATATGCAGCCCAGAGTTTCCAAAAAGGTACCCAGTCAAAGCAAATTTAAATTCATATACCCATTTATGTACAAGTCAGACAACTTGATACTGATATAGAAAACATATTGATTGATTGACAGGTGAAATTTAACACATCAATTAGCAAACAAATGTGCATGTTAGCTGGCTACAGAAACTGACTAATTAGCCTACAATTGAGAAAGAACAACAGTTGTTTTCTTCTTACACCTTGCTTGACTCTATTAGATAACTAAGTTCCACCTATCTCATCAATCATAATTCCGATGTACCATATGGTACCTAACCCTGACAGTGAAGGCCTTTAAAAAATTACCCAGTCAAGTGGGCCATTTGTTTCCACTATCACTGAGCCTGTGATACCTCATTCTTTATCATAAAGTGTCACTGATTTTGCTAGCAATCTCACTCTGTGAGTTCTTACGTCATAAATAATGACTCATTTTGGCTATTAAAAAAATCTGAAACTTTTTAATACAATTATGGTAAATTTACTAATTTATGGAATGCAAGTCAAGTTGTACGGACACCATTGCAGAGTTTTCAGAATAACAGCAGTTTGTTCTATGATCTAATAGACAGTCTTGTATCCTGAGCATGGAAAACTATTTTCCATAATATTTGCTTCATTGTTCCAAAACTCTTGACCTTGTGAGCATGCTCTTTTCAAAAACAATATATCAATTGAAAGGATTATCTCTCCCCTTTGAAGTCTTCGTTTCAACAGACTAGAAGGGGGTGGGGCAATATGTTCCTTAGCTTGCTGGATCCTGGGTGCAATTATCGCTTGTAGGGTTGAAGTGATACTAATTTACAAAAGATCAGATGAAATAATACAACTACAGTAATACTGCTATGAATGGTTGCCTTTACTATCATAAACATAATGCTCTAAATAAGCCATTATGATATTTGTCTAAATTTATTTTTATGTTATTAGAGAATTTATATTAAGTTTTGAAATATTATTTGAGGGTATAATTATTTTCCTGTTTTCTATTTCAAATCGATTTCAACTATTATGTGAAGCATTAAGAGTAACATATCCAAGGGAGACAACTTCTACTAGGTCAAATGATTTGCCTAAATCTGAGTTGCTTCCTGTGATCTAAAACTGACCTTAAAGGCCAATGAATCTAAATTTTGAATGTTATTTTAATAAGTCAATAAAGTTTGTTATTGTTATAAACTAATGCTATTGTTATAAACTATCAATAATACAAATTATGTTTAGTAAGTGAGAATGGACACTGTGCTGTAAGACATAGAGGGTTTGAAATCTTGACAAGTGACAAATCAAAAGGAACATCATGGCATTCAATATCATACAGGACAACATAGCATGAAAACTATCACACATACCTGTGTACTGTGCAGCCTTGATTTTATTTTTTACATACGTTGTGCTTGCTGGATCCTCACCGACTTGGATCACACATAGAAATGGAGCTCTACCACCCTTAGATTTAAAGCCCTTAATTTCATCTTTGACTTCCTCCTTGATTTTTTGGGCCATGGCCTTCCCATCAATTATCTTTGCAGCATGACATCTAAACATTTTAGAGAAAAACAAAATTTAAATACATACTGCTGAGACATAATAAACTTAATGCTGCAGCATTTGCAATGTTCTAATGCAGTCCAAGAGTCAAACAATAATTACCGGTACAATCTAGGGACATAAACATACATGTACAGGTAGCTACACTAATCAAGGCAATCAGTTAAACATAAATTACTATTTCATCAGAATTGACCAACCATTGATTTTAATCAATTTGAGATATATTCTATATTTTTAATGGAAAATGTTATTTTCATGTACCTAAAAAAATCTGTTTTCCTCAAATTCATGGAACTATCACTGTTATTGGTGTATCTCACAAAACATCAGGACTTCTGATACTAGTAAATTGTGCTAATCAACGACCAGTAAAAGTATGTGTGTGAAATGATCTATTATTTATTGAATGAAAATATTGGTTACAAATGCATTAAAAATGTTAAAATGAAAGGTGCAGAATCAAAATATTCAGAAGAAAAAAGTTTTAATAACTTATATTCCATTATCAACAATAATCAAATGCTTGGTTCTAAATCTCATCAGTTGGACATATGTCAAAGTAAGCAAATGATTTGTAACTTTTACTTAACCTGCATCAATCATACTCATACAGTAATATACATCATCTTGAATCTGATTAAAATCACCAGCCACCACTTGTAAACATCAGTAGATGAGTGGAATCTGTTCAGCCCTGACATGCTAGTAAATGAATGACAGTAAAGTTTATAATGGTTTCAAGCAAAAATATGAAAATCAACCAAAAAATAAATTTTGAAAGACTGATAATTTGTTCATTCAGTGTAAAATTTATGCAAATGCAGCAAGAAACAACAAAGTCTGAGAATACTTTGTTTCTTTGAAAATGCAGTGTAAACCAAAACTGATCCGAAATAAATCTAATATCGGCAGAATGTAATCATGAGTGTAAATCTGAGCCATTTTAAGCAAGTACACTTTCTGTCACATTTTATCTAATCATGTAATACAGTTATTAGAAGAATTAAAGGTTTTTCTTCTTTCAATAACAGCAGCCATATTGGATGGCGTATTAAAATCATCTATTCAGAATTAACAACCCTTCTTGCTAGAATGCTTACTGACAAGAGTATTTTGTCCAATTCTGTTTAATGGTTTTTGGAAAGTCATTGAAAAGATTTTTATTTTCAGTGATGGTGGTCACATTTGATAGCTGATCATCATTTGGATAAATCTGAAAGTCTTTGATATCAGAAAGCCATTAATTTGATAAAATTGTAATGGGCAGTTTATGTGCTGATTGTTTAAAGTTGTTTTTCTGATTTTCAAAATGGTGGCTATATTTGATGGTGGATAAGCATCATTGGTGCAAGTCTGAAAGATCATCATGCCAGGATGATTTCTGTCAAGTTTCGTCAAGTTTGGTCAAATTCCATTTAGTAGTTTTGGTGATGTCTTTTGCAGATTGGTATTATTTGTACAGACCAAAAGCTCTTCATGTCAAGATGTTATATGATCAAATTCTGTTCAGTGGCTTTGTAAACAAGCTGTTCAAAGGATTACCTACTTTTTGTAATGGCAACCATTTTTGAAGGCATTTTGGCATTATTTGTACAAACTTGAAATGCCTTTTTGCTTGGATACACTGAGCCAAATTTAGTTAAAATTAATTGCATGTTTTTTGAGAAGCAATTGAAAAGAGCAAATTTGTTATGGTTGCCAGGCAAAAAATGGCAGAAGATGGGTCATACCATAAACTCATTTGGCAAGCTTTACAAAAAAGAGGTACCTATTTCAAAACTGCAATCTTAAATAATCTCAGAGTACCCCAGTATGAAGAGACTGTATAAAGATTTGAAACACTGACAGTAGATATTTATATTTTAAAAAAAGATCTCCTTTCAAATACTTACTACAGTTCCATAATGAAAGGAGAAATTTAAGTACAACTTGTCAAACTGAATTCACTTTGTTGACATACCAAAGTAGAGCAACATGCAAGTGTAACCAAATGATCTTGCATTCCTGTGGTGACACTGCAATGTTGCATTACCTAGTATTAGTGTTGGTCACAGGCATCTCCAAAAAATTATTTATGGTGCAAAATAAATGCTTCACTTTCTTCTTTCATCAAAAAGCATACACCCTGATTTGCTTACACATTATGTGACAGTAGATATGGATTTATATTCTTTGCACTGGGATTCATGTTACAAAAGTAGCTGTTGTTGTAGGGTTTAATGCCATTTTTCAGCACAAGATAGACTGTACATGGCAGCCAGTATAATTGGTGGAGGAAGAACCCTGGAAAACCCCTGGAAGAACCACCGACCCATGAGAAGCTACTGGCAGGCTTTCTCACATACCCATGTTAGCAGAGACTGAGACTTGAACTCAGGTAAACAGGGGTGAGATGGCAGTGATCCATAACAGTGAGTGCTTTTGACCACTCTTTTTATCACAGTAGTTATTGTGTACATGATCATTTTTGCTTCAGAAAATGTGGCTGCCAGTATCCAGTATATATATATATATATATATATATATATATATATATATATATATATATATATATATATATATATATATATATATATATATATATATATAAAATCACTGAAGAGTGATTAATTGGCAATCTTATCACATAATTTATTATGGAAAAATGAATATCATGATAATAATTAGGAAGTTATAAGAAACAGTAATGTAAGGAATACATATAATTTAAAAAGGCTAGGAAACCAATTAAAATGTTTATTTTTTGTGTCTATAATCAGTCTATTCATGTAAATGGGCTGTTCCTTAAGAGTTGTGGATAGTTATTCAGCAAAATCCAGTGTTTTATTTTGATCTAATTTTAAAATTATGGTAGGTATGCAGGCTTTTTTTTTTTATAAAAATACAATATAGATACATTTTATAATGATTATTATATATAATATACAAAGCAATTCAAGTACTGGAAAAAACCAGTTCAGTTAGATCCACAAATCAATTTTTGGAATTTTTTTCTAACTTTTTTTTAACCCTGGAGGAAAAAAGTGCTATGGGTGGCACTGAAAACAAGGACAGTCAACTGATTTGAAATACATAAGAGGGGGTTGCTAATACTACGATCATTAACATTAACGATGTATTTCAATCAATCTATCACACAATTTAAAATCAGTTCAACCAATTCAAAATACCATGCAAACGTCTTGACAAGTACATAAATTTTTGTGAGGGATTTTATCAAACCATAATTCTTTTCTGTCTGAAATATATTTAATGTTGAATAATAATATCAACTCTGGTAAAATTTATGGTGGTCAAAACTGAGCTTACCAAACAAAACATACTTTTCCAAAACAAATGTATACTTTACAAAACCAGACATATACTTTGCCAAACTAAACATAGTCAATATTCAAGATGAATTATAACTATTATATTTATGGCTGTATAAACTCATCATTGTGCTACCATATAAAGTCTAATTAAAAAAAAGGATTATATTACCAGTCTATATGATGAAGGTGGGGGTCCCTAGCAACTTCTAGGAGACTGTTATTGTGCTGTGTATAAAAATGATTTGAGTGGGAAGCATGTCTGTAGACAATTACAAATGAAAAGTCTTTAGTTGCTCTTACTCAGTCTAGAATATTCTCACATAATCTTGCTGAAGATATAAGTAATAATAAAATATATTCAAAGAGAGGCTTTGTGCATTTTAAATATTATTGCAACAGCATATTACTTTCTCTCTGTGTATCCTTTGTACTGTGACCTCAAAAACAAATATTTAACCAAGATGTTTTTGGTTTTATCCTACATTATACAAATCCGATTATATCTTCTCAATCAAAATAAACAATTATTAGAACAGCTCAATACTTTATGAAATAATCAGTCCCCAAAACTTCCTAGGTGTGATAGTGTAGCAGAAGCATATTTTTTATAACTTAATGTATTCTTGCTTTAATTAGTCAGAAGTGGGCATTTTATTATTTTATGCAGCTAATGTTCAGTGATGAGTGAAAGAAAGTCATGAGTTGAAATTATTGTGTTTTTCTCATTTTACACATATTTAGCCAATTAGGCAACCTTGAACCATGATTAACTGTTGAGTTTATTCACTCAGAGCAATGAAGCTACCCTGATTACTGTTTATGCTGGGTTGTTCTACTGTATGACAAATGGTGAGAAACTTTCTGATTAGTTAGTTTGCTACTTGTCTGTATAAACAACATTGTATGAACAGCATTAGTCTCTGAAGTTTGCTGGTCATGGGACTGTAGTAAAAAAAGTGCCTCATAATTCTTTTGTACATCATGACAAACTGCCACAATCAAGAAGAATGAATGCCATGAGGGATTGCCACTATGTAGGAGAAAGGAATGTGGAGAAGATGGAATGCCATTACTATGTAGAAAGGAAAGCCATGATGGATTGCCCCTGCTTGATAAGGAGAATGTTATATGGATGGATAGAAGAGGATTAGAATCAAAAAGGGTTAATTACAGAAATTTAGAAATAATGGAAAAGGATTATGATTGAGAATCTTGAAGATAACATGAAGAAAATATAGAAACGACATGGAACTGAAATGGACTTTATTCATAACTATAGAAAGTTTTGCAAATAGAATTTAAACAATTTTAAAAATGGAGCACGTGAAAGTGTTAAATTGAAGATAATGCTGACTATAGATTTGTGATAGAACTTGTTGCAGAAATGAGATGTATCGATAAATGTACTAAGAAAATACTTATAACATTGACCATGGACTTACAGACAGTTACTGGACTATCTTGAAGCTCATTTCATCTTTGACTATTTGTGCTATAGCTTTTAAATCAATGATAAAGTAAATGCCTAGATTTGTAACTCTAAATTTCATATGAGAAATACTCACATTATACAAATTTGTAAGGTATCTAAATTGTGTTAAATTAATGTGAAAATAGGAAAATACTAATGTTAGAAATTACTCAAAATGTCAAATACTGTAATAATTATTTAATTAGATGACTAACTATTAGATGAATTATGTAAAATGTGAACATTTGAAATAGTTATAATATGAACATATTTGGAACAATAGAAACATGCAGCATGTGCACATGGTTCTCAATGTTGAGAACTCGGTTGTACATGATATGCTACAGATTTAAACTTATTTACTAAGCAGCTAATGCTACTATATTATAGACTAGTGTAAAAACTAAAACTCTATTTCTCTTTAATAAACAAGAAATTAAGAAGGAAATTATAAATAAAATGAAATGTAGAAATTAATTTGAATGATATACATACCCTAATGCAAAATTTATAAATAAAATCAACACAGATGCACATAAATATTTGGGAAACAAAAACACATAACAAAATTTAACTTTTGACACTAGGGGGTCCCTCAGATGATGTTAATTCTGAGAGGGACCACACCAATAACATGTGATAAGGTCAATAAATTTATAATACAGTTAATGAAAGTTTTGTTTAAATGTACCCAGTATATTTTTCTGAAATGTATGTTGATGTATTTTAGTACCTTTAATAGGTTATCAATCTGCATATTCTTTTTTGAGTCTATCATTCTGTCTATATGCTTGTCTATCTATGTATATGTCTGCTCTCTGCTTTTGTAACAACAGCATTTATAGCTAAGCTATGTTAATCACAACTGTTAGCTGCTTATACAGGTTACAGGTTTGGTGCATATATTGCAGTGTTGAAAAAGTCCTTTTAGTTTTTGCTTTAGTGGAAATTGTTTTTAAAAAGACAACAATATCAGCAGGTTTGGGTTTTGAAAACTATTTTTCATGTGACACTACATGATCTGGCAGGTATGTATAAAACATGGCCTACAGCTCTATCTGAAACCATTAGTGTTAAATACAACCATCTACAACATCAACATTTCAACTGTTATTGATATCAAACATTTCCTTTCCACATGTAAAAAATATCCTGCTTTTTTTCTTGAGAAGCATGACAAACACAACTGAATTTCTTGTGCCATGCCATCCCTGTCCTAAACTTGAGGGGTATTTTCCATTATACACAACAAGGAATCTACTATTTTGTATGTGCATAAATGTGTTGTTTACAGGTGATTTCATGGTATTCTGCTGGATAATTTTCTACAAATCTGTATAGAGGTGTTCTGCTGGATGATTTTCTACAAATCTGTATAGAGGTGTTCCGCTGGATAATTTTCTTCAAATCTATATAGAGGTGTTCTGCTGGATAATTTTCTACAACTGTATAGAGGTGTTCCGCTGGATAATCTTCTTCAAATCTGTATAGAGGTGATCTGCTGGATAATTTTCTACAAATCTGTATAGAGATGTTCTGCTGGATAATTTTCTACAAATCTGTATAGAGGTGTTCTGCTGGATAATTTTCTATAAATCTGTATAGAGGTTGCCCCAAAATTTTGCTGATCAATAAAATGAAAAGTAATTAATATTATTTTTAAAATGTTCTTAAAATGGGTCATTATAACCTAATATATATATATATATATATATATATATATATATATATATATATATATATATATATATATGAAAGTCTTAATTATATGAACAAATTTTGGGACCTTTAGTCTATACAAATTCTGCCAATGCACATTAATAAAGATTTACAACTCTATACCATGAAAGGTCATGGTGACCTACCTTTTATGCCTTTATGAATTGTGCAGTTTTCAATTGAAGATTTTTTTTCTAAAGCCATGGTTTATTTGCCTAGATTTCAGATTTTTATTTTTTATTTTTTGTGTGTGAGCATAATGGTAAATTGATAGATAAAAAAATAAATGAACTGTCAATTTAAACTTTTTAGTTTATTTGATTTTGCTTTAAAAGTGCAAATAGCCTACACTGTGCTGACATTAAATTATTTCATTCGAGTATAGGCATATCCGCGATGACGTATAACTGCTGTAGCTGAAATACCTGGCACTACCAATAATCCAGTGTAGCTCGTCTTTCAACATGTTCAAACCAATATTGTTCATGTTTATCATATATAACTATATGAATACAAACAATTCAACAATTAAGTACCAATGAACGGAGTTAATTTTAAAAAAAATTAAATAAAATCGTGTGAGCACGGAATGGCATGAGAACGTTGAACATACAATCGTTAAGAACGGAATACTATTATTACTAGTGTATGTGCATATCCTGTTCCATATTGTAACAAACCTATATAAGTAAAAAATGGTCGTGTGTGATGCAATACTGCTTACATGTTCGTTCGTAAACTTACCTAGCGGTCACACCCATTTTCCTAGTCAAATTTAGCTGCGAAATTTCTTTCCTTATCTCTAAAAATGCTCGTTTTGCCAAGTTTGCCATATTTTTAGAATAAAATTTAACAATCTCTGTCAAGCAGATTGTTAAGATGTTGCCAACACATGTACACTAACATGTATGACATGTACATCTCTGGCGTGCTCGTTTCAGAAGTCCTACACACTAGGTATGCATATACGTAGCTCGAGATGTGAGATATGAATCCTGCCGTAAACCGTCGAGTCAGTTTCGACGATGATCCATTACACCGAGACATATATGAAGAACCAAACAGTTAATATATTCTAAACCTTATGGTAAACAACGATTTCAGGACTTTCAAGAAACTTGCCTTAAGCCCAGCTCACATGCATTTACATAATTTTCCTGACTTATTACGCAAAGTAAAACTAAGATGAATCTTTGATCTGAAAATAATCAGTCATGTTTTCCCTTTATGCATGGATTAGACTGCAGATTTCTACACATTTCGTTTAGACATTGATTAGACTGCAGATTTCAACAAATTTCCTTCATTTTATTCGACATTGATTAAACTGCATATTTATATACGTTTTCTTTATTTTCTTTAGGCTTTGGTTAGACTAGATTTCAACACATTTCCTTTATTACCTTCAGACATTGACTTAACTGCAGATTTAGATATTTACTTTAGACTTCAATATGACTGGATTTCTATAAATTTCCTTTAAATATTAATTAGACTGTATATATCTGTACATTTCCATTTGAATCACACGAAGCTGTTCTCACCTGTTGTCCACACGAAACGCTATGAAGCTAACCACGCTAGGCTTCAGTTTATAGTCTCCAATGGTTCCATGTAATGAGATTAGGAACTGCTAAATAAGATGACTGGCATGTTGGAAGATCGGTTTATATCCCAACTACAATATCATTTTTTTTTAAATAGGCATCTACTGGATTTCAGATTTGTTTGGTTTCTACTGTCTTGAAACTATGTAAACCTAGTCTTCATTGACAACGTCTGGTAATCGATTCTAGAGTCGGGCGATAAAATTAACTTGTCTGTGTCACATCCATTGTTGTAAAGAGTTGAATGATGTCGCTCGGGTACCTACGGCATATATCAAGGATTGTATTCCAGATGTGTTCAGCGTCTGGTCGTATGTTAAATCTGACTGACCTGAGACTAAATGGTCGGTTTTCCGCTGGACATTTCCCATTGCTCGGATACCATTTGTGTGATTTGTATAACACCATACTATTGCATATTACAACAGAGGTCTTATCAAAGTTTACAGACAAGAGAAAATAAGTGTTATCCTTGACACGAAACTTACTCTTCAACTGTCATAAATGCATATGCCATTAACGCTTGACATGAGTGTTACATCTTGAAGCAAAATTACTAATAAGAGTGTGTCACTTCACCTATATTTTTCGCCTGGCTATTCTTATTCATGTGGTACCAATGTTTCTTCTTAGTCTTTCAAATGTCCATTAATTTGCATTTGTTGATATTTTAATATTAGCTGCCAACTTTCGACCAACCTTTTGTACAGCTTTGAAAACCAAACTGGTCCTGCTATCCTTGAAATGTACTGTCATCTGCAAATATCATGTCCGTGTCATTAATTTCAGGTAGGTCATTCAGGAAAACCAGGAAGAAAAACTGGCTATCGTCACTTTTCTTTTGGTATTAAAAATCTGAATTTGTCCAACCGTTAAGTTCGAACCCTGTTTGAACACTGACTTTTATTATTGAGAAAATCCTCAATCCATGTCAACGTACTTCCTTTGATTCCAGAAATAAACAGCTTCCATCACACTCTGCTGCGGGGCGATATCAAAGGCATATGATCATATAATTTGCATTCATTTCGTTGCCTGTCCGGGACGGAGAAAGTTCTGTAGCTTGAATGAAACTCGATAAATCAACAGCTTTTCGTTCTATTCCACCTGAATTGCCTAACCAATAACAATGGAACTGAAATTTTATAATTTTTATGTAGAAAACTATTTATGACTAAAAACGTAAGTAGAGATAAGGGACTATATAGCCTCACATAGATATGTTAAATTTGAGGATTTGCAGTATAGCCTCAAAATTTATAGCCTCGTTTAGACTTGCTTGTTAAATTGAGAGGGTTGCAGTATAGCCTCAAAATAGAAAATAGAATAGAGTGGGTCTCTCTAGCCTCATGTGAAAATGGAACAGGTGTGATGTCACGATACTGGACACTAGTCAGTGCCGTTGTAAGGCATAGGCACTCGAGATACGTGCCTAGGGCTCCGCAAGCGCCCCAAAACAAAATTTTGATGTCGGTGGTGTAAGAAGTTTAGTACTATATTAATAAATTTAATAAAGTGACATACATGCACATTGAAATGCAATGCACTACTCTATATCTGAGACTGAGAAATTGAGGTGCAATTCTGGTTACTTTTAATGTCAGAGTTTGTGCCTAGGCCCCCACCCAAAAAAAAAACTTTTTAAAACGACTCTGACACTGGACACAATGTTGCAAGTGGCTTACATTAATCGGTCGGAATAGTGAATACACGTTACTTTAGGCACAACAGAAACATGATTAGAGACATAGACATACACAAACAAATACACAGATAGGACAAATTGATAATAGATATATTTACGAGGTAATATTGTGGCTCTGAAAAAGGGCCTTTTGGGGTTATTTTTACCACCATTCAGTTAACAAAAAGTACATCGCATGAATCCTTTTCTCTTCATCAAATTTCGGCTGATGTCTGTGCCATAGACAACCTTGCCACTCCACATAAATTCTTCGTCTCCAAAGGGCTGTCTTTGTGATCTGGGTAATTGCCCGTGTGGATTTGACATATATGTGATAGTCCGGGTGGAACAGCATCGGTGATAGGAAAAAGTAGATGATTCTACGTTAGTCCACATCTTGTGACGAGAACAGGTAAAGGAAATGATGTGAACAAGCGGTTGTCTATAGTAGAAAAGCGGATCGAAACGAATTGAGTTCTTTCACCAATCATAACACGTATTACAAAATTCAGTCACAGGGCGGAGTCTGTTTTTCAATCCGAAGAGTGCTACCTGGTACGTCACATTCCCTAGATAGGTACGCTAGTGTCTGTCGCAGTGAATCTATGCGACAGGTTAGAACATGACAGAAATTAAGAAGACGATGGATTGGGGTGCACAGGCCGTTGAGACGAGAAGTGATGGCATAGTAGCGGCTTCCAAAACAAACACGGTCCTACTTCCAGGAAAGAACGGTTTTAATTGGGATTTAGTGGATTTTCTCTCTTCTTCACAAGAATTTGTTCCAGTACTAGTACCTTCACCACCTTCTCCTTCCTTACAGTACTTTCGGGGATATTAAACAGATAGAAAGAAGAATTGGAGAAATTTTTGCAACAGCAGAAAGAAGCAAATCAAGCCTGTCGTTCAACAGAAACAGCGAGAAGAAGCAAGAAGAAAACTAAAGGAAGAAAAAAGCAGAGAAGAAACTAGGTCTATGAAAGAAGAAAGACCATAAAAGTCTAGCGATGGTGGTATTTTTAGGCATTTTAGCAGAGTTAAGAAGTCAGAAACATATGTTTTCATTTGCTAAAATCAACTAAAACTTAATATGAATCTTAATATGGGAAAGACACTGACCTTAGATTGATATAAAGGGGACCATGATGTTTCAAATTTAGTCCTTTGAGTTTTTGTACTTAAGATGAAACGATGAAGAAAGTAAAAGACAGGAAAGTGATCTATCACCTCGCACAGTAGCTGAAGTCTTGGCTCAAATTCATGCGATTTCGAAGATGACATGAGCAAGAATCCAGACCCACAGAGTCTACACCAATTTATAGTCCACCTCCAGTAACACCATATTCGAGAGACGGATAAACGCTCCTCTAGAAAATGTAAAACCAAGGCTTACACGTACACAGCAAAGTTTAAAGATTTCAAGTCCGACGTACCGGCTGGAGAAAGCAGAAGAGTTCATCTACGAGTCAATTTTTCTACTTGTCAATGCACTTTTGTCAGCCCTGCCTGTTACCAAAACATCTGAAGACGCAAGGTTCACTGCAGAAAAGTGCTTGCCAACTCCTGAAATTGTGCCCTACGTCTGGACAAGTGATACACTTGGCAATAGCGCCAAGGCTCACGTATGACCAGGAAAGAAACGATGTCACAATTGTCACCAAATCGTGGACTTGAAACATGAATGATACATTAAAAAAATACCAACCACAACAGGAGGAGGAAGAAGTTGACCAGAAGAATAAAGGGAATTTCATTTTTGTTTCGATTTCGACTGCATTTAACAGACTGGTATTCACAATCCTAATTTATGCGTGGCACATCGAGCATACTAAGTGCACATTGAACGGATCCAAAATCATTTCCATTTAATTGGGACAAGTGCAGTTTAAAGATTCAATGCGTTATTTGGCCATATAATTGAACCGAAGTTCAAAAAACGTTTTGAATCGCAGAAAAGGCCAAAGGCTTTTTACGCACATTTTCAGTCTACACACCGTTCTACCCCATTTGCCTGATTGCCAACGAGTTTCACTTCTATGACCCCGACAACATGCGCACCAAGAAGCTTTCTACTTTTGGTACCACCCTCACGCCTCGGACTCCTTCGACTTTCAGGAAGAAATTTTAAAGTATTTTGGTTCCGACGTAGACATTTTACGACGATGTTGTGGAAAATTTCAAGAATTGTTCATGGATCACAGTGAAATCTATCCATGGAAAAAAAAGCCTGCACCATTGCCAATGCGTGTTCCTTAGCGTACCGCAAACGATTCATGCCCGAGAAGACCCTGGCTGTCATGCGCCCTCAAACGACCGACTTTGTCAAACGTCAATACTCGAAAGCTCTACGCTGGTTATATTACTTGTGTGACAAGGAAGACAAATGGATCCAATACGCCCGATAATGGAGGAGGAGAAAAGACCATCGGAACGTATTCGGTGGATGGTTGTTACTTAGAAAACCCTAAGCTTCTCTACGAGTTTAACCGTTGCTTATTTCACTGATGGCCGATCTGTTTCCCTCAACGTAACACCGAAAATGAATTTTTACAACGTACCATGGAAGACGTTTACGAGATCACTTGTTAGCACTTCTTAAAGTTAGAACAGTAGGGATACCAAGTAGTGGAGATATGGGAAAACGTGTACGATCAACGTTTGAAAACAGATACTGAGTTTAAACTTATCGTGGAAATTCTCACGCTGGTGGATCCTCTGAACCCACGGGATATTTTGTATGGAGGACGGACGTATGCTGCCACTCCATGCCTACGAGGAGAAAAGAGAAGAAATCAAATACTTGGACATGTGTTCGCTGTATCCTTATGTGTGCAAATATTGTCCGTTTACTATATGACACCCACAATTGCTACGGAACATATCGACCAGGCCAACATTAAACAATACGAAAGATTGCTTAAATGTAAAGTCTTGCCTCCCACAGACTTGTACCATCCCGTTTTACCTCACCATTGCTAAGGATAACTGATGTTTCCCTTGTGTCCTACTTGCGCCGAAACGTGCAACTAAACCCAACCTTGTCAGCACACCCAAAAAGAACCCGCCTTGACAGGAACGTAGGTCAGTGTAGAATTGTTTAAAGATTTGGACCTGGGATACCAACTGTTAGAAATTTGCAAAATTTGCCACTTTCCCAAGACAGAACAGTACCACAGGGGCGACAAGACTCAGAAGAGTATTTTCAAAGATTATGTGGATGCCTTTTTGAAACTGAAACATTTAGTCAAAGGCTATCCTTCCTGGTGCCAAACTCCTGAAGACCAGAAGAAATTCAAAGAGAAACACTTTTAACGGGAAGGCATCGCTTTAGACCACGTGAAGAAAGCAACGGAGGGCAATTGTTTGCTTAAGTTATGTTAACTTGCTTGTGAGGCGAAATTGCACAACGACCGTGTTTACCCATCACGGAGTATTTGTATGATCCTTACCGCTACTTCCAGATGATTCACGACAAAACCAAATATGTGCAACAGTCATGTCACGGGGAAGGGTGCGTAGAGGGGATTCGATTCCAAACCTTCCTAGGAAAGTGGCCTAAATATCTGAAAGGACCTACACAAAAAAAAAAAAAAAAACACTAGCCAGAGCCGGATTTTTCTACTTAGGCGAAGTTGTTAAAGTCAAATGCTTCAGTATGGTGTGTCGCTACACCAGTGTGAACAGAAAGATTCCGCTTTCCTAGAACATGCCCGATGGTCTACTCACTGTCACTTCCTACCTTTAGTGGGACGGCCTCAGTAATCTCTTAATGGATATTTTACAAGAGAACATTCGTGGTTTGCCTGTGGAGTTGAGAGAATGCATTTACCGGGAGTTGGTCAAAATACATGTCCAACGCAAAGAACAATTGTATGTATCCGTTACGTCACCAATGCTTAAACCACTGGTACCTGAATGCTATAAGAAGACTGATTCAATTGAAAGCGTTCCAGTGGTCAGACATTGTTCAACTGACAGATGACAAGAAGACTTTGGTTTCTACTCATCCTACTTCTAAAAGACTAGCCATACTACATCAAATTCTAGAGGAAGAATTAGAGGATTATCAAATTCTTTTACACAACAAATCTTGGTGCAAATGGAAACGTATGTACAATGTGTGGTGTCTGAACTAGTAGCAAACATTTTGGATACGCCACTGGAGTACGATCTGTGCAAAAAGTACATTTATTACCTCCGACAAAAAAAGTATAAATGTTGTTTCCATGCCACGACCTTTATCATCAGTAATAAAACAATTGCCGTAGAAAAAAATAATGACAGTATTTAAACTGTAACCAATTATCAACATCTTTTACGAGAACAGTATCCAATAAATATGGGTAGTCGAGTGGTGTACGTCATAGTGACTTCCTTTCTCTGATTTCTTTTACCAGCCGACTCTTTGTGGGCTCTTTACAATCTGTACTGTGAGGTACCACCAAAAACATAATGGTGTTTCCTTTAAATGTACACAAGAAATTCACCCTGTTAAAAGCCTTGCGCTTTCATCTGAAAAGCTTGATCTCTCTTTGAAGAAAAATTTCTCTGTGAATTTTTAGCCACTACGGATGCCTACGAAGATGTATGTATAGCTTGTTGGTTACATTCTCACTAGAAATATGTACGTGACTTGAAAAGTTTGGGTTTCGAGGCTTGAATGAAAAAGTTACTTTTCATTGCCTAAAATTTGTGTTATGCATTAAAAGGAAAACGTGAACTAAAAGCCTCCAGTGAAAAATATGACCTTAAAAGCTGTGTTTGCCACAGTGCCAGAAGAAGAACCTGACACCGAGGGAAGCCACTCAATTCAGGACCACCACTCCCGAATTCCTTTAAAGGAGGACCCCTTTGTGACTGCCAAGTTTAGATCCTCTAAGAACATCTCAAACACGTCCTTTGAACACCACACCTTCGTCACCAAAAATGTTGTACAGTGATCTGTTTATATTCCACATTGATAGTTTGGATGTGTATTTCATCAATGTGCTTAAACATTGGGCTTTTAAATGTATTTATATCTTTCGTGTTTCATTTTCAAAATACTTTCTGAAACAAAAATGTCTTGAAAAAAGTATAAAAACTCTTGTCTTGTCTGTGTTTGTGTCAAAAGTGACATTCCCTGCACTATGGCTGCCTCCACAGTCTTTGCTCACTCTCCTACCACTTTTAAAGTCATCGTAATAAACTTAGATTGTGGCAGTGGGAGGACTTGTATCTTCGCCCACCCTTTAGCATGTAAATTGTTGGTCCGAATGGTTCAGGCAAAACCGAATTTGTCAAACGTATGATCGAACATAGACATCATTTGATCAATCGTCCACCTCAAAGTTTCACGTGGTGTTACAAAGAGTGGCAGTTAGCGTACAGCTTTCTGTACGCTAACGAAAACGACGGGATCGTGTCTGACCCCAGTCAAACTCATCTGGTCACCTTCGACGAAATGTTAGGTGAAGACGAATAAGAAATTAAATTTTAATATGGTTTAAACGTAAAATGGCATCATCGTAATGCCAGTGTCATTTAGATCACCCAAAATTTGTTTCAACAAAGTAAAGTCCATCGCACCATTAATCTCAATGCTCATTACGTGGTCTTTTTTAAAAGCCCTAGAGATAAATCATAAATGCACGTGAAAGCCAAACAGTTAGGAACTTCTTGTCTGATATATGCGTACGACGATGCCACTAAACCCCTTACAACTGTTTACTCGTGGATTTAAAACCCATCACCCACGATTATTTGTGATTTTGTATCCATCTGTTTCACCATTGGTGCCAAGACAGAGGGACTGTCGTGTACACGTCCCTTTCGACTTAATTGTTGTTTTAAAAAAAAAAAAAAAACATCGGATATTCTTGGTCTGTCTCAAACATCAACATGATGTCCATTCAGTCTCATCTTTCCGTCAAATCGATTCGTGCCTTATACGGCATCAGCCTCTAAAAAAGTCCACAAATACGTGCTCATGTCTTAGAAGCCAGTCTTAAAGAAGTCATACAATTGTCAATTTCTGCAAGGCATCATTCACATCCCTCATCATACCAAACGCTTTTTTGAGAGAAACAAAGTAGCCTTGACGCAACTGGCCAATCCCTGCATCGACACTCAAACCAAAGAGCAAATCCTTTTTAAACCTGGAGGTAGCGGTTTTCTAGGACGTGTCATCATTCGCTCCCTCTTAAAATGGGATCTCAATGCCTCCAAAGTTATCTTGAAGAAAAAAGCCACTCCCCGACCCAAACGTACCGAGAAGAAAATGAGCAGTTGTGGCAGGACCAGGTCAAGGCCTACGAAAATAGAAGTCTCCAAAAAAAGAAAAATAAAAGCCCCAAAAAATTCCCCAGAAAAGGGTTTTTATCATCAAGAGAGGCACTACGGCCAGGGAGAAACTTTATGCGCCCAAAACACGACCTGCAGCGTCTCCAGAAGCCTTAGGTTCTTCCAGGTCTTCGTTGCTAGTGATGCAAGCTAAAACCAATTTGACACCCGCTCTTCACCATTTGATAAAGCAAAGAAAACCCATGTCTCCATGAACTTTTTTGCAGCGTTGACACCCTCCACCTCTTTTAGCCGCTGAGTAAGCTACTCCCAAAGTACCTACCCCCAAAATCAAAGTCTAAAAGAAATCGGGCATGTTACTGATTTGCATTAAACCTGGAATAAATAGTGTTCACTAGATGATGACCTTTAAAATAATAGCCTGGCGGAATATTGATATGATAGAAGTACGGAGTAGTACTGCGGAGCGCTACTTGTTTATTAGAAGCATCTACAGTTGGGTTTTATCCAAGTATTCTTGCACTTGGTCTTCATGAACTTCGATCTCAAAACTGTTTTGCTTTTCAGTGATGCCTGGAATTTGTCTTGGGTGAATCATTTCGACCAGAGCCACTTTCCAATGGACTTCATTATCCAATTGCATGGTCTGAGGTAATTTGGCCGTAAAACAGCACAAAGTATTGTGGGAAAACACAATTATGGAACTGCCATTGGGTAACATTAAATAAAATTGGTTATTCATAATTCCAAAGTTCTGCTGCCCGATGGTGTCACTATAGGTGAGAGGAGTGTCTAAAAGGGGATTGTTGTTGCTGTTTGTGTGGTTACTGTTTGGGAGGGTGACTAATGTTGGACGCAATGCTCTCGTTGTTACTATTAAAATTTTTCAGGAAAGGATTGGAGAGACGGTAACCGATGCTTAGTAAAATGGTCCACAATTGTTTGTCTCCTTTTTCCAAACTCAAATAAGCAATGGCAGCACCGATGACAATACACTACAAAGGTTTCGCACAAAAAGACGATTTGCATTTTAGGCACACGTTCTTTACAACACACACACACACACACACACACACACACACACACACACACACACACACACACACACACAAGGGTAAATCTTACACAGAAGAACTCAGTGAAGGAGTGGTCACTGCTGTGATGTCAACCCTTTGTTGAAGGGCATGATGGTCGTTTCTTTTATAGTCGATGATATGAGAATCAAAACTCGGCGGGTATCTTTTCCAACGTACTTTAACTTCTTTGATACGTTGTTTTCCCACTTTACGGTTTTTCAATCGAGAATGTTTTTGATGTCGTACACTTTGTCTTCTTTCATGGTTACGCTTTGTAACTCTGACAAGTAAAACATTCATTTGAACACTTCCCTGTTCATGTTTTCCATTTTATAGATGGCAGGATGATGGCCACACACTTGTCTAGTGAAATTAAGAAATTCGGTGGTCCTGTTGAGTAAGTAGCCTTCGTCGGAAGTGCGCTTGGTTTTGCAAATGCGCACGCAATCTCCCACTGTAAACACTTCATCTTTCTTGGGGACATCCATAGTCGGACGGGGGAGAGGAAGTGAGAGAATTATAAATATACACCAGACAGAACGGAAAGTGTTATACCTAGATTCTATAGAAGAATGCTTGATTGTAGCCAAAATTTATCATAGAGGTTAAAAAACAAAAAACATTGTAATTCTTACTCTATATTGATTCGAACCCAAGTCTGTGGGTAAATGACACATACACACACCAGCCCCCATATTCCAGCACGACTAAGCACACATCTCCTAAAAATGATACGACTGAATCGGTGATATATGCAATCGTGCGTAGTAGACACACTCGCATGACGACCTAGTAATTAATTCCCTTCCATCTACACAGTCATTCCGGATTATAGAGAATTATAAATATACACCAGACAGAACAGAAAGTGTTATCCCTTGATTCTATAGAAGAATGCTTAATAACAGTAGGTATAATTAATATTTAATACAAATGATGCTATCATACATGTTGGAGAAATTTTAATTCGTATATGGGTGCCGTCCACGTCCACAATGGCTACTTATGCAAAAACGTATTTTTTATATTAAATAAATCATCACATAAAAGGATTCAAACAATCTTTCTCTACAATACGTCTCTAACTTAACTGAATTTTGCGTATTTTCCAATTAATGGCTAACTACAAAGTCCAGCAACCCTTTCAAAAGCTCATTAAATGTATCAACACCTACCGTTTGGAATTCCTTAACCTTGAGGATATGTAATTAAACTTTTCTTGCTTCGTTTAAAACCTCATTTTAAAAAAATTCTTTACCAGGTGAAATGATATATTAATGAATATATTTTATTATTGTTGGACACATCGATCAAATTCTCTAATAATTTTATGTGCCATTTTTATTCGATGTATGTAATATACGACGCGTCTCTCTCTCTCTCTCTCTCTCTCTCTCTCTCTCTCTCTCTCTCTCTCTCTCTCTCTCTCTCTCTCTCTCTCTCTCTCTCTCTCGTATCTCTTTACTTCTCTTCCGTTTGCTAGTATAGTTTCACTTTGAGTTCAAAGAAATAATTTAGGTAAATACCGCAAAAATATAGGGTTGTTCCACCATGGCATGGTAATCTGGGTCAGCCGCCATATACACAGGTTCTCGACGCGAGCTTGATATTAAAAAAAAAACAAGCAAAAACAAAAAATAAACAATAATCTTAAGGAAAAAGTTATACGGAGTGACAAAAATACCTCTGATTACCCCCAAGACCCTTTCTGATATTGGACCCTCTCTGTCGTACTATATAAAAGTATAGTATGACAGAAGGGGTCCAATGTCAGAAAGTGTCAAGTGGGTAATCTGAGGAATTTTTTGTCTCTCGGTATGACTGACTTTGTTCTTAAGATTATTGTTTGTTGTTTTTTTTTCATCAAGCTTGCGTCGAGTACCTATGGCCATATACAGTTTTATTTACATTAACGCGATAGGATTGACCGTTAACTTTTATAGGAATAGAGGGAAAATCAGGTAAACTTTACAAATTGTAACAGCAATGACATATCGGTTTTATTGTGTACTGATAACAACATTATGTACCGCAATAATGCAATGTCCCATGCTACTGCGCTGTCTTTAAGACGTTTTCCTGGAATATAAGCAGGAATATAAACTGTATAGTTTGCTAAATTTGTGCTAAAAATAAACTAAAATAAATGACAACGTTAGTAATTGTTATTACATATAGCATATGAGGAAACTTTGTAAATATATATGAACAAAGAAAAAAAAATTAAAATGTAGTTTAGATGCAGTAATTAGTAATCGTTTTTGGTGAAATTTGGAATGCGTCCTAATGAATATGGCTCAAGCGAACGCAGGAAGTAGAATTGATGTATCAAGATAAAAATCATCAGTGTTTGTTATTCACTAATCGAGTGAATTGTCGAATTGATTCTCTCTCTCTCTCTCTCTCTCTCTCTCTCTCTCTCTCTCTCTCTCTCTCTCTCTCTCTCTCTCTCTCTCTCTCTCTCTCTCTCTCTCTCTCTCTCAATAACACCAAGCCATTTCACACACACAAAGACTATGGCAGAGTTATAGTAGTGACCTTGTTTTGACAGATTGTATCGACGTTCAGCTGACAAATTAATACTGAAATTCAAAGTGGTTTTCGTCCGTAATGAAGCCGTGGTGGCAGTGTACAGTTTCGTAAATTGGCCTCTAGCAAATTTTTTAACTTAAGGCTATGGTGTGACTTTTTAAGCTATTATTGTTTATTAATTAAAGATATAGATATATTTGTGAACTAGATCTTTTGGGCTTGTGTTGTTCTTGAAATTGATGTCAGGCATGTACACCTTCCATAGTTACTCTGCAGTATGTTGATAGTGAAATACTAATAAACAGTGGGTTTGGGGCAAGTAGAGTATCTCAAAAAGGCTTGGATGACAACTATTTTCAACTGCATCAGCCTGTTTAGCAAACACTGGTTTGCAGAATTATCATCTAGGAAAAGGGTTTGTGTTTGCACTGTGAGCACCACATTGTGTCAAAAATGACCTTCGTATATGAAAGTTGCAGGTATAAATTTGGGTTTGGGTTGTATAAACTTTTTCTGCTATGAACTGCTACTGACTTCTCTGGTTAAGTGGATAATATGTTTATGCTTGTTTTAATATAGGTATCTAAAAATATGGATCTTCTTGACCTCACTTGTGCATTTGATTTTTACGATTTTTTGGTACTATGTCAATGACTGCGGCATTAATTTTGTACATAAAAACTGGTGGTGCTCCCTTTGGTGTTAAATATCCGTACTGCTCATCGGTGTGATCCATTCCATTGAGCGCTAATCCTGAATTACATTTTTATTAATTTTTGCATGAAAACAATGCCGATCCAGATATAAAGTCAAATCGTATGTATATTTAATTAACGTTCATCGTTTAAGTGTAAACACTGTAAACGTAAAGGAAGAAGAATCATAAATTAATATAATTTTGGCTAAAATTTTTGCCCCCATCACATGTTATGTACATAAAAGCCATAGAGCGCTGTAAAATAAAAGGTTCATCAAGTGAAGTGGCAATACGTTAAGAAATTTCTGTATTGCTGTATGTGAAGTTTATTGACAATTCCATACACAGACGACATAATGTGTTAATCTAGGTATTTCTTGTAAGAAGATGTAATTGTCTCTCTGTCAAATTTATAACATTTTTGTATTAGCATGCCGCTTTTTATGTTGGATAGTAAAAGAGATATAGTGTGGAAGTTACTAATCTGGTTCACGTGAGTATACAAAAGTTCTAATTTTGATAAAGAAAAAAGTCTGTTGTGATGAGTTAATTTTGTTTAATTTGCATTTTTGAGTAAAGGACCCACTCAGGATGTATGTATGTATGTATGTATGTATGTATGTATGTATGTATGTATGTATGTATGTATGTATGTATGTATGTATGTATGTATGTATGTATGTATGTATGTATGTATGTATGTATGTATGTATGTATGTATGTATGTATGTATGTATGTATGTATGTATGTATGTATGTACACGATCCCTTGGTGTGTTTGTACGTATCAAGTAAAATAATAATTCTTCTCTTGGTACGTGCCATTGAATGATGTTTTGAATGTATGTATGTACGAACAAATTAAAGATGTTTCCACCTCTCTTTGTGCATATGTGATTGTGTGCGTGTGCTTGTATGAGAGAAAAAATACCATATTTTCTTCTGAAAGTTCGTACAACAGTGCAAACAGTGATTACGTGGGTGTTTTTTTTTTTCATAACACTTAATTCTATCATAATGTGCGTCAGATGGCATATTTAGCATGTTTAGCATTTTTATTTTCAAGATCTTATATCATTCTGAAGTCATTTTAGAGGAATCCCATTTTAGCACTGTGTTTGTTAGGAAGTAGCGATATAATTCCTGCTTGCGATTAGTATGATGTTTAATTGCATAGTTAAATAGCCGATTTTAATTTTAGGTCATTGTACGCAAGTTACATGAATAAAAAAGATTAATTTATTTGAATCTCACGATAACATTTTGTTTGTCTCGCCTGCAATGGAGACTTTGAGGCAAATTTTCAATTGGTTTGCATTGTTTCTATTAATATGCTACCAATATTTTAAAATATGTTTTAATTGTGTTTGATATTGTGACTTAAGATTTATATTGTTAAATCTTATGCACCATAACGTACCAACATCAACAAACAAGTGCATGCAAACGTAAATTGGCGGTGATCACTTTCTTTCGACACAAATGCAATAACTACTAATCATCAATATATATATATAATTGAGATGCCATTAGTGTTTTTTAGTACTTCAAATTTATGAACTATGGGGGTAGATATATATTATTTCTCGAGCACATATTATTGTTGGAACTAAAATCGATTGTAGAGTGCTTAGAAAGTGTTTTCTTAAGCACACGGGATTCAGATATATCGCCATTTTCGTACTACTGGCTGACAACTAACACTGTTGAATTTTTTTATATCAACATTTTGTATTATCATAAGTAATGGCACACATCAATATATAAAAATAAATCAATAAGTTTTCAAAGAGGTGATCAAAATGTTTCATGAATTTAACATTAAAGCAACAATCAAGGTATCGAGAGATAGCGTGTTACAAGTTTCGATGGTATAAATGTGGGTCCAAAAGAGTTGTGTTACAAAATTACATACCAGAGATACAAATGTTTATATGTTGATTTTAAGCTGTAAATATACTATCTTGAAAATGTTTAGATAAATATGACTATTTACAGATGATGATTACCTAGGCATAAATATCATTAATGCCAATAGCACGACTTTTAAAACAGTATGGTATACAGTATGAATAAATTACATTTATAATATGAGTGGAAATTACTGAAATAAAAATTTGTCTACGAATGTCCATTTGGTTTATTGATAATGTCTAAAGAGCTGTCATCTAGCGTAATGTATCCTCTGGACATTTTTCCCTTTCTTAAATACCGTTGTAAATGGTCGAAAAAGAACATTATTTAAGGTATCTTTATTACGAGCCAGACAGTACACATATATCAGTTATGGGAACAAATTGAACGGAACATTACACAAGCAAATTAGGTAGATTTTCATACTGAATTTGCAAATTGCGGAAATGAGCAGGGGTAGGTAGACAGTACTCCTGTTGGTTTGATACACATCATACTCCAATTGAAGTGAGCAAGACAATACACAACAATAGACTGTACTCTGACTGAAGTGAGCAAGACATAATACACAACAAAAGACTACTCTGACTGAAGTGAGCAAGACAATACACAAAAATAGACCGTACTCTGACTGAAGTGAGCAAGACATAATACACAACAATAGAATGTACTCTGACTGAAGTGAGCAAGATATAATACAGAGCAGTATTTCACAGCAATAGACAGTACACCGGTCGAAGTAACCAAAAAAGAATACAGATCAAATGTATAGGTCAATATATTTCGTTATTTTACAAGTATACCTTTAGAAAATTCAAAACGTGTGAAACAATCAAAACTTCAAAATATAAAATATTACCCTCAGGGAGAATATCTCCCTAACTCTGCAGATGAAATATTCATGATCAGACAAGTAATATCATATGATTCGGTTCTTTTCAAACCGTAAGACTTAAATGAAAATGATACTGAGGGGAATAATCTGCAGACAATAGTTATCATTACGCGATGAAGACAATTACGTATTATTATATATATATATATATATATATATATATATATATATATATATATATATATATATATATATATATATGATTAGAAAGGTTTTGAAGACTTTACGAATGAAATGTGACAAGAATAGTAATATTAAAGTTGGAATAGGATATAATTAATCTTTTTAACAGGCGACCAGCGGAAAAATATTATTCTGTTTATATATATATATATATATATATATATATATATATATATATATATATATATATATATATATATATATATATATATATATATATGTATTTATGTATATATATATATATATATATGTATATATATATATATATATATATATATATATATATATATATATATATATATATGTATATATATATATATATATCTGGAGCAGTTTCATTCAGTTTGCGGTAATTTTAGGTATTCTCCATACCATACGTGGAATTAATGATTAAATAAAATAATTGACAGATAATTGACCAGAAGACTGTAAGAGAATTTGCCATGGTTTCGGAGAGCTACACGTGTTGTTCATAGCTACTTAAAACAGCTGTGTAGTGTTGAATAGCAGTACACATTGTCAACTGATGAAATGATTTCCACGATTTAAAAGGAAGAACCAACTGGATTGACAGACTTCTTTCTTAATATTAGTAATCTTTTGATAAACCAAAGTATTGCAAAGTATTGCAAAGCATAATCTACATTTTCTTTGCAGATGTACAAAACAGAACAGCTATTACATCAATGACGCCCGCACATTCGGGTGGTGGCACTTACTCATCCCCCCTCGATTTTACTTTTAAATATGTTTTAGCCTACATCCGTAAAACTTATGGCTGACCACTGTATCTTTGCCCCCCCCCAAAAAAAAAAAGATGCGAGCGCCTCTGATATTAGACGTTCTGCTTCGACAGCATCTTACATTTTTTTAAAGCTAATATTGCTATTAATATACGGTGAAAACATCTAGGACACAGACGAAAATAATATGGCAAAATTCCAAAAGTATTATTCAGTCTAAGAAGTGACCGCTCCGGTGGCCTAAGTGGTTAGAGCCTCCGCACCAGATGTGGGTGGTCACTAGTTAGAGTCCTGGCCGAATCAAACCAAAGATTTATAAAAATGCTACTAGCAGCTGCCTCTCTAGGCATCCAGAGCTTAATGTTAAGATTGGTCATCCTGGTGTCAGGAAAATATGACTGGGTGTGACATGATGATACACATCTTTGGCATTATGCATGAGTGATAGACATCACTATGAACTGTCACACTGAATCCATCATAGCCAGTTATGGATTTAGGACAAATGAGGCCTTGTGCTAGTTAAGTTACGAGGCCCCTTACTTGGGCCCTGAAGGAGGTAGGCCCAAGGCCTACACAGGTAGTCAGACATATATACTCAGGAAATTTAGGAGTAGTTAAAATAGCCATAGACTTTTGAAAAATTTATCGTAATTTTTTTGGGGGGCGGACGAGAAAATAGGACCCTGGCCAACAGGGGCCCTGTGCTTAAGCACGCAAATACACAGTGGTAAATCCGGCACTGATCGTAGCGATATGACTGAAAAATTGTTAGATCCATGTTACAAATCCAAATCACACACACACACACACACACACACACACACACACACACACAGAGTCTCAGAAGTTAAATTAGAAATAATGTTTTGGCGACGACGGTATATTTCTTGTAGCCGAGTGATAGATGAATAACCTTTTTGCCAATTGAAGCAACCTAAGCACCATTTAAACACAATTAGAATTTGTCATCTTCACTTTGAAAACTGGCTTCGAGAGCCGCCATATTTGTAATTTATTCCTCTTTCCTGTAACTATCAAAAAGTTTAACATAATATCAAACAATCTTAACTTTGATTCAGTAACGGACACCAATTTGGACACCAGTGACCTGTTAAACCTGTCCAGTTCATGTTGATTTTGCATAGCTGCAATATCATTGGTTGATAAAGGGTAACAATATTCGAGCAAACTAGCGCATACAGAAAATTTGTTATGAACGGCGCTCCCTTAGTAGGAAAGGATACCAGAGCCAAGTTGATGGTAATCAAGTATGATACTCAATTCAAAATCAACGTGCATCCTAAAAACGCACAGGTTGGCATTTCCATGAGCCAAATATGAGCCACATTTAAATTCCAAGCGTCAAATCCGAGGGCAAAAGGAGGCATTCCCAACGCTGATAGACAATCTGTGACAGTACGACAAGACATTATAGAAGACAAGAAGAAGATAGAGCGAGTAGAAGTTACGTACAGAAGAATGATCATAATCTCGATAATGCTCCTATTTTTGTGTGAAGGACACTATCATGCTCACGAAATGTGGATAAAGTCCAATGAAGAAACAATAAAACTAACAACATTAAGCAGACAATTTATTTCTTTTCATACTCCTTATTGCAAAGGATGTTCGAAAATTGGTTACAAGTCTCATATTCTTCATCTTTCATCATTAAAACAAATAACAAAGCGACTAACTCTGAAACAAGAAAAATAGCACGTTCAGCAAGGAAAGAAACAATCTGACTGACAGTCCTAAGCAACCAGCCTATCACTAAACCAAAGATTCAAGGTCATTTTGCCTCTACTTTTTAAGGTAAATCAAGCAAATAATCAAACGCATTTTTCAAGCTATTTTTAATTTTATCTTAATTTATTCGCAAGGTGTATGTATAGGTGGAATAGAAAAAGGTCGAGTCTGAACATCCCGAGCCACTGAACATGTGTTAAGAAAGAGAAACTGTTAATATTGTAATTGCTTTTGCTGTAGTCGCAGTAGCAAATGTGCTGTAGTCTTTACATTATTATTATTATTATTATTATTATTATTATTATTATTATTATTATTATTATTATTATTATTATTATTATTATTATTATTATTATTATTATTATTATTAAACAAAATTAATCTTTTCTTTCATTAATTCTTCTATTCTAATATGCAATGTCCTACTTGAAAATTTCAATTCGGAAAGTGATTTCTTCAAATTTTAAATTTTATTACCCAGCTAAACGATAGTACCACTTCTTATTCTGGTGATCGCAAATGCTGTATTAGTCTTACTCGGATCGGGATCCAATGAAGAGGACGACAAATACCTGATAAATAATGCAGTTGTGGAATGGAAGCACAAAGTGCATATCGTTATATTTTCAGTTGCACTTAATGCACATTTAAAATGGAAACTATAATATTTAGTCTGGACGAACTATTCGTTCCAATGTCTAGAAACATTCTTCTATTCGGCTCACCCGAATTTGTAATTGAGTGAAACCTAAATAACTTCAAGCGCTTAGCTAGACCACATTTTGTCATACGCAAGTATAGAATAACAAAGGCATTCCCCTCCGCTAGTGGGGTTCGGGGTGCTTGTTCAATATTTAATGTAAACACTGTTCATGAAATCAAGGAGTGATTTTTCTCATATCAAAGTTTACTGCATGCTAACAAATCATCGAACAAAGTTGTGAACACAGTGTACTTTTAGATGAGAAGTTCGCATAATAAATTATGCCTGACCGTTAAATATCCGAAGATAACAATACAATGTAACGCTCTAAAATTCACTTAGGTTCTAATGAGCTTTTAAAATAAATTAAGGTGCTCCTGAATTATATGAATAGCTTGATAATATACTGGTTATATCTTTTAATAAATTATAAAAGTCTACAAATTATTTTTTTTAAATTCTACATTTGAATTACCGAACTCTTTACTTCCACAATAAAAATTTCTTCGATTTATTCAAATAGTTTTATAATAGATTTTTAGAGGTTTTTTTCCTATGTTGAGTAAACAGCTTCATTTTAATAGAAAATTTCTAGATGCTTATAAAAAGACTTTCAATGTCAGTCGCATGCAGGAACCAGTGGTGTACTAAGGGTAAATGGCGCCCAGAGCCGGTAATGTAAATGGACTGGTGGATGAGTCCTGGTTGCCAACGATTTTTCTGTAATTGAATGATATTTGGTGTGTTTTCACAACTGTCTTGGCGCCCAAAGAACCCTGGCCTCCATTAGTACCATATTGACAAGAAATGGATGATATGAAAATATTTTAATTAAAGAGTATTTTTATTGATTTTGTGATGTGTCTAATTTTTAATCTTGTTGAAATTTAAGGTTAAATGAATTGTGCATTCAATTTAACATAATCAAAGCAGAAAGGTCTGGAGACAGTTGAATGGTTACTTCTTTATTTCATCTTTAAACATTAAAGAAACTACGGTTATCTTCAGTAGTTTCTTACCCGATCAGTTTCTATGGTACATGGCGTACGCGTAATCATACTCCGACTCGTTGCAGTTCAAAAGGGGCGCACGTCAAATAATCGTTTCAAAGGAAGCTAATTGCAGCATGTTTTAGGCTAATGAAATCGATGACAGACACGTTAGTTGGAGGGAAAAGTTGTATGTGCAGTTATTTCTGATTGGCCAGAGAAACTTAAGGGCGTACACTTTGAGAAACAATTTAGGAACTATCTCTTGAAACAATCCTTTAGTCAGATTTTTCTTGAGAGAAGACCAATCGACTCCGTAGACGCTAGTGAGTAGTATTCGAGAAATTACAAAAAGGGGCCAGATAGTTGTCTTAAAAAAGGAGACAGACTAGGCTATGACTGTCTGTTTGGAAAGAGAAAAACGGCAGTAAGGTACCCAATTTTAGTTTCCAATTTTTAAAATGCTATTTTATTTGTTTGATTGTTTGCAAATATGATATTATAATGCACGCATGTATCGTATTCATTTCGTAGGACTCTATTGACGTGTTAGTGTATACCATTTAATTCTTTGATTTTTCAATTATCAATTAATTGAGAGAATTGACGGATCGCATGTAATTAAATATTCGATATGTAGAATTGCGAAGGGGTTTCATGAATTCACACTAATATACGAATGTATCAGATTTCTTAGGATATTAATTGCTTCTCTTTGTCGGATGATATTTGCTCTTGCGAGTTAATGACAAGTGTATATTTATATATGAGTTCACAACATTTAATTGCTCACGCAAGTTACTTTAGGATAGTTATATTTAGTGGATATTATGCCATAAATGATTGAGCACTAAACTGCATTGAATAGCCAAATGTGAATAAGTCGTATTGTAATGTATGCGGGCATATACGGCTACATTGGCTTTAGAAAGCACATGTGAATTCATGAGGACTTGCCCACAGATTGAAATGAACTTGAGCTAAGGTCACCTGTATCAATGTAACGGTATTCTTACAGAAAACAGAATCTGTGAGGTGTTAATGATTTAGGTCATAATTGTGCAGTGTAAACCACCTAAATCTGAGCACGAGAAATATAGTTTATATTTATATGTAGATGTGTAGTGGTATTTGTTTAGCATGAGATATACTATATATTTAAGAGACAGCATCGTACTTCGCACTCCGAACGAGAGAAGGAGAAAGAGGAATACTGAAGGAACCCAATGAATTAAAGGGTAAATCTACATATACTGGATGTTTGAATAGCGATGGTAGGAAGAGGAAAAGGCACGTGGTTAAGACGTGGGTAACAAGTCGTGAGAGGGCCATTGACAGACAATGCTGGCATAGCATTTGAAATTGTGCTCAAAGTCAACACTTGTAAAATATGATGAAAGTCTTACACTGTAATTAAATTATATCACTGTCAATCAGTCGAATTGGAAGGTGAATTTTTGGCTATGCTAATTGAGTATATGTAATTTAGTTAATACGTTGTATGGGAATTGATTTTTTTCTTTTGATTATATGTTAAGTGATTAAAATTATATATTTTTATTTACTGAAAGGAGGGGGGCTCGTTGTTTTTATTTCTTTCAATGCTTTACTCAGCTATCTGCAACGTATAATATCTCTGTCCACACTGGGCAAATTACATCGCGAGAGATCATTCCCTAGTTAACGACGCTGAATAAAAGGATGAGGGTTTTAATGTTTAAATCCCCACCACCACCACACACACACACCATCACAGATTTAATGAGCTCTTGAATTTTTTTAAAAGATATATTAAAGCTGTAAAAATATGAATAAATCAATGTGCTCTACAAATATGATACATAGCATTTTAAGTAATCTATGAATCTATTTATTTCCATCATTGTGCCTCTCCCCCGTCCCGAAAATTCACATAATACATTAATGATTTAGTTAGATCTCTTACAGAATATTGGAGCTTTTCAAAGGTTATACGTATTGTTTTTTTGGGGATGAGGGTGATTTAAAAAACTCGGCTTATTTAAAGACCTCTCTATGCATGCTTTTCACAGTCTGTCATAAAAATTCTGCGTAAACGTATAGTTTCTGCATTATGGCAGTATTATCTTCGCAAAACTATCACATAGTACATGTACAGATTTTTTCTTCACATAAAGACACACTGCGCGTGCACTCAAGCGGATTTTTCCATGATGGAATTGGTCATCTTCGCTAGCCATGGTTCCGATATCATAACTATCTATACCTTGACGTAACTAGCTGGTATCGATGTGCTTCGGGTCTTTGAATTTCATTGTATACGTCTGGAGACAAAAGGAGCACACAATTTGAATGGACTGATCGAGAAGCAATTTTCCACTGCCGGTCAGTGTTTATACAAATACCTTTCACTCAAATACACATGCAATGGCCTCCCTCTGGTACGTAGTCATACTTTCGATCTTAAACTTACAATGTATCTTTTTTTTTTTTTAAAGTCAGTGCCATCACCACATCCTGCCGATATTCAATGCACCGCTGTTACATGCTATTAGTTATATAGCATTACATACTAATGGAGGCAATTTATGTAATCCAATAGATGTCGCTAGGACAAAGCACTAAAATATCCGCTCGATCTGCCAGTATGTAGATAGGATTATCATATCGAAACCTTGGCTAGCTAAGATGGGAATTGACTGGGGCGAAAAAGACCTCCTCCACCGCCCCTCACCCCCCCCACCTTTTTGATCGAAACCGTTTGTTTTACTACTTTTAATTTATATGAATCAATTTGGTGACACCAAATAACATCTATTAATGAAATATGCTCTACTTGAAAAGAAAAGAATATATGCCATGGGCTATCTGATTACATGCAGTGGCAATTTTCAGCGACATAAATTTAAAATAGAATTATAAAAATAAGAAAGATAAGCCCAGACATATTGATGCATCGCACATTTGAAACGTGTAACAAATTACATTGTTGCTACAAAACGTTAGGAAAAGACAGATTCATAGAAAAGAAGTAAAAAGTACAAAGAAACGTTAGATTATTCCAAAGCAAAGAAGAAAATATATTCTGCAACGATTCATTTATAAGGAGAGATGTAGAAGTAATAAGTAAGAAATAAGGAGAGATGTAGAAGTAAACCGAAGATTAAACGTATTTTTAATAGTAGAAGTAATAAGTAAGAAGTAAGGAGAGATGTAGAAGTAAACCAAAGATTAAACGTATTTTTAATAAAGTACGCCTAACTCTAAACTGGTGCATAAATGTTGTTTTCCTTATCATTTAGTTTATATCATTGTCGATTACCAGTCAAAAGGTCACATGTCATTCAAAATGGCGACCACCAAAAATGTAGCTGGTATAGGTGCAAAACAGGATGCAGAGAAAAGTGCATCCTCTACAGAAAGCCAAAATTGGCCCTCACCTATTATCTCTGCAGCAAAAGCATTTATATTAAAAGGCACTGACTCAGCAGAGACTGCAAGGAAAGTTCATCGAGGTATTAGCTTAAACCGTTACGAAATACAGTATCCTATCTGTCAGGGAGGCGGGGTTTTTAAAACTACCAATTACATGAAATAGTAAAACCTAGTCGCAACAAAACCTTGCTAGGTATACCGTGTATGTGTGTTCTGAATGGCATCGCGTGACAACATGGAGATATGGCCTTAATAGTGCGTTCTTTGCCTATTTAAGTTATATTGGTAATGCCAACGGGAACAACAAGACATTTCTGATTTTCTTTGTCTATTTTCTTTTTAGGTCAGAACTATAATAGGTAGCGAGATGGGATGTTTTCTGAGTAAAGAATTCAGGAAACATTCAGATACAGATGCTGTCAACGAGTTTTAAGTTTTTCTTACTCTTTAACTCGGGCAGAAATATGTTTCTTTCATATAGTTATGTAGAAATATTTCCCAAAAGAATTTAGATTTAAGAATAAATTGACATTTTCTGTGTTTCCATGTACTTATGAAATATTTCTGTGCATTTTACAAAGTGCCTCCTAATCTTATTGTCATTCTTGAGCTATACACAAGTTGAAATTACAGCTATTGTTAAAAACAAAAGTGAATATTCATTACAATTTTCTTCTGCATCAAGCTGATTTCACAATTTAGTAAATCATTTAAATTTTAAAACTTTGGTCTTGATCAGATTTTGGGTGAGTTGTCATTACTTTCATATAAAATCAACGGCTACAATAAAAATGTCAACTTTGAATACTAGTTGATGCTGACTTACACTTGGTTATTTTAGTGAAGACTAAAAAGGAATTAAATTATTTTATCTAAATCAATAAAATAGGATTTTAAAAAAAGTTAAAATGAAAGGTATTAAAGTTAAATGAAATATCTATTTTGCAATGAAAATTAAAGGCAGTGAAACCAAAACTTTCAAGTTACATAACCACTGTTGGGAACACAGGAACACAACTAACATGTAAATTGGGGCTAGCTGTATTTCCACATCTATGTTTTGTTTACCAAGTTTTTCTTCTTATTAGATCTTAAAATTCCACTGATGTTACATCAGAGGTAGTCAGGACTATAAAGGTATAAATTGTACATTACATTTTGGAAGACTCAACTTTTGCAATATTTTGTTCATTATTCTGACCAATATTTTGAGCAATATTATCCAGTTTATACATGAGCAAGTAGAGGCAAGTGTTAAAAATGTAGAATCAGAATGATTGGCATCAAATTGGGTTTCGTGAAATGTTTTAAAATAGAGGAATATTAAACTTCGGTTTGATTTTCTGCTTTTTTTTTTCTTTACAAGGTCTTGACTGGTTTTATTTAAATTTTGTGGAAGATTTTGTATAACGGTTTAAGTCTAACCTTTTATTCATCAGTGTTGAACATGAAAATTTTAATTTTTATAATACTTCCTATTATCTTCTGCTTAATTCATTTTTATACTAAATTTGTTCCATTTTGAGATTTCCTTTTGTTAAATATCCAGCCACTTGTTAGAGCAGTCTAACCTTGAAGATACATTGCATCACAAAAGTGGGAACCAGATTTTGTAATAACTTTAGTAAAAAGAATGAAAATACATTTTATAATCTGATCACTTGATATAAACATGACTTTTACAAGACAAGCGTTTTGTGTTGCCCAGTTTATGTAGTATTCTCTATTGATTTAATTTCTGGTTGTTGCCATATAAATATTGCCTGCAAACTCAAAATCAAGAGACTTGGACAAAATGCTGTTTGCAAATTTAGGCAAGTGTTTTGTAGTTAAACAGAAAAATTATGAAGATTTCAATGAGATATAGAACTGTGCTAAAGTTGCTATAATTGATAGTTTGGATGCAACCATAGCCATGTTTAAAAAAGTACATGATTTCTGGCTTAGTTCGGACAGCAACTTTTTCTAGTGGGACTGCAACTTTTGCTATTTTTTCTGAATTAGGAGTCATGGACTCTTAGTGAGAAATCAGAAAATTGAAGTAGATGTCCGTGACAGTCTGGAAATGTTTTTACAAGAATAATGTTTCTAGGTAGTATGTAATACCTCTGAGTTATAATTTTTTAAAAAGTCAAAAATGTTAATTCTCACCAGCACATGTAAAAAATACCTGACAGTGATTGCGCTGGGCTTTGCCAATGTCGCAAATTGCAATTATGTTTTAAATATTGGTGACAAAAATATACCTTCTGGCCTTATTTTTGGCTACAACATTTTGGGCTGATAAAAAATGCTACAGTCTTCAGTGTAGAGTGGAGAAATTGAAAGGCACCATGACAGGAAGCCTAAAACTTAGATATAAAAATGCATTGGAATCAATTATTACATAAACAAATCCTTATTTCATATTGACCAACCACCCTAACAATTAATTGTTATGTCATAATCTGCTTATGCTGATATCTGGCCTTGATACTGTATGCTGTAATATAATCAAACTAGCCATGCAACTGACTAGCTACAATCGATTGATCGACTCGGAGGTCGGAAACATGAAATGACTACAGTCAACCACATGACAGCAATTTAAAAAAAACAAAAACCCCCAGAAATAGTTTTGCTGCAATTTCAGTGAAAACTGATTGCCTCTGAAGCACCAATATATTCTAAGAAAATTTGTTTAAAATTTTGTCAATGTTCTACAATTAATTTGATGTTGCCGCAAATGGGTGTTTGTTTTATCTGTCAAAGGGAGCCTTTAGCAGTGCCTTCAATAACACATGCACCTTCAACAAAGTAAGTCAGCAACCTTTGATCAAAGAAGTCATCATCAAACTTAAATCAAAATAAAAGCATTGCTTCAGTTTTCATAGTGATTAGAGCATATTTTTTTTGCCACAAAAGTTTCCTCCTTGCAACAAAAACATGCGTACTTAGGACTCCCATGTTGGCAATTTTATGCGTTGCAAATCAAAAGTTTGTGTCCAAATATGTGTAATTAAGCGTTTCCGAGATCACTGATCTTGTTATAACTGTTTAGTACTGCCAAATATGTTATATGGGCATTTAACCTTTGTACCATAAATACATTTTACTGTAGAGCCTTTGAATTTTTGCAGAAAAAATACCAGGTTACCATTTTGAGATTGCTAATTATGGTCACCAAGAGTTTGTAGTGTCTGTTTCTTTAAAGGGTTGGCAAAATATAAAGGACCTGATACAAAACTATCAATGGAATGTATAGATATGATCTGTCGTGTGGTAAAGATATTTGTAAAATCTCAATAGGCAGTGGTATTGGATATTACTTGGAAGTAGTTATCATGTTGTACAAGATGCTGGATTTGTTAAAATTTTCCTTTGGGCTTTACATATGTGGTAAACATTTTGATGCAATGTTATGTATACTGTCATCATGCTTTTCTTCCTTGTCAATATCATGAATTAGAGTCATAGGTGTATCTATAACCTGATTGTTATCAAAGTTTCCAAACAGCAAAAAAAACTCCAAAGGAAACATTTACTAACAACTGAATTTTCCATTGTTTGCATTTCACTTGCTTATCTGATATCATTTCATGTAGGTCTGTACATAATAAATTACTGAACTTGATATCTTCTAGTATGATCAGTCACTCCTTATTAATGGTTGCCTAAAAAGATAAAGAAAAATACTTTAAATTAAAATTAAATATACATTATATTCCTTCATAAATGGTACATACAGTACAACTCACATCATTTTTTTTGTTTTGCCACACATCATGATGGGGGAGAGAGAGTGTGGATATTGAGAGTTACTTCTGATGGAGTTACTGCTGCATCATATGGAGATCTGCAAACCACCTGCCACTGTCGACTGGACATGCTGTCGATCAAATGGGGGGATCGATTTACTGTTTATGACCTCAAGAAGAATGAGCTAAAGAGTGTCAGAGAGTGTGTGTGTGTGTGTTTTTGTGTGATTTGGATTTTTAAATTAGCTTTAAAAATTGTTCAATCATATAACTACAATGTCTGCATCATCACAGTTTATAGTGATGTCTAGCAGGCATGTAGCATGATGTCCCACCCATTCACATTATCCTGTTATTAACATTTTTATAAGTCTTTGGTACAATTTGGCCTTGTTTCGAACACATGAAATCCTGATTCCAAGGTAGATGCTGTAACTACTAAGACACTAGAGCACTGAGTGAGTGAGAGAGAAAGAGAGAGAGATTGATTGATGATTGATTGATTGATAACGTTAACATTACCAGCTAAATGTGAAATCAAAATATAGTGTATAGTGTATAGATCATGAAATGTTTGGGAAGAGAGGGAGATGCATTGTGTCCATGACTGCTGAAGACTTCAATACGTCCTCATATTTTCTTGATGTATTCCCACCCACATCCTCCACAATAATATATAAACAATGTTGTATATTTGATGTGAAAGTGTCACATGCAGCCAGTATTTTAATATTGAAAAACTATGGTCATAATTGGTACTCTTGACAAACATACCTATTTGAGATATCAACATTGTTGATGAAGACATTAGCCAATATATATTAATAAATTTGTAGTTGCATGTTTAGATCTAAAATTGAATGTCAGTTTAAATCATGAGAAAAACAAAAGGAGATAGCAAACAGCAGATCAAATGATTAAAACAGGTGGTAACGAATTATGTGCAATTTTTTTCAACATCACAAAAATTGAATATGAAAAGCTCCTTTTTCGGAGAGATAGAGATTTTTTTATACTGCAATCATGTTTTCTTTACAAAATTGAAAAGTATACATGATTTGATGTGCATTTGGTTTCAGAGTTAGTATGTTTCAAAATTGAAGTGTCATTTGACCCTTGATCCATAATCTCAAGAATCAGACACAAATCTCATTAGTTTCTGACAGTATTGAGCTTAGATTATTCTTTTGTTACTCATATAGCAAACAGATTTTTGTAATGTCTTATGTTGAATAAAGAGAGTACATGTATTTTGTAAGAAGCAGACAGACAGATATGGCCAATATTGGTTTTTGTATAAGTGTTTCTTTTTATATTTATGTGTAAATAGAGGGGATGTAGATTTTAACTATCATGGCCAGGAATTGAACCTGGTTTGTCTGTCTTACAGTCAGGTGCACATACCATTAGAAAAATAGGTCTGGACCAGCTAGGCTGGTTAGTAAGCAGCATCAGACACCTAAACCTTTACACTCTTCTCTCTCCCATTATCATGACATTTGTTGATGATTGTTACCCAGATTTACTCTTGGAGTGGTGGAACCCATTTCCATCCTGTCCACCAGTTACTGACAATTAAACATGCCACCAAAAGTAAAAGGAACATAGTCAGGAATCAAGCCCAATTTGTCTGCCTAATCAAGTGCACATATCACTATATCAAAGGTCAGGACAAGCTAGGCTGGTTATTATCTTGTCCAATGTACCTAGACTCTTACATCTGTATGACTGTATATTTTAAGACTGGATTTGCCCTCACTGGCAGACAGGTTTGACTTTACAGTAGTCTTAAACCAAGTCTCATATCATGTCTCTATTTCCATCTTTTGCAATATTTTTAACCCATGGAACTTCACTTGTTCACTCTTTATTCAATTTTCTTATAATTTTGACAGATTGATTTTCCTCAGAATTCTTACTAACTTGTTTCTCAGGAGTCTGAGAGTCAGTATGGTCATCACTGGCAGGGTCAGTATGGTCATCACCTCCCAGGGTCAGTATGGTTATCACTGGCAGGGTCAGTATGGTTATTGCCTCCCAGGGTCAGTATGGTCATCACTGGCAGGGTAAGTATAGTCATCATTGGCAGGGTCAGTATGGTCATCACTGGCAGGGTCAGTATGGTCATCGCCTCCCAAGGTCAGTATGGTCATCACTGGCAGGGTCAGTATGGTCATCACTGGCAGGGTCAGTATGGTCATCACTGGATGGGTCAGCATGGTCCTCACTGGATAGGTCAGTATGGTCCTCACTGGATGGGTCAGTATGGTCCTCACTGGCAGGGTCAGTATGGTCATCACTGGATGGGTCAGCATGGTCATCACTGGCAGGTTGTTTCTGAGACCAAAATAGAAAAGAAAATATACTTCTTTAAGCCATTGTGATTTATCAGTTCACAAGCACATCTAACATGACACAATTATCCCATCTTGTTACTCATTCTAATGAACACTAAGTAAATCACTGGTAGATTCTTACAAATAGATACATTATTGACAACAAAAATATTTAAAAACATTTTGCCAATTGAAACATTAATTGCCAGTAAAACACAATAATAGTTTGTCTCCTTATGCTTGGTAACTGGCCTTGCAAGCTACCATTTTTTGCCTGGTTTTGTCTAATTTAATATAACTTGATTGGCAATCAAACAAACATCAGTTGTCGTTCATAAGTTAATTCAACCAAATCATACTAGTCTAGGCATTTGCAATGAAGCTGTGGTAAGAAGAATTTAAGGAGGTGATTTAGTGCTGTTTTAGGCAAGCCATAAGGAAATATTATTTATCAAGTAATGAGAAAGTGGCACCAGATTATAAGACCATTAGTGGGTCCCCACCATATCAGTTGATTAGGAAGAAAGTAGAGATGTAGAGAAAGGTATTTTGCACCACATTTCCACTCAATATCTGTCAATATTTTGGATTTTTGCCTAATGTTATACCCAGAGCATCTAAAGAGTAAGTCAGTGACATCTTGACTCACAGTGTTTATATGGGGGAGTGGGCACTGTAATATTGTAGAGAATGGCCACTTTAGTAAAACATGTTGTGACATCATCAGATTACATCTGGGTACCCCCTAGAGGTACAAGTCACCAGTTAATAAAGCGAAGAGCAAAACAACCACGTCATTGCAAAAGTATTGTAGGAGAAGTCATCATAGTAACAATGTAATTACCATCATCATTGTTATCATCATCATACCATCATCATCATAATTACAATGCTGAAGTAAAATATCAGTAATGCAAGGGACTGATCATTTATTTTTCTGAGAGCTTTATGTTTTTAAGGGGGGAAATGTGATCCTCAGATACCTTGAGAAATAGTCAGTCCCGAACTCTATGTACTTTGTCAGAATTAAGTGTACACATATTCTTTTATGGAAGGTTATTAACATATGGAAATTAAATTAAAGATATATATATATATATATATATATATATATATATATATATATATATATATATATATATATATATATATATATATATATATATATATATATATTATATCATTGTTTTGTTCTTAACTTACCCTTTTGGCTGGTGATTCAGAAAGGTTTGTATTCAGATTTGTCATTTTCATTTGCAAGCTATCTGTCAGTTTGAAATCAGTTGGCTGGCTTCACTAGTTAAGAGTTAAAGCAGGAGTTTGAGGAAATTCATTTTCATTCCTAAAATTAAGCTGGTATCAGACAAGAAATCTCCCAGCGGAACTGCTATGTGGTGACATATTTTCATTGCCAATGTTTTAATAATTGTTGGCAAAATCCCCATTTTCGTAATATCTGCTGAAGAAATCAAAATAAAGATTTTCCATTGATGTGACATCTTCGTGCACAGATATGAACTTCCATTTTCCTACTTTTTTATTCGTCATCAGAGGTATTCTTAATATTAAAAACTGAATGCCCTCCAATTGTCTTTATTTTTATTATGGGCATGCTCCTATTGCACCAGATTGATGCACAGTTGTGTATATTGTCAATGGTAAATGTGCTTTGATATTGAGTGGAGACTGACCAGATTGATGCACAGTTGTGTGTATTGAAATGGGTAAATATAGCTGACCAGATTGTACCTCAGGTTGAGACCTTGATGTATACATGTTACATCATAGCTGTCTTTTCTTAAAGCATATGGTGGCAGTCATGTAACCTTGTATACCAGAAAAAGGGACCAGTGAGGGTATGGTAGAAAAATTATCCAGTGGATATTGTCAGGTAGATAGATACACAATACAGCATGTACAGACATTAGAACAGATTATAATAATATTCTCAACTCTTAAGCTTAGGGATCATTATAATATTAGCCATTGAAATTATTCCCATATCTTTGTTATCAAAACAATTTACAATTCTGCCATTGTGTTTCTTAAGAATGCTGCTTATGGTCAATACAGACCTTTTATTAGATCTATGTTTTCAGGGATAACTACAATACCTTTTATTTGAAAGCAGTATGTGCAGAAAATCTGCATATGTTCAGTTTATCAAAGTTTTGTAAAAAAGATCCATGACTCCTTGCCACTCATTGATAAGTTCAGTTTATCAGAGTTTTGTACAAAATCCATGGTTTCTTGCCACTTGTTGAAAAGTTTCAGTCACATTTTTTTTCAGTGTATACAATCTCCATATTGATGGGTACAGCTTTCTTTTGCAAGTTATTATTTCATAAACTTTCTATGAAGTGTTATGGGATACTTGATTGAAATAAATATGACATCACTGCAGTATTAACAAAAGTTATAGCCATTTTTTTTTGCAGTCACAGCAGGTCATTCCACACCTACCTGTACTGAATTGTGTACTATATGTACTTGCTTATAAGTCAAGTCAAACTGCAACAACAAAGATCCTGATCTGCCAAGGCATAATGGGATTAAAGATCAAGGTCCATATTGTTTGTTCTACTGATTACTTCTAACAAACTGCATAGACCCAGATCTGCAGGTGCATTGTGTGCTTGTAGATCTGGGTCTGTGCAGTTTGCAGCTGGACTTATCTTATAAATGAGATTATACAGTATTGCCAGTACAAGTTGTTGATATTGTCATTGAATTGATATTACAGAACTTTGAGAATTTTAATGGTGACTAATTTCTATGAGCAAGAAAAATATCTGATGATCATAAAGAACACTTATCTTTCATTTTTCTTTTCCTTAAACACACAATAACACAGTGGTGGTAACTATTGGCACAAAAGATGCCATTTTTTTTTCAAACTGCAAGGGGTAAAGATTTTGTGTTTGCTTTTACAGATCACTTGTGTCTCACCTCTCTGAACACGAGTTCAAGTCTTGGCTTGACCATTTTTCTTTGCAGGAAATATTACCAGAATTCCCATTCACCATGATTGCCTAATGTGTGCTGAAAAATGGTGGTTTAACACCACAAAACCCCAAACAAAAAAAGGAGAGTGCAACTGAATTACTTTTTGTGATGTCTGACCAAGAAATTTTCAGCTATTTTAAAAACAGGGTCTGGGGTCATTGGAATTGGTAACCTGTAAGCATAAGAATGTCAAATTTGGAATGCTTTTATGTTGAATATAAAAATACTGTTACTTTCACACCAGTGAGTAAGATATCCAGCATATTAAATCCATGTCTAGAGCTATGAAATTAACAAGAAGTTCCCACTAACATGGTCATGATGACCATTGTAAGATGATTGAAGAACTGAGAAATGAGGGAATTTTTTTAAGCATACTCAGTCTGTCAAGGTCAGTAAACATTGTAGAATTTTTGGGACCAAATTGTTCTTAATTGTGACTTTGCATCATCAAAGATCCTACTAATATGTACATGTAATGTAGTTTCAAATCAAATTTGAGGTAAAAAAAATGTGAATGTCATAGTTTTTGCAAACCTTGAGAATATTATTACTCAGCAGGGGTCCACAATTGTATAAAATAAAATAATCAAAGTCAAAATCATCTTTGTACTCGTCTGAATTAAATTAAAGCTGACCACAACTTTTTGTAGGATTTGAATCTGTACCCTTTATATCACGAGTCTAATCACAGGCCATCTCATAGTTTAAAATTATTTAATTATTCATTCTGAATTTTCACTGACATCAAATTTATGTGCAGTATTAATGGATTAAATAGATACATGTAATAATGGACTAAACAGATATGTAATATCAATGGACTAAACAAATTTTTTTATAAACAACTCAGCAGATACATACATATACTGTAATAATGGACTAAGCAATGTTGCAATTGTGACTGCAATGTCCTAACAGTAACGTCAATTTCATAACTTTTTTTTTTTACCTTGTCATGTCTATGGTGATAATATGTTGTCAAGACTGTTTTGTGATCTCCAAGTCATAACTATGACTATGATGTCAGCTGTGACTTTAGTGTGATGTCAGCTGTGACTTTAGTGTCAGGACTGTGTGTGACTCATATCACAACTGTTTATGATGATAATTCTTGATATCATGACTGTTTGTAACTGATGTGATATCACAGCTGTTTTTGTCCTTTTGGTTCTTCATCCACAGTCAGTTACATATTTCATTACCTTTCATAACTCTTGGTACATGACTGTATCTATTATGTGTAAGTTTAGTTCATGACTGTCAATGCTCATCTACAATCAAGATACTGTATTAGCTAATTTTTTTTACACAGGTATAAAATTCTGTTTTAAGATATTAAGAGTGTAGATTGCATAGGATCTATAAATAGTTGATTACATAGGTATTTAGGATCATTAATAAAAATATTTATAATAAAACCTATTAACATGTTGGGGGTAGGTGAGGTCTAGTTGATTCTTAGAAGAATTAAGTTATTTTCCATTGTATGGGTTTAGTCAGGTATATTCATTTATGTGTGGGATATTTGCAGATGTCACATAGCTAGTAGAAGCAAAATGGGTTTTCACACCTTATGCTTGTATATAAGTATGTACATTGAGCTGGACAATTTTTTCCGTCTTATTTCTTATGTTCTTCTTGTAATATCAGTCTTCAGACATTTTATATTGAGTTTATATATTATTTTATGGGAAACATTTGTTTTGATTATTCATTTTCTAGGACTATTGTGCATTCAAGAATCTGTAATTCATTCAAAACATTTGATTCTTTTGAACTTTAATAGAACTTTGTTGGATTATTTTGGATTCAGTTCATACTGTTGTAAAATCGTTAATTAAATTATTTGTTAAGTTATATACAAACTTTTTGCTTCTGCTTTTTTCTGGTTTTTAGCTTATGAAGATAGAGTTATAACACAATGGCTATAATATATTGTCCATCATGCATCATTTCTTTATAATTCATCATTTACTTGTAACATTCTATTATTATTTTGATCAGATATAAGGATAATAAATTTTTTGCAAGTGAATTTATTTTTACATTTTTAACTGGGTTACCCGGCATATTGGTATCATATTTGCGTTTGTTTTTTTTTTTGCTTATTGTATATTTTAATGTGAATTTAAAGGATCAGATATTTAATACCTGCTTTTTTATAATTAAAACTAGAGATTGGTAATAAAATAAAATTGTACTGGATTATTTCTGAATATACAATAATGTGTATCACAGTTTGCCATAATTATTTTAGGAACCATTTAATTTTCTTGGGTAGGGGTGTGGGATTTTGTTTTAAATTTTGTATACTTTGAAGTAGCTTGAACAAATACATTCTTGCTTAGATTTATATGAAAGAAAAACACTTATATCCATTATGTTACTTGAAAAGAATATTTACCATGATGTCAAAGTGTTATATTTACTTTATTTTGTGTGCTTTATTTTGTCCATGGTTGTAAGCTAATTATTGTCCATGATTGTAAGTTGCAAACATGTTTACATAGCAAGAGTTAAGGTTAGTCTTGTTTACAGTTAAACTAGCTTCTCCTGTTGGAAATCTTCACATTCTATATGTCAGTTAAAAATTTGTATAAAGAGATATTTGATAAACAAATAATTGATTCCAATTTTAATCAGACTATAAGATTTCTTTTTTTATCACAATTTACAACTATGTTCAGGTATAATTCAATAGGACTTATTTAAATCATTGTTTGGAATTATAAAGTGCTCACTGTTTGACTAACTACTTTGAAATTGTATTGTGAACTCATTCAAAGACATTTTGGATTGTATCATTGTGGTACATGTAAGTATCTCATAAATGATTTTACTTAAATTATTGGTTTCTTTCTTTAAGACCTAAAATATATATTGGTTTAAAACAACAAACAACAACAAAAATGCACACTTACTCCTCAATTACATGGTCAGTACCTTAAAGCAGATGAATTTGCTATGGGTGTGTTAATTGTTGCATATGTTGTCACCTAAAAACTGTAACCAAAGTTGGTTGATTAAGCTTACACTTACACCCAATAAAAGACATTGTGTTGACATTAGAGAGCTTGTTGATAAAAATGGAAAGTGTTGCAGTGAAGTGTATATTCTGCTAGTTACTCTAGTGATATAATAGGCAGGGAAACTTGGAGTGGGACACCTACTTCTGGGCAAACTATTTATTTAGAGGGCCAGTAAACAAAAACAAAAACAATGGCATGAAAGTTGTGAAAATATTTTGTGGACATCAGAAATTATGTAAAGTTGAAACGGAGAACAATTGCTTACCTAATTATCATACAAAGTGTTGAACAGGTTTCATAATTATAATCCTTTTTATAATACCTGAAATTAAATTGGGACAAATACATCCCTTTTGTAAAAAAATGGCTATTAGTCAGACATAAAAATTAAAACATGCTTTTAATATCATTAAATTTACAACAAAAACTATTCTGTCATTTCTATATATTCCTTGCTGATAGTATAGTGGACAAATAATATTGTACATGCCAATTAAAAAGTATTCCTAGGTAAATGGGTATACTGGTAACAATGTGCACCTCTAATTAAAACCATTTGGTTTTCCATTACAATTGTGGGAAGTATAGCAATATATCTCCATTTTGTATTGTAGAATTAAAATTAACAATTTACAAATTTAATTTTTTTAACAATTTAAAATTAAGTATGTTTTGTTTATTTAAAAATGTTTTGTTTTACTTTTAGCCATGTCCTTTAAAACTGAATTTGCAGATGTATGAAGATAGATTTAAATTTTTGGGACACATCAAGAAAAATAAATACACATTACCCCCACCTCAGATTACATAAGGGAGAAATCTGTATTGATAATTCAGTTGAGGGAGTATTGATTATTCAGATGAGGGTTAAACACCACACAGCATAATATCAGGCATTCATTACAGCCTGATTCACAGAAAACTATTATTGATCAATACGACATTGTCCTGTACAGAATCATTAACATGGCATGTCAGCCACTAGCATCAGTTCTTTCAATATAAGGAAAGTCTCATTCTTATCATGTTTCATTTGATTTCAAAGACAACATAGAGTGAATTATTTGTAGTATATATATATATATATATATATATATATATATATATATATATATATATATATATATATATATATAAGACAGATAATGCTTTAGTGCATATGCAAGATCATGAATAGTACAGAAGTTTGCCAAATGTTACATACACACTTACCTAAATATTAGTAGTTTTAATTAATACTATATATATATATATATATATATATATATATATATATATATATATATATATATATATATATATATATATATATATTCTTGTAAATCATTTTCACTGAAATATCACAAACAGTGAAGATAGATACCAATGCAAGCACTTTGGCATGAACATTAATTATACAGTTTCATGTATTATGATAATGGAATATTGGCTGTCAGATATGAGGCAGTACAATTCAATACTGTGGCATTTACACTAACTGCTTGAGTTATTGATCAAAAGTACAGCTTGTTTCTGAATCAGAACCCTTGACAAGGCTTCAGGGTGATCATGTTGATAACAGGGGCCAGACCCTGGAAGTAATTTTAGGGATTTTGAGGTTATAGACTGAACTCTATAAGGATCAAGCATCTGTTTAAGTGCATTGTTTACAGCCTGTGGTGGATTTTGGTTGAATATATGCAGTACCTGTTCTGTTGAATGTGAGCTATTTCAGTCTAATGTGAGGTATTTCAAGGACATATATACTGTAATAGCTGTGGAAACAGAAGCCTACAGTTGTCTAGGAAACTGTATATTGGCTGTATTTTTGTGAATTGTACTGAAGTAGCTTAGTGTTTACCATATACTGTTCTTGACTGCAGTGCTGTGAAATAGTGCTGTTCATAATTGGTTGCCAATTCCACATTCCATTGGATTATTACCAGGACATGATGGATAATGCTTTAAGACATGAGGTTTAGTGGAATCTGGTTCTATTAATAATTCAGATGACATTGTCATATAGTTACATTAAATATCCATTGTGTAGCTCTTCATAAATGACTATACTATTTGCATAGTATTGATTAGTACAGCAAAATAGTCATATAGGGTGTTAAAATGGACTTTAAAAAACTGCTCTAAAATTATAGTCATATCTTTGATAATTGTGGTTTTGAATTGGCTGTTTGAATAAATGACAACTTGGATTTGTGACAAATTCATGACATGTTCAGCATATAGTTCCATTACAGACTGAGCTAATTAATGACAACTGATAGCTGAAAACATTGTGGAATTTTTCTGGATAATTGGTTTAATTTGTTAACCTGTTAGGAATGGCGGAGGAAACGATTTACCTGTGTAATTTTCGTGTGTCTGTGGATGGAGACTGGTTATGTTTACGGGAGCTCAGTGATGTTCAGTTAGAGATTCCACCACCTATTTCTCCAGAAGATGGTAGGTTATTATACCATTATACCCCAAAAAAGTCATTTTAATGATGTATTATGGATTGAGCTAATGTTGTATTGTTTAGAACTGAATGCTGTATTATAGATTGAGCTAATGTTGTATTGTTTAGAACTGCACCACACAGAAATCATCAGGAAAAGAAATCTGAGACCCCCAGTTTTTCATGTGTACAAATTACTTTACAGGCCCACCTCCTATTCTCTGAGCTCAAATTTAATTTTCGAGATTGCTTCAAAGGTTAGAGTACTGCTCACTCTTAAACACAGGTAAACCCTCCTTATCCCCCCCATCTCCAAACAGTAATGGTCCAAAAATATGTTTGATAAGTACACATAACAGATAATAGTAGATATACATTATCAACAAAACATACTGGAAAGACCTTGCTTTGTACAGCATATCCTGCTTTAGTAGATAAAATGAATGCATAGTTTTTATGTTTGGAGCTTTATATACACTTTAGCTGAGAATTTTAGAGAATGTACAGTATGTTCAAATAAGGTTTACTGTTTTCATTACCAACAACTTATTTTCTTTGGCAGCCTGCAATATAAATATAAAACATATCAGAGATACTGTCAAGTCTTAACAATCTTCTATATGTATTGAAACTACTCACATTAAATTATCAGATTTAACTAACTTTTGATGAGTTATCTTACACAAGTCCTCATTTAAATGAAATTTATGAAACAAGTTGATTAATTTCTATTTTGAGCAAAATATTAAAACCTATTCAGTGACTTTAATGAATTTAATTTGGAATGTTTTTGTGACATATCAACTCATGTAGACTAGTGCTGAGGCAGTCGGAGTAAAGTGCCTTACTCAAAGACATGGTATGGTAGCTGATTCAGGCTGGTCTGATGGTAGGATTTGAATTTGCACCCTTTTGGTTGCCAGTTCAGCATGTTAACCTCTGAGCTACTGTGATTCCTTCCATCATTTGTTGTCTCTTATAACATGAAGAGTACAGATGTGAGATTATGTCAATCATATGGCAAAAAGTCCTGGTTTATTAGAAATTGCATGCTGGTGTAGTTAAATCACTTTAATATTCATTCAGATTCCTCCATCTGAGATGTGAGATTATGTTAATCATATGGCAAAAAGTCCTGGTTTATTAGAAATTGCATGCTGGTGTAGTTAAATCACTTTAATATTCATTCAGATTCCTCCATCTTTACAATTTTACATCACATTTTGTTGTCATTTTTTTATATGACGAGGTGTTATTAGATGTGTTAGTTCATTATGATATGGGTATATTGACCCTAATACTGATACATGGTAGTCATGTGATTAATTTGGAGAAGATTTTGAATGACTGAATGAAGCTGTTGACATTGATGCATCATATACTTTTAGTATTCATTTTTTGATGTGGTTTTGTCAAAAAAAAACATAGTTGTCTGAGTATAAATTCATGTATATGACTTTGGTAAAGATAGAGATCTTGCTGTCTTCACCCATGCTAATTAGGTTTTGAAATTTGTAGTCTGTAGCAGTAACAAAGTGGTGTACTAGGAATATAAGAAAATTGATTGATAATTTGATAGCTGAATGGAATTTTAATAAACTAAACGCGGCTGCATTATGATTGATACATATTTTCTCTTGTAAAGAGGTATATGATAATACTGTATACTGCAGAAAAAGTCAATGTATCAGACTAAAATTAAAACAATTTCTGTGAGAGCTGAATTTTTTCCCTCAAGGTCATCCATTTAAATTGATCCTTTGATTCTAAAATTAGTTTTTCCCCTCAAGGTTATCCATATACATTGATTCTAAAAACAGCATTTTTCCCATCAAGGTCTTCCATATGCAGTTTTAAAAACAGCATTTTTCCCTTTAAAGTCATTTGTATGCATTGATTTTAAAAACAGCATTTTCCTCTCAAGGTCATCCATATGGATTGATTCTAAAAACATAATTTTTCCTTTCCAGGTCATCCATATGTATTTATTTAAAAAAAAAAAAACTTTTCACCCTTGGTCATTAATTATTAATCATTGATTCTAAAAACAGCATTTTCCCTCAAGGTCATCCATATGCATTGATTCTAAAAACATTTTCCCTCAAGGTCATTTATATGCATTGATTTTGAAAACATTTCTCCCTCAAGGTCATTCATATGCATTGATCCTAAAAAATGGCAAGCAAAAAATCTTTTGATTTCACTTTAAAATACATTAATAAGTTGATGGATGTGAGGAACATACACACTGCTATGGCTGAAGTGACCAGGTTACATTTGATCTATATATGTACTCAAACATGCAATTTATACTGAAAAGACTTCCACAGTTTGATTTATAGTTTAAAATATCACGAGAAAAAGAAAAAAAATACAAGAAATAGTTCCAAATTCTGTGAGTTTCTTGTCTCACACTGAATTATCACCCGCATAATCATTTATGTTGACCTTGTCCTCTGATGTTTATTTCCATGGCAACTAATAGAAGCTTCAGTATTTTCCTGTTAAAAAACTCACCAAAGATTAATGAATTTAATGCAAGTTAAAGTTATACTAATAGAATTTACAGTTACAGTGGTTATCCTATTATGATTTGCAAGGTCCCTCCCAGGTGTATCTATCATCAGACAATAGGCCATTATCTTTCTGCATAAAAATGATTTTGTTGTGTAATACAGGAACCATACACTACACTAATAAATTAGAAATGTGTGCCAAACCTGATGTATTAAGGTATATTTGTAAAAATTCTTTCAGGAGTATTGTAACAAAAATTGAAGTATACATGTAGCAATAATTATTGGTTGCCATTCTGGCCTAATAGATCATAGTTGTCAATCAAAGGCATTTATATACATGTATAAACTGAATGGAAAATTTCAAAGAAAATTCATGTTTTGTATAACACACATCTGACTTTAACCAGTGTCCATTCAGATCTGCCATAGAATGTGCTAGCAGATCGTATTCTGTGATCTTGACTTGAAATTATAAATATATAGACAAACGACAAAGAACTGCATGTTATCATTTCAAAATTCTGTGTTCTTGGCTTGAAGTCACAAATATTTGGACAAAAATCATAAATCTTGAGCCATCATTATAAAATGTAAAAGCAGATCAAGTAATATGTTCTTGGTTTGAAACAAATTTTGACAGACAAGATGAACACAGTTCTTTCATTGTAGAATGTGAAAGCTAATCAGGTTCAATGTTTTAACTTGAAGACATAAATATACAAACAAACAACATTGACCCTGTTGTCAGTACAGAATGTACAAGCAGATCACAGTCAGTGTTCTTGGCTTGAATCTGTAAATAGACAGACAAGACGGACCCTGATATGTCATTGTAGAATGTGCATGGAGACTGAATTGTAAGCATCGAGTCTAAAGTCATAAATGTATTGACAGATAATAAAATAGACCCAGATTCTGTCATGACATATGTTGAAGCAAACCAAGTTTTATATTCTTGGCTTGAAGTCATGCATATTCATTATTGATAAACAACATCAAACTTGTTCTGTCATTGCAAAATGTACAAGTTGATTAGGTCTTTGTTCTTGGCTTGAAGTCATAAATATATTGACAAACAACATAGACCCTAATCTGTCATTACGGAATGTTCAGGCAGATCAAGTTCTATTTTCTTGTCCTGGAGTCATGGAAAAACAACATAGGCCCTGAGCTATGTAATGTGTGATAACATATCATAGTACGTTCTGATTACAGTTGGATGCATGTATACTCTAGCAGTTCATTATTATGTTTTCCCTCATTATAACACTGTCCAAGATAGCAAGATTATACTGCCATGTAATGAAGTACATAATACTGTATTCCCTCATTATAACACTATCCAAGATAGCCAGATTATACTGCCATGTAATGAAGTACATGATACTGTATTACCTCATTATAACACTATCCAAGATAGCCAGATTATACTGCCATGTAATGAAGTACATGATACTGTATTCCCTCATTATAACACTATACAAGATAGCCAGATTATACTGCCGTGTAATGAAGTACATCATACTGTAGTACATCATTATAACACTGTCCAAGATAGCCAGGTTATACTACCATGTAATAATGACATGGAATCTGTGTCCATACCCACCTTGTAACATGAACGTGATAATGAAGGGTCTTATAGTAAGAGTACTGTACTTATGATAAATGTAATGTTTCATGAAAAATGCAATATACTGAGCAATAAAGACAAAATTACTAATTTATAAATACCATCACCATAGAAATTTGACATAAATAGAATTATTAAATTATGTCACAGGATATCTTCTAAAACCTTTTATGCCTTTCTTTATGGCAACCAGCTTATTAATCCTGTACTTTCCTATCACAGGTAAAGACCCAAAGGCCATTGAAAGAGCAAATCTGTTGAATGTTTCAAAACTAATCATCAAGGAGCTTATTGATTCATCACTGTCACATGGGAGGATGTTGGATGATGACCATGCACCTCTGCAACAGTTCTTTGTCGTGCTGGAGCATGTTTTACGGCATGGCCTGAAACGTGAGTATTAACCTGTCCTGAGGAAAAACTTTTCAAAGAACAAAGTATGGTCTCTGAAAATACAATTTATGCTTACTTAAGTCCAACAGCAAACCAGATTTGCAGTCACAGAATGCAGCAGCATATCTGGATGTATTTTGTCTGTTAGGACTGATTAACAACATAGACCCTGATATACTGGTTCATTATACAATGACAGATTAGGGTCTGCATTGTTTACAGTTGGACTGAAGATAGAAGCAAGTAAATATGGTTGACCATCTCTCACAAAATTTATTGGTATTCATAAGACTGAAATTCAGTGTCAGCTATCAGCTAATTAAAAATGATCTTTCAAATGTAACATAGTCTGTGATTGGTCAAATAAAATAATGTAATGCTGGATCTCAAGTAGTTATCTTTCAAATGTAACATAGGCTGTGATTGGTCAAATAAAATAATGCTGGATCTCAAGTAGTTGCCTCAAATCAGCTATATTTCATGCCTCGTTGCACTGCTAAAACCCACACAAAAATATGAGACCCTTGAATTTAAAGACAGCGTGGGATATAAACAAGAAGAGATACAACAACAAAATTGCTTAGCATTACAAAAACTAACTTTGATTATCTACAGTATACAAAAACAAAGCATTTGTAATCTAAATAAAAATTGAAAAGTTATGTCATTTTTATACCAATATTTAAACCAATGGTATCATTTGAAACCAGATGCTTGAATAATACATCTGATCAGTACAATTGTCACATGACCTAACATGTAGCAATACAGGCTGCACTAGCGATACAGGAGAGAAAGGGGTATAGAAACCTCTCACTGAGAACACAAAGTGATTAGTTCAACAAATTAATCAACCTGATCATTTCCTCAGATAAGTAACAATAGTAATGAAACTGGTAAGACACTGAGGGTGACTATATCCCCCCACACCAGCAAATGGGATGGTACACCTAAACATCTGTTTGGTCATCACATTATAACCATATTTATTTGGAAGTGAAGGTGACCCTCAGTGGGATGCCAGTCGGACAGATCCCAAAACCACACAATGAATCTCTATGGAAGTGCATTAGCACTTCTGTACAACTCCTCCACAACTATAGTAATTAGAAGAAATGTGAACACTAACAAAAAGATAAAACTAGACATTCCGGTTTAAAAAGACTAACAAGCCAACCATTTGCTACTACCTAAGTGTCTATACACTTTAACCTATCTGAACACAGCAAAAACTGTATTGTTTGTCAGATAATAAAGATCTTCTAATCAGATACAATGCTTTCTAATAGAAATATTAATCGGAAAGATAGAGAATTTTCTTGGATTGACCAATTACATATGCTACAGCTGGTAGCAATCAGCTGCTACAGCTGGTAGCAATCAGCATCTCTGTTTAAATTGGAGTCCAGGCATTTTTAACAGAACATCATTAACTTCCCTGCACATTTCCATATCACCATGAATTTTAAAGAAATAGCAACCTTGTGTGTGACTGTGACCATTCAATCATCTTAATAGCAGAAAAGACACCTTGTTTCCCTTCCAGTGACTAGAAATGTCAGTGTCATGAAATTTTCACAAAATTAAGCACCAATTCAATCAGCTCCTTTTCACATTAAGGAACATATATATGAAAGCACACTCTAACATAAGTATCTACTTATTCTTTAAATTGAATTCTATATCTGAAAGAACTGTATGCATGGATCAAGTATACAGTTGAATTCTATATATGAAAGAACTATGCATGGAAAAAGTATATAGTTAAATTATATATATGAAAGAACTGTATGCATGGATCAAGCAGACAGTTGAATTCTCTATATGAAACAACTATTACATTAATCAAGTATAAAATAGAATTCTGTGCATGAAAGAATTGTATACATGGATCAAATATAAAACTGAAATCTATATATAAAAGTAATATGTGCCTGAATCGTGTATAAAATTGAATTTTGTGTATAAAAAAAATGTATACATGGATCAAGTGTAAAATTGAATTCTGTATATGAAAGAACTGTATGGATGGATCAAGTATTGAATTAAATTCTGTGTATGAAAGAACTATGCAGGATCAATTATAAAATTGAATTCTGTGTATGAAAGAACTATGCAGGATCAATTATAAAATTGAATTCTGTGTATGAAAAGCTATGCAGGATCAATTATAAAATTGAATTCTGTGTATGAAAGAACTATGCAGGATCAATTATAAAATTGAATTCTCTGTATGAAAGAACTATGCAGAATCAATTATAAAACTGAATTCTCTGTATGAAAGAACTATGCAGGATCAATTATAAAACTGAATTCTCTGTATGAAAGAACTATGCAGAATCAATTATAAAACTGAATTCTCTGTATGAAAGAACTGCATGCATGGAACAGGCATATAATATATGAATATAATCTATGAATCTTTAAGGGTTTGTAAGGTTCTGTGAAAATGATCAGAGCTTTATATAAAAACATTATTGGTCACTTACATGGCTGATAGATGCAATGCTTTTTACTTTACACATCAAGCTATGTATATACTTGCTAATAGGTTTAACCTGATTGCAAACTGCACAAATCCATAATGCACCAGCAGATCCAGGTCAATGCATTTTTTAGGAATAACCAGTAGAATGAACAACATTGACTTTGTTCTGCTGGCACATTGTATGTAAACATATCAAGAGTTTGTGTTTGTACACTCAAAGTAGTTTTGACCATTGGAGTTTGAAGGTGTTGTCTATAAATTGATTACCACAGATTATTGCCTCTGTTTAATAAGCAAGTAGGGGATAGAAAATTGTAATCTTTCGTACACATGTCCATTCATCCAGTAGTTCATTGGTCACCCACTTTTGAGGTCACTCCCTCAGCAGTGAAAATGGTGGCACTATCAAAGGGGTGGCATTTCGTTAGTGGGATAAAGTAGCAAAAATATACATTTACCATTCCAGTGTTAGACACTGTGGCCTCTGACATGGAGTGACTGAAGGACTGGGCTGACTTTTTTATCTGATATGGATTGACTCTCAAGGACTGAGCTGACCTTTTTATCTGACATGGAGTGACTCTCAAGGCCTGGGCTGACCTTTTTATCTGACATGGAGTGACTCTCAAGGACTGGGCTGACCTTTTTATCTGACATGGAGTGACTCTCAAGGACTGGACTGACCTTTTTATCTGACATGGAGTGACTCTCAAGGACTGGGCTAACCTTTTTATTCAGTCTAAGACTCCTTAATTTTGGACAAGCTTCACAATTTGAAGCTATCAGGAGAATGTGTAATGGACAGGGCATACTCAATCTAGCCTTACAAGTTAAAGATAAAACACGTTTTGCACATTAGATGAGCAGTCAGTCAGTTCTGATCCTTTATTTCTATATGAATCATACAACCTTGAAAAATACTTGAATTTGAGTGGTGACCTTGACAATTCACTAAATTTCAAAAAGTTAGTTTTATGCTTGAAAAGTCATTGAATTATGCCAAAAATCACTGAATTTATCAGAGAGACTGTTAACACTAAAATAAATTTTTTAAGTTCAAGAATGTTTGTCATTTTCCAAAAGTAATGGATACTTTTTTTAATGGGATAAAACTCTGAAGATTAATAACTCATGACTTTAGTAGGTAAAAGGATGGAATTGTATCCTTTGTTAATCACATTTGCAAATGGATGAATAATTTTGACACAAATGTGACTGACTCCATGTTTGGAATTGAAAATAGGAGTATGATTCACTTTCTAAAAGAAAAAATGCTAAATAAAATTGTTGTAAGTCATTGAAATCTCCTTAAATAAATCTCCAGGGCTGTATTAACTATGTTATGACTGTAATTCTAAGACAGGTAAATATGCATATCTGCATATGGAGACAAAAGACTAAGATTGAATGATTCATTCATTGATGTGGAAGATATACTGATAATTCTCTATATATGTGTGCCAGTATTGACTAAGGAAATTTTAATATATAAAATTCTTTCCAGCCAAAAAGGGCCTACTTCGAGATAGACGAGATTTCTGGTGTGTGCTTGAAATGGTTGAAAAATATGCTCCAGATGCCTCAGAGATAACCACCAGTGTGAGAGAAATGCCAAATATCAAGTAAGATTCCACATTCTTTGGCATTAGATATAGCCACCAGTGTGAGAGAAATGCCAAATGTCAAGTAAGATTCCACATTCTTTGGCATTATATATAGCCACCATCGTGAGAAAAATTCCAAATATCAAGTAAGATTCCACATTCTTTGGCATTAGATATAGCCACCAGTGCATAGAGATTCTGCCAGGGCAGGCGAGTTATGGATGAATCATAAAACATTTGTATGAATTTGCACACTTGGTGAGCAGTGATGAACAAGAATTCATGCAAATTAGTTTAAAGTCAAACATATTAAAATGTTCTCTGCACATTATACAATTTTAATTCAGTTGTTCACCTTCAAAATGATTGTTACAACATAAATCACACCAATAGAGGTATTGTATTGCTTGTATTGATGTGCCTTTTTTGAAACTGATTACGCATCTGGGTTCTTCAGCTTGACATTAATAGCTGTTAAATTAAATTTGATTGGTACAATAGGCCCCGGCTTAAGATTCTGTCATAGTATGAACCATGCATCAAGGAAGTTTTACAAATGCATGTTTTATAATACTAGCTAAAAAAAAAAACAACTCAAAATTGCTGATTCCTACACCATTAGATGACGATTTCATTCTGCAGATACTGGCTGATGATAATGATGAAGGCAATTTATTTTAAAGTTAGGAAGTATATGAGATTATTGGAGCTGGGGAAGTGTTAACGGAGATACCATTGAGTGATTTTGAACCTGAAAATGGTGTTAAATACGAGCCTGATATACACACTATATGGACAAAAACAGATGGCATGCAGGTCAATCAACCCCCAAAGTTAGTAGCTGTTCAAAATTAATTGTAGTAAAGGCACAATGACAAGCTGAATGAAAATAGATGATTTAAACATAGAGTGCAATTTTCATTTCTTTTCTTCTAGTGGACTAAGTGATTAGAGCATCCACATTGGACAGCAAATGTGGCATAGTAGTCAGTAAAGTGCTGATTCAAGAAAGTCAAAGTTTTGGCAGAGCTTATGGTAGTGAAAAATGGTATTTTGGGGAAGAAGCATTTAAAGTGACAATACCTTTGTGCTGTGGAAAATTGTACATAAGAAGCATAAAGAACAGTTTTCAAACTTGTTCCATTTCAAACATGGCCTTTACCCTCTGCACTTGTGATCTTTGTATCCTTTCAGCTTTGCCTTGTGTTCAATGTACAGTGTATGTATTTCATTACAATCTGTATATTTGAGTATGTGTGGGCCTTGGAGTAGTTTGTTTTTCAACTGCTGTTGGACTTTCCAGCTTTCTATCAAAGTTGACAACAAAAATTAAATACAGAGAACAGAAAAAGCACTGTTCTCTATTCAGAAGTCGTTTGCTTTGCTTAGTACACCACATTTATAGCTTTTGATACATTTAATCAGATGATCTTGAAGGTGTCTCTACAAATAGAGTCCTGGCAGAGAGACTGAGTATTAATAATTTACCAGTGTCTTTCATGAAGTCCTTATTGAAATTATTTATTTCATCAGCTGGTTCAATGATTCTTTTAGACAAATTTGCTCTTTTTTTAACATCCCCCATGTGTCGGAATATCCAAATTTTTTAGCTCTTGATAACTGTGAAAAAAATGGAATAGATTCCAAAGATTCAATAAAATCTCACACTGTATCTGATAAACACTTTATACCTGCCATGTTTTGGTGTGTCAGAAGAAAAATTGTTTGGAATACCAAACCCTCAGACACTATAGGTATTTCTCCGTTGAAATAAATCCCACTACCTGTTGAATTAAGCATCCCCTCAAATATTTTGATTCCTACCTGTACACAATATAGACAGAGGAAAATAATATTTTAACAATAACCTTCCCTTCCCACCACTAGGTGGCTAGCCATATACCAGATGCTGACCAGTTTAAGTTTTTTCTGTGGTACAGTCAGCATTTATGGCAATGCCTCATGTTATGAGAAGTCAGCTTGAATTTTCCACACCCATCAGGAAATTTAGTATTGTGTGGTATAGGTATTGTATTGTGGTATATGGTATTGTGTGGTATAGGTATTGTATTGTGGTATATGGTATTGTGTGGTATAGGTATTGTATTGTGGTATATGGTATTGTGTGGTATAGGTATTGTATTGTGGTATATGGTATTGTGTGGTATAGGTATTGTATTGTGGTATATGGTATTGTGTGGTATAGGTATTGTATTGTGGTATATGGTATTGTGTGGTATAGGTATTGTATTGTGGTATATGGTATTGTGTGGTATAGGTATTGTATTGTGGTATATGGTATTGTGTGGTATAGGTATTGTATTGTGGTATATGGTATTGTGTGGTATAGGTATTGTATTGTGGTATATGGTATTGTGTGGTATAGGTATTTTATTGTGGTATATGGTATTGTGTGGTATAGGTATTTTATTGTGGTATATGGTATTGTGTGGTATAGGTATTGTATTGTGGTATATGGTATTGTGTGGTATAGGTATTGTATTGTGGTATATGGTATTGTGTGGTACAGGTATTGTATTGTGGTATATGGTATTGTGTGGTATAGGTATTTTATTGTGGTATATGGTATTGTGTGGTATAGGTATTTTATTGTGGTATATGGTATTGTGTGGTATAGGTATTTTATTGTGGTATATGGTATTGTGTGGTATAGGTATTGTATTGTGGTATATGGTATTGTGTGGTATAGGTATTTTATTGTGGTATATGGTATTGTGTGGTATAGGTATTTTATTGGCTGCATATTGTGTGGTATAGGCTGCATATGCCACATTTGCATGATTTGGGGAGTTCCTATCCTTCTATTCATTATATCTCTCTAGGACAGACTTGGAGTAGATATGAGATTTAGAAGTCCAATGGGAGTAAGTCCTCCACATATGTCCAAACATGTCCTTAGTGCCAGAAAGTCCATGTCCATGGGGTATATCAGCCATCTATGCTCCACGTTACCATTCCATTTGCTCACCAGCCAGTCTGCAGCTTGGCTAGCCTTTTCTTGTATACAAGCAGCCAGAGGATAGTTACATCAGTGGCTTATGTGGCATACTAGCTGGTTATACATTTATATACAGTCTTCCAAGGACCCATTCAGCTGGTCTGTCCATTGCATCACATCTGTGCAGCTGGCCACCAAACTGACTAACCAGCCTGTTTTCAATAATCCATGCAAGCAAGATAAACCAAGTCAGTTTCTAGACCACCAGCCCAAAAAATAGTGGGTCCAGTTTTTATGGCATGTCTGGCCACATCAACCAAAGACACAAATTAGAGCTGATTGTAGGCAAAAGGAGAGAAGGCTGAATGCCACTTAACAGCAGCAGTTTCAGCCAGTAAAACTAAGTACCAGCAAGCCCCTCAGTTGTGAAGTAAGTGTAATAAAGGAATAAAAAGCTAGTTTCTTCTTCCCCAAACCCCTTAAGAGTTTTTCAGTAGCAGGTCACTCCAAATGCACAGAAACAACTTTCATATAGGTGCCAGATTCCTTCTGTTTTGGCAGTCTATGATTGGCCTTTCTCTGCAGAAGAAATGGACATTCCAGGTTTTTTTCATAGTGGCTCTGGATATTGTTTATCTATCACCCACCCCCTTGCCCTTCCATGATTGAGGTTCCATTCAAAGAAAGCAGAAGTTTCTCAGAGGAAGACCTGTTCATTACATCCCAAGCTGGCAGTAAAATTTGCAAACTGGATTTTGAGATTCTGTTCCAGGTGATCTTTTATTAGTGAATTTGGTTACAGACCTCAGCAGGCTCAAAAATTACAGTTACATGGAAGTTCAAAATGAAGATGGCACAATTTGAAAGGCTTTTAGTCAAAAGGGGCAAATTTGTGATCAATCTCTATCTACCCAACATAATTTTTTTATGTTCATATCCATATGGTTTCTTGCAAGTTCCTTCAGTTATACTTCAAAGTGACTATATAAGTTTCATGCACTCCCAGGCACTCTCAGCATCAGTCCATGCATATTCAAGATTTCCATGAACTGCATCATCACGATGTTCAATTAAACCTTATCAATAGTCGCTGAAGCATACTTCAACAATATCCTTTAAAAATGAAATGGTTCATCATGAATGGCAAGAACAACCTTCTCTCCCATCTCTTTCAGCCATGGTATGGAATTTTGTGTCCATCTTAATCTTTTGTGTGTTTCTCTCACATACATTGCTTGCATTATCAAGCTCTTGATTAATTGTAAGAGTGAATTTTTGCAGGTCAGTTTTTGAAACTACTAGGCTGTACAATATTGCAGATGATTTTTTTGTCCATTTTGGACTCCCTCCTTTTCATGTCTAGCATGTGCTGAAAAGTGCATTAAAATCACAAAACCAAACAACTTTCTAATATATTTCTCAGGTCTTTTGAGGACAAAATGCTAGTGCCTGTTACAATTTTGGCTACTTCATCATGACATGTTTAGACATTATGGTAGAAGAGATATAACTCACAACAAGGACATATTGGACTTGAATGCCAATTTTTATTTGCCACAGTTAATCTGTTTTCAGAGTGGGTTTTTTTCTGGATTCTGATATGGCTCAAGTTATAAGTTTTATCCCATGGCCAGGACCTCACTAAAGCTCCCATTTCATGCAGGCAGCTTTAGCTTTGCAATGTGGGAGTGGGGGTGAGTGAGTTGCATGCCCTTCAGTAGACCCAAACTATTTCCAGTTGATGGTTCATTGATGCTAATGAAATATTGCAATCAAGCTTTATAGTCAAGAAGAGGTTACAGTCCATGAGCAGTATGATGCAACTTCCAGTCTGTGATCTGACATGCTTGGAAAACAGCCCTAGGATCCAAAAACATCTCATATTTCAGTAAAGGCCTGGAAGCACAACACAACTACACAAGCCTTTGTGTCTTGGTTTAAGTGGGTGATGTGTAAGCATACTCTGAAGTCTCTTAGGACCAGAAATGCCTCATCAAAATATCAGCTTCTGAGATTAAAGGAATCTCTGAGGCTTGCATTGAATGCAACATTTCATTCCAGCACATCATTGAATCCATCACCTGGCATGTACAGTCAGCCCACTGTAGCTCCCATCTCCAAAAGTTATAATCGCAGAGAAACTAATTGAACGTAATCGTAATCGGTCTGTTAGTTTTGATGACTTCCAGACCAACTTAGAACAGCATAACATCATCATGAGCATTGGTTTGCAGCTTTTGATGGATTTTCCAGGATTTTTGCTTGGTAAGAAAACATGATTTGTTTTTCATGACTGGTATATTACTTCATTTGACTAATATTGTGCATTAAGAGAGTGGTTTTTACTTATATAGGGACTTCAAATATATCTCTTTCAAATAGGGACTCCAGGTATATCTCCTTTGAATAGGGACTCCAGATATATTTCTTTCAAATAGGGATTCCAGATATATCTGCTTTGAATAGGGACTCCAGATATATATCCTTTGGAGGATAACTGTATCTTCGTCAATGTATCACTCAGCTTAAATGGGCTGAGATCCTGTCTATAGGTAACCACCTAATGGTAGAAAGGGTGGTAACTGTTGAGAGCTTTTATCTTTGTCTGTATCGTATAGAAGTGAGAAAGACAACATTGTCATCTTTGTATTAGATAGGATTCATTGCAGTTTATTTTCTAATGTTATCATGATTGGGTAAGTATTCTTTTAGAAACATAGTTTACTAAGTATTTACTTCCCCCAAACATTATCTCCACATGTTTGATGGCATTGTTTTATTTGTGTACATCCGCCTTCAAATTATTAATTGCACTTACCTAAAAAAATTTTAGTAAGGTATTTCCAAAGAAAGAACAGATTTTTTGCTTGTCATCCTTAAGGCTGAGTTTATTATGTTATAGTGTTGTCTCCCAATCCATATGTTACCATTTAGCATTCTGCACAATAACTTAATTGTCCTCCATCTGCAGTCATCATTAGTGTAAGGAAGAGCTGAATTTAGCTGAAAGGAAATAATTTTCTGCACAATAACTTGAGTTCTTCACAGTCTACAATTACCAAGCTTTGTGAATAGCTTGCACTCAGGATAATGAAAAATCCCGTTGATTTCAGGGTCAAAAAGGTCAAAAGTCAAAGTCCCAGTGTCTGAAAGAAGACATGGTTTCTGCACAATATCTCAGGTTCTCCACATTCCACAGTTAACAAACTTTGTGACTGTCTTCAGTTTTGAGTAAGGATGCAACCTATTGAAATCTTACTCAGAAGCTGAAAGGTCAAGGTTATACTGTCTGAATGAAGCATGGTTTATGCACAATAGCTTGAGTTCTTAATCCTCTATGTTTGCAAATCATTGTGGATAGCTTGCACCTGTTGTAAAAAAACCTAATGTTTTCATTCAAAAAACAGTTGCCAAGGTCGATGTGACTGAAGAATAAAAACATTATTTCTACACAATAAAATTAGTTCTGCATGACATACCTTAACCATACTTTGTGGATTGATTGATATAGTTCAACTATATGGTATTAAGCAAGTAACAGAAAAGGCAAAAGTTTTGTAAAATTCAACAAGTAATTTATTCCCCTAGAATACTAAAGAAACATGTGAAAAGAACTTATTGTTGTGAATTAAATCCCAAATAATAATAGCATTACTAACAAAAGTCCTAATGAATAAAGTTCCAAATAAACTTTAGTGGTATTCCAGATAATTTACAGTGCTGAAGGTGTTGATGAGCCTGTAGCAGCCAGTACCCTTTAATGTGCTAATGTACCTATGGCCTGAATTGTACTGATGTGCCAACCGTTTTTTTAATCACAACATTATCCAAAATATCTTTGTTTGAATTCACTATAATTTCAAGTTGATATTTCAGTCCAATGAGCCCAATGTATTTCTAATGATAAGCACTATGTATTTCCAATGAACAAATAATTTGAATAAATTCCAGTCCAAATGAAATACTGTACACAACAAAAAGATTTAATCTACTTGAAGGTCTAACTGCATGAATTAATAATATCTAGATAAACAAGATTATGTAAAAACTAAGACACAAAAGAAGAGCCAGAACATGGTAAACATAATGTTTGTGACTCAGAGCAAGATAATGATCCTAATATTTAACCTACACACACAGCAATTAAAATCAAAGAATCAGGTCAGTTAGTCAATAAACTAGATTTTAGACAAGGTCAGCTACAAAAAAATACAATTTTGCATAACTCATGACATGTATTGAATACAAAAAATTAATGTAAATTAAATATACATAAAATTGCTTTTGAGGTAAGGTTATATGAAGGCTATTGATTTTGGGGTCAAGGTGTCAAAGTTAAGATAACTTACTGAAATAAGACAATGATTAGATCTACATCAGATTTGGATCAACTTTGTGGATGGCTTGCATTTAGGGAGGAATTCATTGATTTCAGTTTGAAATGGCAAAGATCAAGGTCAACCTGAATGAAGGAAAAGTCAGTTTTCATGCAAATATTTAAGTTATCTACACAGAAGACTATAAAACATAGATCAGGTGAATAATGTGACATTCAAAGTACTTGTGTATTTTCATATTTTGTCCAGAAAATGCAGACAAGCAGCTGTGAGAAAGTCATGAAAACAGTTTGGATCATGGGCCTTAAAGAGAAACTGGATATAAGAAAAATCCTAATATTTAGATTAAAACTATTGTCTTTTTCTTTTAAAAATGTAAAAATGTAAAAGACAATCTAATCAAAATGATACAAATATAAAATAAATAACAAGAGAATCATATAGTTAACATTTATATATATTTAAATGTAAAATCCTACAAGATAAACAGGTTGCTAAGGATAAATTACTATATTACACATAATTATAAGTCATCATAGGAGGCTCCAGGTAACTGAGTGGTCAAAAGCACTCACCTTTACCAATCACTGCCATCTCACCTCAGTCTGCAAGGGTTCAAGTCTCTGGCTTAACCAAGTTAGTATGTAAGAATGGTTTCCTGTAGCTACCTGTAAAACTGCAGCCATGTTGTGCCTTGAAAAGTAGCATGAAACTTACAAGAAGAACAAGTCATCATGAAAAGCCAGTTACTTATGTCACACACTATGACCGCAACCCTCAAACTCTCCTTTAAGTCTGAATACACCCCAACACTATCTGAAAACATGGCAGGTGTAGGAATAGTAATGTCTTAGCTCAGACATAAGCAACAGTCTACAAGATATGGAGTCTTAGCTCAGAGACAAGCACCAGTCTACAAGACATGGAGTCTGAACTGAGAGATAAACACCAGTCTACAAGCATTGCAATACTAATACATTGATTTGATGTTTGTGAGAAAATTCCAGGCATCAAGCAATATCAAGCAAGATGTTATGCATGATGAAGGTCCCTGTTGATCATTAGTATATAATGCCTGTATTTCTGTAGTCCATGCTTGAGCCCATATCTAAATTTATACAATGTTGGCAATTTTTTTGGCCCATAAAGCCTTATCCAATTAAAATTCCTCTCCCCCATTTTTATTTTTTACACCCCTTTTACTTTTTAGACACCTGACTTTTCATGAGAGTAATACTCTATTTTAAATTAATGAAATCCCACAATGTGAAAGACATTCACAGAAGTGAAAGATATGTCCATTGTTAAGCAAGACATTGCATCTTGCTAGCCACAGGGATGACAATTACTTTGGGAAGTTCCAATTATCAAGATATATTTTGTAAAATTTTTATCATTTTGCATTGTCTTATGTTTTGAATGAATTGAAATTGACATTAAATTCCTTGGTGAAATGAGTTTTCTCAGGGTGACAGTGCAGGACGATATCCTCTTTAGAAAATAGTAATAATATTCCAGATTTAGATCATCACCATAATGTTTACCCAGGGGCTAGACTTGAGGGATGGGGGTGATTATGCAGGTCTTTAGTTGTATGTCTTACATGTTGGAGGATAGGCATGTGTGATCAATGACTCAGCTGTCAACATGTCAGTCAGAGAACCCCAGGTTATACCATAAGTGTTTAGACCCTGCATCATAGAAACTATTGAATTTCCAACCTAATAACCATCTGTGTGTTTGTGAATGTGTGTGTATTATATATATATATATATATATATATATATATATATATATATATATATATATATATATATATATATATATATATATATATATATATATACATATTCAAGGAACCTTGTCCCTGGGTTATAGTTTAGAGTATTTAACCCCCATAAGCATGTACATATCTATACTCACTTATAAGTCCTGTCCAACTATGAATAGCAAGGCTCCTGATCCTTAATACCATTGCAGAACAGGGTTTATGTTGTTTGTTCTACCAATTACACCTAACAAACTGGACAAACCAAAATCTGCTGGCGTATTATGAAACCTCAGATTCGGGTCTGTGCAGTTTGCAGTTTGCCTTATAAGCAAGTACATATGGTACTTACTCGGACAGACATGCAGATGCACACATTCAAATGGCTAGAGCTGGATATTATACAGTCATGTTATATCACAATATGTAAATTGGCAACTGACATTGCCATACATATGATGCTAAAATTGCATACCTAAATAAACCAAAATATATACAAATCCATTTTTGCAAATAAACACTAAAATTCATTTGTCAAAGATGCAAATTCCTGGAACAAATGTAATGAAAGATTATCCTTTTTTCTCCCTTTTAAATGTATACTAAACATTGCTCAGATAAATGAAACTAATGAAAACCATGTGATTTATCATATTCCACCTAAACAGATGCTCCTAGCACTTGAGAGGTGACTCTGTTAAGACCCAGAATATCAAGTACATGTATCTTGATCTCTCTGAGTGCACTTGTAAGAACATGTAATTGACAGTTTTCAATTGTTCATTTGGACCACTTAAGACAACAATAGAAACTAGTCAGATAGTGGAAATTAAATTAGCATGTACTGATGTCATTTTGCTCCCAAGATGTACTTTGTGAGTGTGTCATGGGAGCCATTTTCAAAATGTTGTTATTCAAGAGAGTGGGACCATGTGGCACTTGCCTTTACAGATCACTGACATCTGTGTAATTGAGGAAGCTTGCAGGTAGCTTCCCTTGGTTCTATGGTTCTAACCAGTAGCTTTCCTTGATTCTATGGTTCTTCCCAGTAGCTTCCCTTGGTTCTATGGTTCTTCCCAGTAGCTTCCCTTGTGATTATGGTTCTCCCCAATGGTTTTCCCAGGTTCTTCATTCACCATGTTATGTATAGCCTATCATGTGCTGAAAAATGGCATTAAACCCACAAAACCACAAACTTCCAAAACGAACAGTCATATCATTTTGGAGTTTTCACTGAAAGAGTTCTTAAAATGTTTAGTTTGTCCTAAATGAAAATGATTTCATTTGATGTCCATGTCTAGCTGGTCCTAAGTAAATATGATGCCAGTCTGAAATTGAATGTAGCTGCCTTAGTAACCAACTTGGAAACTTTACTTGAACAGAAAGTCATATTGGTGTATGGTTTTGACCATAAGTCTCATTATGATGTAATGTATGATGTAGTATTGGTCTTAAATGAAAAAAGTATTGATTTGACATCCAATATGGACACAACAGCAGCCATCTTGAAAATCTTTTCATTGCTGCTTTCCCTGAATGGAAGATCATATCTTGAAAATATTCTTATATTTACTCTGTTCCATATGGATGACTATATAAACATGGGGTTTTTACCAATAGACTTGATATGTTACCTGGTTGGTGCCAGTCATACATCCAGTATGGCAGCCTGAATGGCTGTATTGAAATCTTGTTGTCACTACTTTACCAGAATGGATGGTCATTATGATGGGTTCCACCCAGTCCTGAATCAAAATGGTGTCAGTTGTACATCTAATATAAATGCCATGTTGACTGTCTTAAAAAATTTGTTAGCACTTACTTAGAATGTATCATCATTATCACATGGGGTATTCACAAAAAAAAGTTTCTAATGATCTCTGCTTTGTCCAAAATGAAATTGGTACCATTATGACATGCAATGTGTGTACCACAGCAGCTAATTTTAAACTTTTATTATCATTGAAGAATATTAAAGATGGTTTCAACACTTGACAGCTAAAAGGAGGAATTGGTCTTATTTTGAATTCTTGGAAATTATTTTTCTCCATAGTGCGAGTAACTGTGAGGACTCTTATTTATTTTAGATTTTATTTTGTGCAAGTGACTTTGGACTAAGGATCCATCCCAGTCCCCAAGGACTTAGTCCCTGGGTCATAACGCAGACCAATGAACTCCTCATATTATAACCATATAAATACACTTACTGGGCGTGATAAGACAACTTTGACCCCAGGGTCCATCCCTACCACAAGTGACCTGCACAGTATGACAATTCTTTTCATATGACCATATTGTACACCTACTTAGCATAAAAGGTACAAATTTATACATGTAACTGACATTAACCTCAGAGTCCATCCTTACAGTAGAGGAACTATGTCCCTGGATTATTGTTTTGAAACTATCAAGTCTCACCCTAAAACCCTGTACACATACATACCCATGGTGGGGCATTGAAAAACAGATGCTTATAGGTAACGGTCATTTATTTTGAGAACAGTCTATACAGTCACTATCCTCAAGGATCAGCCCAAGAAGTTCAAATTTCTGAGTATATGTTAGGACAGAAAGTATGGATATATGTTTTACATGTATGTAAACAAGGACAGAATTCTGATTGTACTTATTATTATTATTATTATTATTATTATTATTATTATTATTATTATTATTATTATTATTATTATTATTATTGTAGAACCCCTCTAGGCAGAGCTCGAGCTTGGCTACGACTTGCTGTGATGCAAAAGAAGCTGTCAGACTACTTCAGGCTTCTGATTGACAATAAAGATGGAGTTCTCAGGTAATAAAAATGTCGGGTAAATCTGTTTCTTTTTTTATCTAATACAAATACAACATTACTTTATATTGTGGATTTGTTGCAAGAGATTTCAACTTATGAAATTTATTAAACAAGCTTGGAACTATTTCTGACAGTGTTTGGTACGAGGGCTGCTTCATCAGGAATATTATTTCATTGTTGGTCTTACCAAGGCAATGGGACCTAAGTGCCTTTTGAAAGGAAACCGGCAGCCTACCCAGCATGACTTGGGTGGGTATAAACCCACAACTGTTGTACTATGAGTTAAATATTTTTTACCAGCAAGAAAAATGTTAAAATTATTCAATGAGTTTCAGGCATATTATTCAAAATTTGTGTTGTTTCCTGCATTCTTCTTTATTGGATGCCATGTCAACCTTATCACATGCTGCAAAATTGCATTAAAAATATCACTTTTTGACTTTGGTTGTTAAACAATTTAAGGAGTCTTCTGTTTTAACTTAGTAGTAAATAAATGTGTGACATAGACCATTTTACCATGGCATGGTCATTCATGTAATATATATATATATATATATATATATATATATATATATATATATATATATATATATATATATATATATATATATATATATATATATATATATACTTGCTTAGATGCTTATTCCAAATGCAGACTTGACACACACAAATCTAAGATCACATAAGGTGCTGGAAGATTGGGGTCCCTGCAGTTTGCTAGGAGTAATCAGTAGAACAAATAACAATAACCCTGATCTGCTGGTGTATTATGCGATGTCTGAATTTTGTATATGTTATTTGGCATTGGACTTGTAGGTAAGTATGTATGGTATGTAATTTGGGAATTGTGAGAAAAAAACTTAAACAGTATCATATTGATACAATGTGTTTATTATGCTAAGATGAAGATATAGTATTTAACCTGGTACAATTATTTGCAAAAGTATCATTATGATGGCAACATGGTTATAAAATATGTATTTTGCTAATTAGTGAAGTTTACTTTGTTTGAATAATGAAACATACAGTAATGTACAATTTACAGCCATTAGAAGAATTAGCATGTATACAGTAGTCAGTTTACAATTGACATGTATATGGTAGTCAGTTTTACAATTGGCATGTATATGGTAGTCAGTTTTACAATTGACATGTATATGGTAATCAGAAGAATTAGCATGTATATGGTAGTCAGTTTTACAATTGACATGTATATGGTAGTCAGAAGAATTAGCATGTATATGATAGTCAGTTTTACAATTGACATGTATATGGTAGTCAGTTTTACAATTGACATGTATTTTGTAGTCAGAAGAATTAGCATGTATATGATCTTCAGTTTTACAATTGGCATGTATATGGTAGTCAGAAGAATTAGCATGTATACAATAGGCAGGTTTAGAATCAGCATGTATACAATAAGCAGGTTTAGAACAACATAATTTATATACAATAAAGAGGTCTCACTAGGATTTTAAAACTAGGAGTCCAGGACTCCCAATTTGGTAAAAAAATAGAAGCCACACCAGCAAAAGTTGCAGTCCCCTCTAAGCCTGAAATCATGTACTTTCTTACACTTGGCTATGGACGCATCGGAACTATCAGTTATAGCAACTTCAGCACAGTTCTGAATCTCATTGAAATCTTCATCATTTTTCCATTTAACTAGAAAAGACTTGTCTAAATTTGCAAATGGCATTTTGTCCAAGTCCCCTGATTTCGGGTTCGCAGGCAATATTTATACGGCAACAACCGGAAGCGAAATCAATAACAGTAATTGTGCTGGGCTTCGCCAATGTCACAAATTGCAGTTGTTTTACATATTGGCGACCAAATATACCATCTGGCGATATTTTTTGCTACAACATATTTGGCTGATAAAAACGGTATAACAGTGAGTTTGGAGTGGAGAAATTCAAAGGCACCATGACAGAAAACCGCAAACTTGGATATAAAAATGAACTGGATTCAATTGTTACATAAATAAATCCTTATTTCATATTGACAAACCACCCTGACAGTAAATTGTTATGTCATAATCCACTTATGCAGATATCTGGCCTTGATACTGTTTGCTGTAATATAACCAAACTAACCATACAACTGATTAGCTACAATTGACCACCTCTGATGGTGGAAATGTGAAATGACTACAGTCAACCACATGACAGCAATTTTAAAATAAAAGAAAAAAAACCCAGAAAAATAGTGATGCTGCAACTTCAATGCAAACCAATATATACTAAGGAAATTTTTTTAAAGTTGTGTCAATGTTCTGCAATTCATTTGATGTTGTTGCAGCAATAAGAAATGGGTATTTGTTTTGTCCTTCAAAGGGAGCTTTTAGTAGAGCCATCAATAACAACACATTCACCTTCATCAAAGCATGCCAGCAACTTTTGATCCAAGTCAGCAAAAACTAAAATAAAAGCATTGCTTCAGTTTTCATTGTGATTAGAACATATTAATTTTGCTGCAAAAGTTTCTTCCTTGCAGCAAAACTGTGTGTATGGAGGACTCCTGTTTGGGTGATTTTTTGCGTCCCAAATCAAAAATTAGTGTCTAAATATGTGTAATTAAGCGTTTCTGAGATCTCTGCAATAGGTGGTCTTAGAATGACCATGTATACTACAGGCAGGTTTAGAATTAACATGTAGCAGTTTTTGAAATAGTATGTATGCAACAGGCAGTTTTAGAATTAGCATGTATGCAATAGGTAATTTTAGAATTAGCATGTATACAAATAGACAGGTTTATAATTAGCATGTATACAATAGGCAGGTTTAGAATTAACATAGCAGTTTTAGAATTAGCATGTATGCAACAGGCAGTTTTAGAATTAGCATGTATGCAACAGGCAGTTTTAGAATTAGCATGTATGCAATAGGCAATTTTAGAATTAGCATGTATACAAATAGGCAGGTTTATAACTAGCATGTATATAATAGGCAGTTTTTAAATTAGAATGTATACAATAGGCAATTTTAGAATTGGCATGTATACAATTTTCGATTTATGAACTAACATATATATGATAGTCAGTTTTACATCTAAAATAAAACTAACATTTGCTGACTTAACGGTCTTGGTCAAAAAGGTGAGGTATTATGTAATTACATGCATACTGACAGCTTGTCAAACATGTAAGGTCTATTGCCAGTCACCTAGCTTACAGTCATTATATATTAGGTACAGTCTGAGATCATTATAATGTACTTTGATTTATGTGACCTGGTTTACTGCAGAGTAAGCTGTGTTATGTCCCTCCATTGATATAACCTGGTAGGTGGTCTAACAACTAACAGGTTTGCAAACAGTATAAAGGGGAGAGTATCTGTGAATCGCATGAAAATAGTACAAAAATTTTAACTATGCATTCATTTTCTTGCTTTATTTGATTCAACATTGCCTTTGTAGTTGATATTTAATAATAATAATAATAATAATAATAATAATAATAATAATAATAATAATAATAATAATAATAATAATAGTAATAATAATAATAGTAATAATAATAATAATAATAGTAATAATAATAATAATAATAGTAATAATAGTAGTAATAATAATAATAATAGTAATAATAGTAATAATAATAATAATAATAATAATAATAATAATAATAATAATAGTAATAATAGTAGTAGTAATAATAATAATAATAATAATAATAATAATAATAATAGTAATAATAATAATAATAGTAATAATAGTAGTAGTAGTAGTAATAATAATAATAATAATAGTAATAATAATAATAGTAATAATAGTAGTAATAATAATAATAATAGTAATAATAGTAGTAATAATAATAATAATAATAATAATAGTAATAATAATAATAATAGTAATAATAGTAGTAGTAGTAATAATAATAATAATAATAATAATAATAGTAATAATAATAATAATAATAGTAAAAATAGTAGTAATAATAATAATAATAGTAATAATAGTAATAATAATAATAATAATAATAATAATAATAATAATAATAATAGTAATAGTAATAAAAATGTAATCTTTCTGCAGTTTTACTGTTTGTAAACATAAATTCCAGATTTCATGTGCTAGAATGAGATCTTGCTTCACTAGTTTCATGCTACCCTATGTATTTTCTTATTAGTTGAGTCCACCAGCAGAACTTATAGACCAGGTCTACCAGCACATAATGTGCTGGCAGATCTTGGTACTTCCAGTTTGTAAGTAGTAATGAGCAGCACAAACAACTGATCTGCCAGCACATTATGTGACAGTAGATCATTGTCTATTTTTTTTTTTGCATTTGGATTAGACTTACTAGCATGTATGTAGAATACAGTAATTATATTGAATGTTGGTGTTTATGTTCTCTTATATCAGTAATATCTTAACATTTTAGAGAAATGCTGATAAAAAATGTCAGTATCGTCCATGATTTAAGATGAAGAGAAGCAATTATCATTTTCAAAAGTATGTCCCTTTGACCTATATTTATGCACCTGATGGAGGGATGTATATTGTGTTACTGATATCCCTCCTTCATATCAGTTTATATCATCTTGTGTCATGAATTTAATTGATACTCAGTAACATTTATAAAAAAAATGTTTGATACCAAATATGGTATGAGGCTTGACAGTAAAAGATTTAATAGGTCACATTTAATTTTCAATATTTTCAAACAAAATCAAGTTATTGCCAGTGGTGTGTTGTACTTCAAAATTTGCCCTTAAGTTCAGTTATATTGATGCGTGTAATGTGTCATGTGGACCCTTTTCTAGCATTGCTTCCATTCTGTTTGTAATTTCAGTGATTTTTATGAGCCAGGAGCCATGATGATAGAAGATGAAGGAGTAGTTATTGCAGGAATGTTGGTTGGCCTCAATGTTATTGACTGTACTATATGCATCAAAGAAGAGGACCTTGACCAACCTGTAAGATAACAATGGACTGTCTTAAAGTAAAATTCAACAGTAAATCTGGAATCCTGTATAATCAAGTTTTATTCTATGACACAACTCTTATGGACTTTATGGAAAATATTTCGCAACTAAAGTTAAGCTCTGTAAGTTTCATGCAATGTCTTTTGAAAAATGGCGTTAAATTATACAGCAACAACAACAACAACAACAACAGCAATGTCTTTTCATAAATTACTTTATTAAAGGATTGTTATGCATATCTTAGACTTCCTATTTAATTTCTACTCAGAATTCTTGTCATTTGTTTTATTTAGCAAAAATGTTGTGAGGTTATATTTTCATGAACATGGGAGTGGAGCATCTAGCATTTAAATTGTCCATGTGGATGGTTGTGTCTATTTTAGGCAGCTTGTTGTTGCCACATATGAAGAAATTTCAGCTTTCAGTGTTTTATAGTACCATGGAGTATACTAACATTTTCTCCTTTGTGCTTGTTGAAGAATCTTACAACTTCAACTTATGCACTTTTTAATTTTGTACCAGTTCAGTTTGAGGTGGTTGGCTTATATGTGAATGGGCTTATATGCAAGTTTATACAGCATGTTTATATACTTGTTGAACTTGAGGTGGTGTTCCCTTTTATATATAAACAACTCATGGTCATGATACACTGCATATTCCTTTCATTTACTGGACATAATATAACATTTTAACAGTTTCTTGCAAGCACTAACACTGATGTCTGGCCTGATGAATAGTATATATTTGTTCTACAGATTGGAGTGATAGATTTCAGTCTTTACCTGAAGGATGGACGACAGAATAACACTACATCTGACATGGAGAGGTAATTGATTTCATTAGACCACCTTCATGTTTGCCTTAGTTTAAGTTCTTTGTATAATAGATTTCACTTATAATATATCCCGATAGACTAGATAAATGTGTTCAATATGATAATAAACAGGAAAAAGTGCTTAGAAATTTGTTAATGTTCAGTAAATCCTTGTTTCTTTTTTTATAAATTTCCTTTTACAGTAGAAACCAGTTTTTATCAACTTCCTTTGGCCATTTAAATTCTGTCCTTGATGCTGAATTTCACCCACCCCACTCCACCCCCAACACAAACATGCAAGAAAGTAAATGGAAGAAATAAACACTTGGACTAAAACTGGTCAGAGACACTGCCTGACGATCTGTTGGTCTGTGTATTTGTCCATCCATTAACCTTGTGAACATTCAGGTATCTACTTTTATTATCCTATATGAAACAAATTTCAGGTTTTATCAGAACAAGAGGTCAAATGAGTTTTATGATAAACTCATTCTGCATATGCTTTTTAGAGTTATGGTTGTTGATTGTCGTAGCATAGTCATTTCTAATGCACAGTCTTGTGAATACTAGCTTTCACATTTATAAAAAAAATTTTAATAAAATTTGCTGTGAAGTTTTACCTCAACAAATAACATTTTTTGATGAACACATTATACACATATTTTTTAAGAGTTATGACCCTTGAACTATTCAGATGCATATCTTTGTGAACCCTCATGATTCCTGTTTATTATTCTCCTTAACTGTAGCAAGAGGACATTGAAATAATTATCCATCATTCTCTCTGACCATGCACAAGTTTGTGAACACTCAGGCACCCAAATTTTTTTGTTGGATTTCAACCAGATTTGACTCTAAAGCTTTATCTCAAGAAGAGGTCAAAGAATTTCAGTGATGAGCACATTGGATGGCTATTTGTGTGAGTTATTGCCCTTGATTGGCGTAGACCATACATGTAGTTTTCACATTTTTGGGTTTGATATCAGTCAGTTTGCTTTAGCTCTGAATCACAAGACTTTGGATGAGTTGGTGATGATCAGAATTTGTAGATATTTTACAGAGTTATATCTCTTGAATGGGGGCAGACTAAGCAGGCTTGTCAATACAAATATTCACATTTTGTCTTTGTTTCTCGTAAGATGGTCTCTCAAGCTTTTTCTGATCAAGGTCTCATAAGACTTTAATGTTAACCAGATTTTGACCCTTTTTGTATTGTTATATCCTTTTAAAAATAAGGATGATAATTTTCATTTTTTTTTTGTGAATTTCCACTTTTTTCATTGTCGCCAGGGTAAATTTTTAGACCAATGCAAATCAGAGGAGATATTTTAGTTGGATGGTAATATGATCAGGTAACATCATTACTGTGACACTGGTTTGTAACTAATGAAGCCTTAGAATGACATTCTTTTATACTTTATTATCAATCAAATCATTTCCCTAATCATTACACATAAAACCAGTCAGTGCTTATTTGACCAATTGAGTCACAGCTAACCTTTCCCAGCTAAGGTATTGGGCCATATGTCTTTGCAGTTTTGATTGTCTCATAAATGGTGTTTTTCCATTGAAGTAATTTTCTAAACCAATGAAATTGGCAGAGAAGCCATGTTAACCATAACATACTCAGCTTTTTGAAGAAATGTTTTTATTTTTTGTGACAGTCTGTTGTGTAAAGTCAAACTGTATCATACTAATAAGTAAAAGAAGGCAACTGTGATATCTACATCAGAAATAAGATTTTCATTTCATGGATGGAACAGTAAATAAAACTTCTATTAAAAAAAGTTGGGAAACATTACACTAGATGAATTTAGACAGAAATATTTTGTTGGGTCACCTGAAGAAAGGATAATAGATAGTAGTGGAAAAAATAAAGATGTAGTCAATTTCAGAATTCAGGTAAGCAGAGTCTGTACTGAATGTGCCGTAGATTGACAGAAAAATATGCCTTCTATCTAATGTGTGATATTGTTTATGAAAATGAATAGTGAAACTCTAAATGTATTTCACACTGTAAAATATGCTTTAAAAAGAGGAAGACAAAAAATAATAAGTATTTTGAAAGAATTGATCCAAAATGCGATACTGTTAACTTAACAATGTGTAGAAACATCTGTGGAGCAGCTTCAGGGTACAAAAAGGAAACATTGTTTCATGTTCACAGACTGGGGGAAAATTGTGTGTTTTAGGATTATCCTTAAAGTCTGTTCATGCTAGATTCTTCAAATTTGGTGATTGTATCCATCTCTATTAGTATGACACCCAAAAAATTAAAGGTCAATGTGACTCATTTTACTGGGTTAAAGGTTTTGCATGTTCTTTACATCACAAAAGGATGTCATGCTTCACTAACTGTGGTTAAATTTTTCATCATAAGATTTTTTTTCATACTCAACTGACTTAGGTTAAGATTTTGCAATTATCTCATAACCACATAGGTTTCGTTTTATGTTGTCTAGGAATCCATCTTCATGAGCACTAATCCAGACCTGCCAAATCTTATGATTTACGTCTTATGAAAAAACACTAAAATTAATGGACTTACCAAATGATTGCAAAAACTACTTAATTATGATCATTTGTTTCTGTTCCGGATATTTTTTGTACTGGTGGGGTTGTAAAAAAACCAGAATATATATTTAAAAGCGCATCAAGTGCACCTAATTTGTATGAATTTGTGTACTTTTAAAGCAGTAATATGCGTTCTGCAAATTACTTCATTGTTGTGGGTATAAAACATGCTTTGCACTGTATGCAATTTTTGTTCAACTTTTAACTTAAAAGGTGCATTTCACAACATAATTTGTGCTGCCAGTACCAGTATAGCAGTGCTTGATGTGACATCTGGATTCAGGACCACATGATACTAATGGTATGGAAAAATGGGAACCAGCCTGGAATGGGTGAACATTTAATAGAGTATATATGGGTTTGGCTGGTCAGGATTGGTTAATAATGTAAGTTATGTTTTAGTAAAAAGAATCTTTTGAAAATCTTGTCCTACTTGTAACTGATAAAAGTCAGGAACATTGTTGATTCTGTCACTTTTCAGACCTGAGTCTGGAAGATTCTTTACTGAAATCAGCAGCTGACTTGTCAGTGTAGTACTGAAAGCACACATTTCAAATTTGTGTCAATCCAGAAAATGGTGCAGCTGTTGTGGTTTTCTTTTCACAAAAGCTGTCTTCACAGATGCATCTATGCTGATACAAATGTGATCATGAACACTCAAAATTTTAAGTTATTGAATTTTAATATCATAGTGTTTGCACAGGTTTACATTGAGAACTAAGTTAGTTCAGTGAGTCTTGAGCTTTTGAGTTTTTGTGCAGAATACATCCAGAACTGTAGAGATTTTCTCTGTTGGATTTAGTCTCCCCATTACACTTTACATTGATATGCATGTCCACAAACAGTATAGTAGCAGGAAAAGTAAGTGATAAAATTAGATATATATCATAAACAAGACAAACAGTATGTGGGGGGTCAAGATCATAATAACAGGCTGGAATGGAGAAGTATAATAACAACAATAATAAGTAGAAATTTGCCTCTTTTTTATGTGTGCAACATTATTTTCTCAGCTTCAGTAAGAAATTACATCAAAGAGAAAACAATAAAGGAAGTACAGTTAACTAAACCACATGAATTTAGCTAATCAAATCGATTTTAACCTTCTGGTTATATCTGTTTGGGTCTTTTTCTGTCCATTCTCGTGATTATGTCCACTGAATCAGTATGGTTGGAAAAAAATTTGGTAAATTTAAAGATGGAAAAATCTTTTGGCAGATTATGATTTTATACTGTACTTTTTCCAGAGAGATGTGAATAATTTCATTTCCTGGTTTGTTGATTCTGGGTGTTGCTCAGTCTGAATGCATCATTGAAAAACACTGATGCATTCTCATTCTTTTGTTACAAATAATTATTACAGATGCTCTTCCCCAGATATCAGTGAATATAGCTTGAATAAGTTATAAAAGTTCTAATTGGATCAATGAACACTGTTAGAGAAACTTTTAAGTGAGCTAAAATGTAAACTTTTTGGCAGCATGTGATGCAGGATTGCTCAAGACTTCTCCATCCCTCTCGTATGTTTACCATGAACAATCTATTTATACTAATTGATGATGACTTTATGTAACTATCTGAAAGGCATAATTTAAAATATTTGAAGGTCTACAAAAATTACAAAAAAGTCAAAGTTTATAAACTCATACAGGTGTGACAAAAATAATGGACTAGTACCTTTGCTGCTGTTGCCACAGTTGATTAGTTGGTTGATTTAGTTTGTTTTGTTTGGAGTGGGTGGCTTTAACAGCATATTATGTGGAGGAAGAACCCTAAAAGACCACCAACCCAAATTAGTTCATCTGTGACAAAAATTCACTCTGTGAGATGTGCAAGTGATACGTAAAAGCAAGCACCCTGTACACTTTGGCCTCTGTTGATTTAATGTTCATCTCCAACAGCTGAAGTCATTTAGAAAACAAGATCTCAGATTCTGGTAGATCATTATGGCCATTACACCATTTTCATATGAAGAGAATCTATATTTGGCAGCCAGTTTTGCTGCTGAGGAAAATCCAAGTATGTTTGAGACCCCAGATACCACTTAAGTAGAACCACTGACCTTCCACAAGTAACTAGCAACATTCTCATTTACACATTGGAGGCAAGTAATCACATGATAAGCATCTTGTACCACTCTGCAATGGAAGCCTCTGTATCACAATACAAGCAGCTTATACTCTTCCATGTAAGCCCCTCAGACCATATGTATTAGTCTTGCATGAAAGAGAACCAGTGACAACTGGATTAAAAGTGCAGAATATTACTGCTAGACCATCAGAGATGATGATGTTGATGATGCTGTTGACAATACAGTTAACTGCAATGACATTGATTTTACGAGTGCTCTGGAAAAAAATGATTCCTTGCCTTTCATCCATTTTTAAAAATATAATTTATGATATAAAAATGTTTGACTTGCTGTATTTCTTTTTTTAAAAAGCTATATTAGTCTTGCAACAAGGCATAAAAGTAAGACTTCGGTAACTGAAATGTATGTTCTTACAAGATATGATATAGTGTAAAGGTAGGCAGAAATAATGCAACATCACTTTCACAGACATTAATGATTTTTTTTGACAAATCAAGTGTTATAAGTTTACCAAAATATTTATTAAAAAAGTAATAACAAGGGAATCATAATGTCTAACCACACATTTAAAGCACTACAAGATTTAACTAGCTATTATTCTAATTAAAAACAGCATGCCTGAGAACAAAGAAAAATAGCAAAACATTGTGATCACTTAAGTAAACACGCAGTTTAGTAAGGATACAAATTCATGATTTCTGTATTAGAATAGAAATCCCTAAAGTAAAATCTATATTCATGGACATTAAATTAGAAGTTATTAAGAGACTGATCTGTGACATTTGCAATAATAAGCCACCTAGAAAATTTGTGATTTCACAGTATCAGAGACATAGATAGTTGACAGACAAAAAACAAAGGACAAAAGATTTATTATAGTGAAAGAATACAAATAAAAATATGAAGTAGATATTATGATCTTTAAGAAACCAGTTGATTTCCTCCAGTCAGCTGTCATTTAAATCGCTTTTGTCACTTCTGTCCCCTGTTTATGATATTTGATACATTTAGCAGCTAAAAAAAAGGTGATATGCTGCCTGTTAGTTTTGATGACTTATTAGTGGACATGTTCATATTATTTTGAGTGGAGTTATCAACCTTTAATTGTTGGAGTGGGGTTATCAACCTTAAATTGTTGGAGTGGGTTTATCAACCGTTAAATATTGGAGTGGGTTTATCAACCTTTAGTTCTTGTAGTGGGTTTATCAACATTTAGTTCTTGGAGTAGGATTATCAACCTTTAATTCTTAGAGTGGATTTATTAACCTTTAATTCTTGGAGTGGATTTATCAACCTTTGATTCTTGGAGTGGGGTTATTATCAACCTTAAATTACTATGATCAAATGATAGTGATTACTACATGACTCCAAAGTAGGAAAAAATATATTAAATATTTGGAATGCAGTAAGAATCATTCACTGCTTTTAGAAAGATTATAAACTTAAAAGCTTATTGAAGTTATAATTCTGTCCCTCTCACAAGTGGCAAGTAAAGATCACCTTAAAAATTTGGCTGCTAAATATATTTCCAGATGTAAGGAGATGAGTATATTTTTAGAATCCAATTCACTTCATTACAATAATTGTAGCTTATGCATATTGTTATTGAGCAAATCACAAAATTAAACCAAAATTACCAAATGTATTGAAATTTAATTATTCTGGATAATGTTAAAATATCCAGATGTTAGCCTCAAAGTTTGTTATACATCTTAAATTCAGTGGTTTAAAGAAACGTGTTTGTTTTTTTGTCTGGAAACTATAACTTTATGGTATCCCTTTTTATTTATTATGAATCAATGATAATTACCATCAATACTTGCTTACCAGTCAAGTTAAACTGCAAACAACATGGACCTGCTGTTGCATAATGTACTGGCAGAGCCAGGTCTATGTTGTTTGTTTTACTGAATACACCATTCCCTCGATAACACACAGACATTGGGGTCCAAAAACATTGACTGTGATATAAGCGAGGGTGGAAGTTATCGAGGGACCTATAACAAACAACAAAACTGACAAAAGGATTGACGTAAAGGCATAAGGGGGTGGGGGTGGCTTGGCATGTTACAGTGTTGAATACTCAATAATCGTGCAAAGATTAACAGTGAATAAATATTTCTTCATATTGGTGTACTTTGTTTAGGTTTTTCCTCACAGAGTAACATTCATTTCAAGATAACTTACAGTGTATTGAGGAGATCATCAAAACATTATTCCACATGGTTTCTGTTCGCATAGCACATGTATGACTTCACACGTTGTGTACTACATCACTAATTTTTGTTGGGAATGGTATACATTCTAGTTTTATTGTTTGATCAAAAGTAGACATTTTTTAAATACGAAAGATTGACACATTTCGAAAAAACAATGTTGATAGAACAATGTGTAGATTTTTATTGCAGTAGAAGTAAAATGGAAGAAAAAAATAAATTCACAAGGGTTAACATGAATTTAATGGGTCTAAAAATTTGAATCGACATAAATTAGAACATGATAACACTTGCGGTTTGTAACACATTTGAGAAATACCACTTCACATTTGCAGTCAATGCTCGTTTTCATTTTATCCTTTTATCTGAATCAACATCATGTAAGTAATTTCAAAGTTTCAGCTCATCCTTAAGCCAACCTCTAAATGTCAACTCGGCAAGTTTTTGTTCATTGCAGATTTTTTATCTCACTTTGCCATTATGAATCCTATCTGTGATGCACAGCTTTTCAGTCACTGAGAACACCTTTCCCTTAATTCCTTTGCTCTCCATGGTCACATTTACAAATGATTAGGATAAATTACAGATATTATATACTTTAATGATGTTAATACATAAAAAATGTGAAAACATTTTCGATTGGTCAAATAAAATGAAATTTGAGAACGGTAATGAATACAAGAACTTATGCTCCTATTGGCATGCCTTTGAAATTTATTTTATTGTACTTACCTTGTTTGAATTGATACAAAAGACATATTCAAAGTGATAAAACATTACAGGTCTCTTTTAATTGATACTTTTATTGCAATAAACACTTCCCCAAGCTGTTGATCAAAACAGTCATGTAATTAGGTTCTTAAAATAGTACTAATGGGTTTTGATGTGACGGTTGCTTGACTCTTTTCATGTTTTTATAGATGAGAATATGTATGTTGTGATTATAGTGTTGAGGTGAAATTAAAGGATTATAATGTGAATTTCACCTAGCAAGATATTTAACTGGTGTTTATTTCATTTTCTGTTGCCACCTGTTAGCATTTACCAGAATTTTTTTCGTCGATCGCTGTTTCACCAGAAAGTTTATTTACAGTGTATTGACAACTATTTCTCTATTAACCCTTTCATCACTAAGTAACTTTGTAGGCATAGAGTCCTCAACACTAAGTAACTTTGGAGTTGTAAAGCAAAATGACTTGTGGACCTTGAAACAACATAACTTTGCCAATGTTAAAGATATCTGGCTGGATTAGGTGTCAAAATCAAGGTTGAAAATCAAATTTTATGACTTATTCAATAAAAATATGCATATATATTACAACTGTTAAAATGCAGGTACAAACAGGTAACACAACAGGTAAAATACGAGTAATTATTTTATTACCTCTTAGAAAACTTAGAAAGTTCTCAAAACTTGTTCAATTTACCCTAGATGTACTAGTGAATAATCACATTAGCAACACAAGTCTTTCTTTCATGGTGTCCATAATATATAAAATTCTATAAAATGAACCAAAATGATCTCCAAGGTGAGATCTGTCCACACACCTATTATCGTCTCTGCCATGTTTGATCGTCGCATTTAAGTTTGTTAAACGGACAATTTTTCCAAAAACTTCATCTGAATAGAATATTTGAAAATAATCCGAAGCTTTCTTGGAGCCATCTAACTCTCGGGTGTACCCAACTCTGTCAGAAAACTGAAACAAATCTCTGGTTTTCGGGCTTCTTCAAAAAAAACAACCCACGTGGAACGTACAATTCCTCTGGTTCAAAACCTTCAAAGTCCTCTTCATGGTCATCACTGTCACCCACAAGTGCATTCCATTTTCTCTCCATACGTCTTCTCTCGTTTTCATCCAAATTTACCAGGTCGAAATTATTTCAATCCGAAAACTCTCCTGTAAAATTCCCTCAAACGCCGCCATTTTGGATACAAATTTCAGCATTCGGAAAACGTTAAAATTTCCTACCTTGTTCGTTATTTCTAGTTGTATACAAGCTAAACTCATGAGATCATCCAAATATAACATCTACATTACCAGATGGAAGTTATTAGAGGTCCCCCGAAAAATATTTAGTGTGGTACTAAAATGTTAAATAAGAACACTGCCCCAGACTTAAAAGTCGGTCCATAGTGTTGACGGATGTAGTTCCCCTGGAACGGTTAAGCGGTATGCAGTGATGAAAGGGTTAATAAAACTTAACATGATATGTGATATCTTATTAGAACTTGCAAATGTCACAATATGGATTCTATCTTTACGGGCAATAATCACCATTTTCGATGATAAAAACGAGCTTTGTATCAAGGTTCAATTAAATAATTTACCATTTTTTATCACTTTTTTCATGTTCAACACATTTTAAAATATATTTTTTTTAGAAAAAAATTGGGAGCTATGAACACCGCATTATAAGTGTGTTTGCAAGTTATCTGGGTGTGAGTTGTCAAGGAAGTGGTGTACTCCTAAAAAACTGCATAGAAACAAATCTGTAGATGCATTATGTGATAGCAGATCTGGTCTATGCGATTTGCAGTTGGATTTATAAGTATGTATGATATTCTCTATTTTTGAATGATTTAAAAAATGAATGAAATGAAGATAGTGTAGAAATAGTAATAATAATGTTGTAGATCACCTCAGTTTAGCAAGACCCAGTTTTCTAGCAGCCCATGGTAACAGTGTCGAAGATTTGTTGAACTCTATATGAAAATATTATGATTTTTTAATATATAACAATAAAAACTATTGTGATATATGGGAATCATAAATCATTATATATTGTATCTTTCAGTTCTAATGGCACGTCCAAGATGGCCACCATTCTTGATCAGAAGAATTATTTAGAAGAGCTGAATAGACATCTAAAGTAAGTTCTGTACTTCAGCTGTAATTTGTGGAATTACTTTACATTGAATCCAATTTTTACCTACTGAACAGTTGTTCCAGAATTACCCTGAGCTATACAAATTTATCATGCCTTTGAGGTAGACAAGTTCACATGCTGATTTTAGCCGTATCCATGACAAAAATCATACTCACTCATATAAGATATTCCTACAAGACCCAAATACATGGAAAAGATTATTTCCTTTGAACCTGATGCCAGAAGATACTTTTTCCACTTTGACAAATCAGTTTGCTCCAGCAATTTGTAAAAAAATATTTATTGCCCTTTTTGTCTTTACATCGTATATGTATGACAAAATACAGTGGCCCATCTAGTTCCAGTTTGTTTTACAATCTGATTAAATTAAGTAATCTGCTATCCTACATGAAAGTCTTGCAGATTGCATTTTTTATGGATTGTTGTGAAACTTGATAAGTCATTTTGATGCTTTGACTTTTGTTAGCATTATTGTCTTTTTGTTGTTTTTTTTGTTCTGTATGACACAGTCACATTAGCACAACTAGTACTACAGATTTTGATTGCATTCCATGAAACTGATTAAATATTATATGTATGACCTAATGATGTGCCTACTGACAAATCACATTTTTGGGGGTTAGAGTTATTGCCCTTTTAGTCTTGTTTCTTGATGCAGTGTAAAACAAAATCTTAATGCAACTGTCTCTCAGTATTTTAATTAATAGCCACGAAACATGGTAAATATTATGGTCATCATCTGAAGATGCACATTTAAGCAAATCACTTTTCTGCTACGATTGGTTTTAGAAATATTACCTTTCTTATCTTGTTACTTAATACAGTGTACGACACAGTCTGTTATGCATTATGTTAAATATTATGGCCATCACCAGCTCAGCACTCTCCTCACATAATTTTGTTAGTTATGACTCTTTTTCTTTTTGTAGCTTCATGTCTTGTACAACACTGTATCATTAGTACATCATTTCCTGTAGTTATTCTTTGAGCTTTATATGGATTGCTGTGAAACTCAGTTCACATTATGGTAATTATTCAAAAATGTACATAACGATAGCTTCTTATGCTTCCGTATTCTTTTATAGAGTTTTTGTCCTTTTTTCCTAACATCTAAAATGCAGTGTATGATACAATTTTGTGACTACGTTTGCTGCTTTTAGTGGATTGTCTTGAAACTTGTTGCATATTTATAGACAGTATTAATTGTTGTTGTTGTTATTGTTGTTGTTCTGGGGCTAAACGCCATTTTTCGGCACACGATAGGCTATACATGGCGGCTGGTATTAAAAGTGGAGGAAGAAACCAGGAAATCTTCGGAAAGAATCACCGACCCACAAGAAACTACTGACAAGCTTTCTCACATATCCACATTTGCTGAATCTTAGACTTGAACTCACGCAGACAGAGGTGAGATGGCAGTGATCCGTAACAGACATAGCTTTAGACGACTTGGGGGCCCCTACAGCATAATTGAAATATGCATGTTGATAAATTATTCTACTCAAGTTATTCTCAGAAGAGTTATGGATTTTATAAAGTATTAATTAATCTCCATCATGGGCAAAAGGTGAACACATTATTCCTATAGTTCCTATTGTTTCATTTCACAGATTTCTCTTTGCATTATATATACCTGGCATTCTGATGGTTTAATAACCTGTGTGTTGAATAGGATATGGATTATACCACTTGTCTGTTCATGTTCAAAACATCTTTGGTGACGTAGCAATAAAAGGGATATTGCATTCTCAGCATGAATTGCTGTGTCTTGTTTTTCTAGACAATTTAACTATCAACAGTGTGTCCAAGTTGAATTCACAGAGGATGTTATTGGGAGACAATTTTGTCTTTAACATTCCTGCTTGATATGGTGTATGTTTGTGAAGTAGGTGACAAAATCTGAAACCAAGAGAGAAACCATGCTAATAGTATTCTGCTTGCTTTAGAAGACATTTAACAGAGGCATTGGTGTGCAATTAGTTTACTTCGATCTAGGGTAACATAATATCTTCACATGTTTTTAGAACCATTTATTTCAGGATATTTACCTAATATTTCTAATGAAAAGTAATGTTTAATATTTATCAGTCAGATACAAATAAGGTTTAAATTGTTTTAAATAAATACTAAGTTCTTGCCCTTCTCAACCATGTTAAACATTTGTCAGTTCATAAGTCTTATACCTTAAGTTCATGTTGATACTGAATTCAGCTATGATTGATGTTATAAGAAGGTCAAAGAAAGTCATATACCATGAATAAAGTCCATCACCAACCCAGATATATCTTGTTCATAACACACCATCTGGTCTGCATCCATGCTGTTCATGTGAAGTTAAAAGGATGGCTAGATTCAGGTACACTGGCACATGAGGTGAAAACAGTTTTGGTCTATGTAGTTGGGGTGCATGTTGCACTCGACCAAATACGACATATTGCTCTGATTTGTATACAGCTATGTACTGAGTAAACAAAAAATGACAATATATTGCTTTAGCTAATCTGTACATATGACCAGCATACACTAGTCCTTATTACTTTCATTTATATAGTAAAGGGAGGTAACTCTTACAGTCTTAACACAAGTAGTGTGCATAGATGACATTACCACTGAAGTTTACGTTATGGCCAGAGGAGCTTAGTGATAAGAAATATTTATTCAGGAAAATTAGGTCCTAGGTTTGAGTCCCTCTGTTGATGCCTTGTGTGAAGATCAACATTTTTCATTCACACATTAATTTTGGATGGGGTGTATGTCTGTGTCAAGTTGCACATTTAGGTCACTTTGATGTCGCATTCATATTCCATTAACAAATTCTGGTTTTGACAATTTACAAATGAAATCCAGAAATTGATTCGTTATAATGTTGTTATTACAGTGCAACTGTGACAAACCTTCAGCAGAAAATGGAGACCATGCAGACGACAAATGCCTTAATGAAAGAAGACCTTGCCATTGCCAAAAACCAGATTGTGGTTCTGCAGGAAGAAATATCTGCTCTTCGTATAGAGAGAGATACATTTATAGAAGAAAACAAGAAGCAGCTGGAAGTATGTTCATGTAGAATACATAAAGTATTATAAGGCTAGAAGTAGATTAATAAAGTCTTTCCATTGTATTGACTGCCTTAGATAGCAGTCTAGTTATGATTCATTTTTCTATATATCTGTACATCCATTTATCTGCTTGTATGCCCTTCCTTTCCAGACTTTATGTCTGTATAGCTTTCATATACTGTGATACCTTGATTCTTGAAATTTGGCAAGATGATGATCTTGATGAGTTCTAAGCCTTCCTCACAAATCTAGTTTACAGTGACTCACATTTCATGTTTCAGTTACTTTTGTTAAATTTTGTGTGCTGAAATTTATTTTTCTTGTGCAAGCAAAAATTGTCAAACTAAATGATTGTATTCATATCTGTTAGTACTGCATCCATACAACAAAAAGGAGGCAATTGTTACCTACATTTCAAAGTTTTGACATTTTTAAGTTTTGACATTTAACTCCTGATCAAATATATTTTTGGCATCCTTTATACACACTTTGATATAAGAAATCATGGAACTTGACAAGATTTATGAAACCTGACAAACACTACACCCTCATCACAAAAATAGGTCACAGTTACCCATTTTGTGCATCACTATCTCTGGTTCAGTTTGAAGCACTGTTCATTCCAGAATCATCAAATTTGATGATTGTATGCATCTATATTCAGTACCATGCCCTTACAACAGAGGTCACTGTGACCAAAATTCATATTCTGCAGGGTTAAGTTTAGCATTTAGCTGATGAAAATATAGTGGGTTTTTTATACCTCCATTATAATACTTTTATACCTGGAATCATGAAACACCCTCATCCTTACATTAGGTTACTGTGACCCATGTTTCATGCTTAGCTGAATTTGCTTAAATGTTTTAATGTTTGCTCAGTATATGATTAAAATATTGATGAAATACTATTAAATCTTTTCAAAAATATTGGAACTTTGTGTATTTTTATTTTCATCACAGATGTTGTTATTATCTATAAAGGCATCATCAAAAATTGGTTACATAAGAAAACCTCTATCAGTTTCATAGAGTGATAGAATTCATCTTTTTGTTCATTTACTGATTGAAATATTAGATAACATTATTAATTTTATTGTTATTGAACAGGGATACATGGACTGAATCCTAATTGGCCTCTTATTGGGAAATATGAAATAAATATTTTCATTCATTTTTGCAAGGATCCTGTATATAATTTCATGATCATCAGATTGGCACCAACAATAGACATTGCTACATTAAACACCAGCAGCTCTCAGTCACTGCTGTTTGTTCTCTTTCTGATTTCAAAAAGACAGTGTAGAAACCAGTCTACATAATGTGATGGTTGGTCTGGGTCATTTGTTCTGTATTGATAGACCTGGTTCTGTGCTGTTTAAAATTAAATATATATTATATGAGTATGTCAATAAATTATTTTTTTCAGTGTGTTGTATTAAACAAATAGTTAGATAGATAGAAGTCTGTAAAGTGAGATTAGACTGGTACAATATTGGATTTGACTGGTACTCTGTTTTATTCAAATTTTATTTATCATTTTTAATCTTTTTTATTGTAGTTAGTAAAGCAGGACATTGAAGCAGAGAGGACTACATACCAGACCTCCAGACAAGGGCTTGATAATATGTATGTTGAATCCAAGAAAAAACTTGAGGAGGAGACACACTGTAGATTGGTGAGTAAATTACTTTTTAACAGACTTTTAGCTCCACTGGTAATAGACCAGAAAAACTTATGTTGTGTGCCATCAGTACATCTGTTAACTTATGTTTGTTACAGCTACTCCCAACCTACTTAAAGGATTGACATGATACTTACACACACCTTCATCACAAGATCTAGATCTGTGGTTCCCACCCACCAGGTCATAACCCAAATCAATGTCACAAGGACATTTTGGAGGGTCACCAGGATTGTTTTTTGAGGGTGACAAAACTTATTAAAGTGTGGAACAGGGTTGTGAGGCTCAGAAAAAATAGTTTTTGGGGTCATGGTCAAACATAGTTCAGAACCACTGGTCTTGATGGTCCTAAATGATGCCACTCAGATATCCCATAATTGTAATATTGCTACTCCTAAATCAGCATTGAGTTTTCACTGAAAGACTATAATATCAGGTTATACCTAAATGAGAATGGTACCATTCTGTCTGTCATCCAATATGGCCACCATGGCAGCCAAAATCTTATTGCTACCCCTAAAGAGACAATTATATCCTCATGAGGATTTCACAGGAAGACTTTTTATGATGTCTTGTTGGTCCTAATGAAAATTGTGCTTGATCTGATATGGCTGCCATTGTATTATTCCTACTAATAAAAGGTTGATCATGTTAATATGAATTTCAAGGACATGTTTAGCATACCAACCATTGCTAGCTTTTTGCATTTTGACAAAGGCTTTTGACTTTATAAACTTAGAGCTTTTTACCTTTACAGTCATTTCTCAAATTTTAAAGGGATAGTCAACAATTGGAAGTGATTTTACACAAATGAGGGTATAGGTTTCAGATAACATTACTGAAACAGGCAAATTAATTAATTAATCAATTAATTAATAATAATAATAATAATAATAATAATGATGATGATGATGAAGATGATAATAATAATAATAATAATAATAATAATAATAATAATAATAATAATAATAATAATACAATTAGTTCAAAACTCTTCTTTCTTGAGCATTTATCTGCAATCTATGATATGACTGAAAAAAATTTTAAAGCAACATTAAAAATCATAACCACATCATAACCACAACATGACATAAAAAAGTTTTGTTACCAGATTTGTTTTTTTGGAGTTTCTCAAGAATATTGGAAGTGGTTTCAGCACTTGGCACTTAAACAGAAGAAACACTTTTCATGAGTTCCTGGAATGTTTTTTTCAGCTATGAGTAGTAGATCCCATCAGAGGATTCAAATTCTGATATTTTAGTGGTCACATTACTATTGTCAAATTGGGTTGGACGTTTTCAGGTTTTGCTTGCAAAACAGAAAAGTTAGATTATATTATCACATAATAAAGGTGATGCATAATCAGACCACAGACCATGGAATTAAAAGTGTTTAATAAGTTTCTTAATAATTATTTTATGTGATAATAGACAGGAAACAAATGAAACCAAACCAAAATTAAAACACTAACCTTTGTTTTGCAAGGGACATAACTTTTTGTTCTGGAAAGTTAGCCAAACTTTTATGTTTAATATTATATAAGGAAAATGCTGATACAAAAATCTATTTTGACGTTAATTTTGATTATTTTAGATCAGTTATTTTAGATCAATTAAAATAGTTTAAATATTTGATATCTATATGTAAAACATTGCTTGGGGGTTGATAAGACATTTTGAATGCTTGTGGGATATGAAGATTTGGATGATCAGTTTCTAGCACTGAGATTTTTCCTGTCGACTTTGCACAAAATACTATTGTTTTTTATACGGCAGGATGTGGAACGTGAGCTGGAGCTTCAGATTGGGATGAAACAGGAGATGGAGATGGCACTGCGGCTGCTGGAGAAAGACATCCATGAAAAACAGGACAGTATTATAACTCTGCGTCAACAGCTGGAGGATATCAAAACCATCAACCTACAGATGTACAGCAAATTACAGGTACCTTCATAACATTCCAAAAAGTTTAAAATTATTCTGGTCAATAACTGTTCAGAATGCTCTGTATATCTGTTGTTATCATTAGAGAATTGAAGACATAGAAGGGCTTAGGTATTTGCATTTCAGTTTTAGTATTAGTATTATTCAACCACAAACTGCATCATTTGTCTGGACCTTGTATGAATAAACTGAAAATAAGACCTTACAGAACCAGCACAGAATGGGAACACTTTTTTGAGTTTTAAGCTAATCCTGGCTTTGTATTGCTTTTGAAAAGAAATAAAACTTTAACTGAATGAACTTCTTTTGCAGTACTTTTAGTCCCTTTTATGTCCTATACATGTAGCAAGTGGAAGTTTTCTATTATTTCCTTTTTTTAGTTTGTGACGGGAATAGGACTATGTATACTGTTATTTACCATTATTGTGTTAAGTTGCTGTCAAATGCTACTGCCTACATACTTTCCAACTGTCACTTCACATTGAATGCTTATTAGTTATGATATAAATATTTAAACACGTTATTAAGTATAATTCTTTGTTATGTGTTGAGTTGCCTATTGTGACCGTTTCTTATTGGGCAATGCTAGACTGATACCCTGTATATTTTCTGTACCTTCCATATTTAAATCATAAGTTGGGGTCAGTACACCAGGCTCGTTCCATGTGTTTGAAGTTTTTTGATGGGAATCATTTTACCTTACTTGACGAAACAAAACCTATCCATTTCCGCTAGGGGATTTATTGTATCTCATCAGTTGCAGGATGTTGATAGGTATTCAAATAACACAATAAACATGTCAATTAACCATGAAAAGAAATGGTGTCTTGTTTTATTTGATACATCTGGCACACAAACCACTTATTCACTGCAATGATAATGACTGGCAGAAATTTCCACTGCTTCAGCAATTTATTCATGGCTGAGTTTTGTCAACAAATCATTGACCTTGAGTTAATAGATTAGCATTCATTTTTAGCTCTTGGTATAATGGTTAAGGGGTTTTTGTCCAAATTTAAAACAGACAATTTCTAAGAAACTTTCTTTGTGCCAGCTTGTGAAGGATGTAAAGTCATCCTTTTTACTCTGTACATTTTTAAATGCATTTAATGCAGATTTATAGATTTTCAAGTGCAATATTTGTTCTGGTGATGCATCTTGTGGTTGAATATATTGTCCTATGTCGGATTCAGTTGGTATGCGAAAGTCTCAAAATAAATAAAGCTTTTGATTTTAAAAATGCACTTTATCTAAGGCAAACTATTATTTATTCTGTTCAATAATGGTCATAAATGAAACTTCAAAGGATCAATTTTATCCAGGAAAAAAAAATTGGAAAAGCCATGTAAAGTTTTGTTTTAAAAACTGGGATCCCTGTTTATGACATCATGTATATGTCAGTGCTCGTTTTATGCAAATATTGATCTTGTTCTAGTTGATATTATACAAATTTGGTTTGTTTTTGTCCTTTTGTGTAGTTTTACATAATTTCAGAAAATGATAGTACCATGTAAAAATGAGAGACCATTGTTGTCGAATTGTGCCCTTTTTATGGGGTCTTTGTTGGCAAAATGTCAAAGGTGATGGCATAACTTGTTTTTAATTCATAAGACAGTTGATTTTGGATCATTTACAAGTATAGTATCAAACATAGATGATCAGGAAATAAATCTAATTCATTAATCACCCCATAAATTTTTTATAGCTTTGAGAGGGAACATTACTCTAGCGCATAAGCTTTGACAGGGCACATTACTCTGGACTCAAAACTTTTGACAGGGGACACTACTCTGGATGCAAAACTTTGACAGTGGGCATTACTATTGACCCATAACTTTCACATGTTGCATTTCTCTGGACCCAAAGTTTTGACAGAACATTATATCGAAAAACTTTGAAAGGGAGCTATGCTCATTATCCCATGTTCTGAAGAAATCTTTTTAACACAAGCCTCAAACTCAGGCCAGAGTATTAAAGCTTTAATATGTTGATTAGAATCACAGAACTTTACACAGTCTTCTTTACTTTGATCCTCACAATTACTAAATTTTAATTTGGTAGATATAATCGAATTACTATTACATCTGATTTTAGGGTTTTGAGGTTAAGTTTGAGGCTTTTACTAAAATAGTCCAGATAATATTGGCCCTAAGCTTCTATGTTTAGAAAAAAAAATGTTATAAAACCAATGCATTGTTATAAACTACCTTTTTTAGTGGTGGATACATTTTAGATATTATTGGTCTTAGGTTGAGGTTGCAAAAGAAATCCCATAATAAATGTTATCCACGTATAAAAATAAATGTGGCTAAAATTTTATCCTTTTATCAAATTTCATAATGCAAGTACAGTGAAACAGTCTCAGATTTTATTAAATGAGAATACATTTGTTTCAGTATTTTCCATTGACCATAGAAAGTAGGAAACTATATATTATATTTCTTTCTTACCATAGAAAGTAGGAAACTAAATATTTCTTTTTTCCCATGGGCACCAATCTTTAGAATTGGTGCATAAATTTAATAAGAAATAAATAAAGTGGCTTTATGATCATAAAGTAGGATTAATAAAACCACAGTGTTAGTAATATGAGTAAAGAGTTCAAAGGAATGCCATCTATCAACTGCTATGGAAGAACTATTCATGCCCTTCACCATGACTGGCAGTTTTGAATACACAGTAGACAATGGTTCTTAACGCATATGTCTTTACACAAAACTGGGTTGCCATGCTGTATTGAACTGTTTGCCAAGATCAATCTTTACAAGTTTCCTACCCAATTGGTGGTTCTTTTTAGCATTCGATAGGTGGTGACACTAACTTCAATAACCTAATCTGTGTTGCCACCCATAAAGGTGTAGTAGACAATAGAAAAGGCATGGGCTATCTTTGCTTCTCATAACATTTAGGTGCTATGTTTCTTTTAACCACATTACTAGTTGTTTGTTATCATTACTTTTCCTATACTGCATAGATTAAAATCATGAAGCTTGGAATCTAGTTTGTCCAGAATGAAATGGTGTCCCTCAATCATCCAGTATTGCTGCCACTGCAACCATCTTTAAAAATATTGTTTTATTGTTGACTTATCTAGAATGGTTGGTCATATTAATGTGGGGTTTTACTAAAAGACTTTAATGTTCTGTTGCCAACCTGATATTGAACATACTGAAAATCTTGTATTGGGACAAATAAATGGATGGCCAAATCAACATGGAGTTTTGACAGAAAGATTTTGTGTGATATGTAAATGGTGAAAGATGAAAAAAGTGCTGATCAGACCTCTTAACATACTGCCATGAGGGCCACCTTGAAAATCTTATTATAGTTACTTCTGAATGGATAATTATCTCAGCATGATGTTTTCTATTAAATACTGATCTATATATATATATATATATATATATATATATATATATATATATATATATATATATATATATATATATTATAGATGTTTCTGAATGAAAAAAAAGCTGATCTAATGTTCAATATGACCACTATGGCAGCCATTTTGAAAATCATTATGTGATGTTCCTGATCAAATTAAGGTCACTGGGACTAAAAAAAGTAGTATTGGTTCTACATCACAATCCTGGACAAGGTTTTATGAATGTCTTGCACTTGTGTAATAAAATATGCCTATTCATTTTGGGTTAAAGGGTCATAGGTCTTCACAGAAAAACAGTTTATGCATGCTAACATTAGTTGTACATCATGGACTTTCTTGATGGCTTGCACTTGGAGTAAAGAAGTGGCCTTTTGATTTGGAGGTTAATATATCTAGGTCAAGGTCACTGCAACTGAAAGATAAAAATTGATTTGTTTCACAAACTTTGTGAACAGCTTGCACTTACAGTAATGAAGAATCTCTTGATTTTGGCATCCAAAGGTGAAGGTGACTGGCTGAAAAAATGAAAATTGTTTTTTGCACAAAATTCTAAGTTTTTCATCATGTACTTTCTATTTAAGGTTAAAGATGAATCTTTGGCTGCAAGCTACAAAAATGATTTCTGCACAGAATTGTCATTTCTAAAACATGTACATACATTTGAGAAAGTTTGTGGAGGCTTATTGATTTTGGAATCAAAAGGTGAAAAATTGTTGTGATTTAAAGAAGAGAAAGATAATAACTCATACTGGATCTTATACCTTGGTTAAATTTCTGGAGGAATTGCAGGCCAACCATTATGCTCTTAGTGTAATCATTACGTTTTTATTGTTTTCCATGAGATGGTATATTATGGATTATGCTTTTTTGCTACATTAAAAAATATAGCAATAAAAAGGATTTTTTTTCCCATTTTATTATGGTCTCTTAAATTCCACTCATACAGATAGAATATATTCTTAAAAAGATGACTACTGCATAAGAATAGCAGATTGCTTTCCTTATTTGCTAATTTTAGTAACTCTAAATGACCCCATTTGTAAGAAAACTGTTTTCTTAAAAAGTGCACTTAGCTTAGCAGTCATTTTATTGAAATTAAATAATTAAATAGTGAACCAACCTATATTTTTTTAACAAAATTGCACCAGATATTAAGTGAAATCTGTGCGGTGTGAGTTGTGCATGTTATATGGTGAAAACTTTAGAGCAGATTTTTTTTCAAACTTAAAAGCATGTCAGATCAGAAAAAGTGACAAATATTGCTTTACAACTTTAAATGCAGAATATGGGAGTAATGTAATGCAGCACATGATCATGATCATTGCTGAATTCCAGTTCACAGTCATTAGCGAATTTTACACATGTTGATTAGTTGCAGTGAGTGCTGTATATAAATAATTTTTCAGTATATTTTATGTTAGTATTTTGGTTCTAATCCAAATGGATTTTGCCCTTTGTGACAAGAATTTTGACTAGCTACAGAACCAGGTTAGTAATAGTGTATTTTTTCATGTTTTGTAATTCCTGCATGTAATATATAGGTTACACTTTTTACACCCAAATTACGCTTTTTTGCCAGAGGTCTATTTATTTGGAGGTCAAAAGGTCAATGCAACTAACATAAAAATTGTTTTTGCACCATAATGATTGTTCTTTGAGTCACTACCTTGGCCAACTTTGTGAATAGCTTGTACTTAGAGCAATTAAGAAACACATAGCTTTTGGGTTCAAAGGTCAGTGGTCAGTGCCATAGTAAGCCTAGTAAGAATTTTAGCTCAAGACTACATAATTTCACTTACATAGTCTCTTATGTGTCTAATGTGCTATTTATGTTAACATACCTACTTCATAATTTTTATATATGTAACACTTGTAATAACACCTCATTATATAAAAACATTACAACATAGTATCATGTAAATGAACAACATAATGACTGAGGCATCCAAGTAATTCCAAGTCATTCATTCATTTGTGAATCATTCGGTCATTTCAGAGTCATTTCATTACAACAGCCTGTGGATTGGTACAATGAAATCTTTTTTTTTCATTATGTAACAAACAGAATCTGACATTTATCTTCTTTTCCAATGAAATTTCTAAAGAATGCATTGAATAATTTAAATACTCTTTTAAATTTAAATTATATCCTCTTTGTGTTATCATAAATTTGATATGAAATTGGTGCAAATAGTGTAATTATTTATTTGAATAAATTATCAGTATAATGGGGTGAAATTATGCTGCCATTTTTTAAAATTAGAAAGCAATATTTTTTTTAAGTTCAAAATTACTTCTTCAAAATGATGTTGAAATTACCAGTGGGTATAGTTGGTATAGAATAGTTGGTACCCATATTGAAAAATAGCCCATTGCTGTTCCAAAATTGACTCTTATAGTACATTGGTGTTTTTCAATAATGTCTTGTACATTTCAATATTCATTGTTTGTGTAGAATTAAATCAGGAAGGAAATGGACTTCCGATGAAATTTTGCTAATTCTTTTCATCTGTAAAGCAGATATTCCTACAAGAAATCTAAAGGAATTGACTGGTCAATTTCCATTCTTACTTGCTTATAAGTCAAGTCCAACTGCAAACTGCACAGACCCAGATCTACCATCACAGAATTTGCTGGCAGATCTGGGTCATTTGAGTTTGATTGGAGCAATTAGTAGAACAAACAAAATTGACCCAGTTCTTTAGGCACATTATACTATGGTAGATCAGGATCATTGTGTTTTGCATTTGGACTTGATTTATAAGCAAGTATCAACTGTAATCCATATAATCTAATTGTATTTGTGCTTCCTGTAGATCCTTTTGGTGACAAGGACCTGCCTTATATGTAAAAACTTAGAATAATCTTAGTTTGTCCAGGTCCAAGTCAACACCATTTTCAGGGTGTCCATCTGAACAACAATGACTATTATTGGGTCTTATGTGTACTTAACAGTTCCCAGTATTTGCTTAGCAACTTCCGATAAATGATAAAATTTATTGCATCATCCCTTACCCTACCATTGCATAGGCAGTTGTGCAAGAGGTATATAATAATTTTAAAAATTTGTGGCTGGATGGACCCTGGAGATCATAAGAGATAATATTTTGTACCAAGATTAGGACAGGATTTATGGTCCTTAATGGAATCCATGTACTTTAATTGATTTAGTCGATATATTATTTGTTGAGTATTTATTGCAAAAATTAAGAAAACAATCACTCCAAAAATTACATCAGTAAAATATCATTGATTTACATAAAGCCCAACATAACAAGTGAGGTAACAATTAACATACACATGCACTATGTATGGATGTAGGTAGGTATGTAGGTAGGTTTATAGGTAGGTAAGTATGTATGTATGTATGTATGTATGTATGTATGTATGTATGTATGTATGTATGTATGTATGTATGTATGTATGTATGTATGTATGTATGTATGTATGTATGTATGTATGTATGTATGTATGTATGTATGTATGTATGTATGTATGTATGTATGTATGTATGTATGTATGTATGTATGTATGTATGTATGTATGTATGTATGTATGTATGTATGTATGTATGTATGTATGTATGTATGTATGTATGTATGTATGTATGTATGTATGTATGTATGTATGTATGTATGTATGTATGTATGTATGTATGTATGTATGTATGTATGTATGTATGTATGTATGTATGTATGTATGTCATTGAATGGCTTTGGTCCTGTATACATATCTGACTTCACCCATGTCTACATCCCATCTGGAAATGTATGCCCCTCTTCCTACACTCATTTTCTCATTGTTCCCATTGTTGAAATGAAGTCATATGGACATCGTCCTTTTGTGTACCAGGGTTCAGCAACATTGAAATGAATTGCCTATTGATCATAGACACATGACATTGTGATCTATTTCAAGAGTGAACTTACCTATTTTGACTACAAGAAAAAGCTTAAAGACTTAATACTTACAATGTCACTAATTATAGTTAGCATGTGTTTGTTTTATAATTTCATGATCTGTAATCTTGTCATTGTAGAGGTTTTTATGTGCTGTCTAATATTGTAATGCACTTTGAGCTTTTACACATCAGGCTGTATTAAGACCACATTATTGTTATTGTTATGTATAGATGGATGGACTTCCATACATCAGATACGGTCATTAGTTAAAAGAACATGACCTTTTCCTCAAAGGTTACTAGCATACAGAGGTTTAATTAGTTATAGAATGACCATATTGAAACAAAGTTATTTGGTCAGTCTTCAGAGGTTACCATGATACAGAGGGTAAATTAGTTATACAATGACCATATTCAAACAAAGTTATTTGGCCAGTTGTGAGAAGGTACAGCCATTCAAAGGAGCTATTTCACTGTATAATTGTTTGTTGTTGTTGTTGTTGTTTTGGAGCTTAACGACATTTCTTAGCACACAATAGGCTATACATGGCGGTCAGTATTAATGGTGGAGGAAGAAACAAAGAAATCCGAGGAAAGAACCACCAACCCATGAGAATATAATTGTTTATGTAATGGAATTGAATGTGACTGTATTTGATGAATTCATTTATATTTGAGGGCATCAGTTTCCATGGCTCTGCAAGAAATTTCCCATTCATTGATATTTAAATCCACAGATTGGTGAAATAGTCCAATTCTTTCCACAAAAGAATATTTGTTCATTTAGTTTTTAAAATCATTGTTTGTATCATCCACCAAATCCATCAAAAATTGGTACAGCATGAAAATTGATACCCCCCTAAATTAATTCATGGTATGTATGTAGGTCTGTCCAGATGTATGCATGTGTACATGCATGCATGTGTGCATGTGTATATGCATGCATCCATGCATGTATGTATGTATGTATGTATGTATGTATGTATGTATGTATGTATGTATGTATGTATGTATGTATGTGTGTATGCATGCATGCATGCATGCATGCATGCATGCATGTATGTATGTATGTATGTATGTATGTATGTATGTATGTATGTATGTATGTATGTATGTATGTATGTATGTATGGCATGAGTAATCAGTAGAACAAACCACATATACCCTGGTCTGCAAATGCAGAATACTTTGGCAGATCTTGATTGTTTTCTGTTTGAGTCAGCTGATAAGTAAGTATATATTTATCCATGTTGTATGGCAAACAATGATAAAATATGCACTCTGAAAACAGACAAGAAATAATGTTTTATTCATTTATTTGTCTTTTGAATTGAATGTTCATTTACATGCTAGCCAGTAACTGGTCCTGATGTTCACTATCAATTATGTGGTAGTTCCAGTCCCCGAGTCTGTTGGTTTTTTCTGACGTCTACATTCTATTAAATCCGGTTATTTTGTTGCAACATCTCAATCTGTTAAAATCCAATTGTTTACTAGTGGTGATTTTTAAGCCTGTTCATCTACAAGTGGTTGGTATGACATCTCTTTCTTTAACTGCATTAGAAAATGAAACTCACCCTTTTGGACCTGTTATTTTCTATACATGCATTCATCAAAAGAGACATATAGACTGGTTACTGGTTATAATGTGTTAATATAAAATGTATGCAGAATATATAAGTTGGACATATAGACTGTGTACGTTAGTGCTTATAATGTGTTAATATAAAATGTATGCAGTATGTACTTGGTTATAAGTTGGATCCAATTGCAAATTGCTTAGACCCAGAGATTACGAGATGACAGAGCAGGGTCTGTACAATTTCTTAGGACTAATCAGTGAAACAAACACCATAGACCCTGATCTGCTGGTACATTATGTTTGCAATGGACCAAGCTTATAAGCGAGTATATATGGTTCATACAGCAGACGCTCATGCCTTGTGAATTTTCTTGTGATTTACAAATTATGAGTTTACCATACTTATGTCATTTAAATCCCATGCAAACAATTTCCACACAAATGTTCATTAAAAAATTATGTTACGGATTTCCACTTTTGTCAAAATATTGTTTACTATGTAACTCAAAATGATGTCATCATTACATGATATAAAAAACAAAGTTCCTGCTTCCTTCTCTTAATAAAAAATGAAAATGAAATCTGGTTGTACAATTTTAAAAACTGAAATAATGTCCCGTGAAAGAAAATGATAAATTCAGATATTTGAGGTCTTTGGAATTCTTTAACAGTCAGTGACATTCATATATCAGTCACACAGACTAGCTGTTATTGAAATTAAATATCACTTTGATTGCATTAATTGTGTCATACTTAAAAAATTCACTCAGCAACATACAAGCTTTTTGTATATTTTGTTAATGGGAGTCTATTATCTTCAGCTGATAAAAATTTGACGAGTTTTTAAATAATATCTATGTACTTGTTCAGCTATATTTTTAAAGTCAGTGTTTTTTTTCCTTGTACTTTTTATTTTAATTTAATGCCCTTATTTACACTTTCATATTCAGCTAAGAGTAGTTCAACAAAATGCGCAACAACCTCTAAATTTTTCATTGATTTTTGGATTGCTTGGACAGATAACAGTAAACCAAGTTAAAGACAATTTCTCCAAATTATTCAATAATATTGATCAATAGTGTCCAATAATAGGAATCAATAGAGTGTCCACCAGATATACAATTTTTTTGTGATTTGTTAGAAATGTATTATCTGGACAGACAGTTATCTGGACAAATCCATGTCTTCCATTTGGTTTGGATAATTAGTGTTCTACTTTACTATATGTAAAGTTTTATGTATAGTTTGGATCAGATGGCATTGCTAATGTTGAGGGTTTGGATAAATAGATTTTATTGTAGTTAGAGTGTTTGTCATACCTAAAATAATTAGGACAGTAGACATACCTGTATAAGATTCTTCAGGGCTGACATACCGTTAATGCAAGTTGGATCTGCCAACATTCTGCTAACCTCATCCTGAAAAGATTGGAAAAAATTGGAAACTCTTTAAATTCTATTCCTTCAAATAGATATTAATTATTTAATTGAGGAAGATTGAGAAAATATTATTTAATGACATTAAGTCAAGTAAATTTAATGTATAGTCCAACCCACATAAAATAATATTCAGGATGTCAGGGATTTGTAATCCAAGTTTCAGGTTAAATAAGTCTTGTGTTTTGTTCATAGATAGCACTTAGAAAACAAGACAAACATAATTTCTTTAAAAGAGTTTATACAAATTTAATTTTTTCCCTAAATTTTATATTAATCATGAAAATAAATCCACATATTGGAGACTATTTACCAACAAGTGTATCTTACTGTAAAAATAGTTTGTGACATGAAATATGTATCATGTATCAGAAAAAATATCTTTTTGATAAATTGATTTAAAATAAATGTTAATAGATACTCATTTTTGTGTTTGCATCATCATTACAGGTAGACCAGCTCTTCTCAATTAAAAGAATCTGAAAAATGCTAAAATTCTGAAACCATGTTTATTTAAGTTAGTTTTGGTGTAATCTGAACAGGATGCTCTTTTTGTAAAGGACAAACCCTTTGATTTCACTGTTGTAGGGGAATTTCACCACAAAATTTATTTTAGAAATAGTCAGCTGTTCTCTGTGCAATCTCAAGGATGTAGAGATGGTAAGCTGTGACTTCCTGCATGTTGTAAAATGCAACTATTGGAAGCAAGCCGTTTTACATGGGATACATCCCATGATGCTGATGGAATTGTGGACTGTTTCAAAAAAGTCAACAATGTATTTTACAGATTTTACCAAGTTATGAACCTATTTTGGTGTACCTTATGGGGATACAAAAACTTGTTCAATAGTGTATAACTAGAGATACATACATACATACATACATACATACATACATACATACATACATACATACATACATACATACATACATACATACATACATACATACATACATACATACATACATACATACATACATACATAATTAAATTCTATCATAAATTAGCCATTCAGAATCAATTTCTTGTAGTGATTCAGATCAGATTTCTTGTAGAAAACTGTTTTTCAGGTACAATTTCTAGTAGAAAATATTCAGCCGGTCATATATATTTTCATTCATAAAACTATTCAGATGAAGTTTTTGTCTTTATAAAAAATTTTCTGATCAAAATTTAAATCAAAAACAGTCATTCTGATCAGATTTTAAAATAGAAAATCAACCAATCAGATTTTATTTAAGCCACATAGATCACATTTCCAGTTGAAAAAGTCGTTAGATTAGATTTTTAATAGAGAAAGTCATTCATATCTGATTTCAGATAGAATAAAAGCCATTCATATCAGATTTCAAACAGAATAAAAGCCATTCCTATCAGATTTCTTATTTAAAAAAAAGCCATTCATATCAGATTTCAAATACAAGAAAGCTGTTCAGTTTATATTTCCAATAGAAAAAAGTTAAATCAGATTTCTAATAAAAAAAAAGCCATTCATATCAGACTTCTAATAGAAAAAGCCATTCATATCAGACTTCTAATAGAAAAAGCCATTCACATCAGATTTCTAATAGAAAAAGCCATTCATATCAGACTTCTAATAGAAAAAGCCATTCATATCAGATTTCTAATAGAAAAAGCCATTCATATCAGACTTCTAATAGAAAAAGCTATTCATATCAGACTTTTAATAGAAAAAGCCATTCATATCAGACTTCTAATAGAAAAAGCCATTCATTCACATCAGATTTTTAATAGAAAAAGTCATTCATATTAGACTTATAATAGAAAAAGCCATTCATATCAGACTTCTAATAGAAAAAGTCATTCATATCAGATTTCTTATTTAAAAAAGCCATTCATATCAGACTTCTAATAGAAAAAGCCATTCATATCAGATTTCTTATAGAAAAAGCCATTCATATCAGACTTCTAATAGAAAAAGCCATTCATATCAGACTTCTGATAGAAAAAGCCATTCATATCAGACTTCTAATAGAAAAAGCCATTCACATCAGACTTCTAATAGAGAAAGCCATTCATATCAGATTTCTAATAGAAAAACTTATTCATATCAGATTTCTAACAGAAAAAGCCATTCATATCAGTTTTAATACAAGAAAGCTGTTCAGTGCAGATTACTTATAGAAAAGATTTCTGATAGAACAAGCAGTCTTAAAACAACACTGAAAACCAAGGATAACTAAGTGAATAAATTTCCATGTGATACCTAGTTCATGTTCAAGCTCCAAAATAATTGCTCATATACATGTATGTAATGTTTTCCTTATTTCAGCCATTTTTTAAAAAAAGAAAATTTTAAATGTTATTTTTAATCTAGGTCTTTTTTAAAGACTGGTTCCACAGTATTTCTGGTTTCATGCTTTGCTCATTCATTGTGGGCATAGTGTACATTATTGAAATTGCATGTATTTAATAGATTTTCATGTATAACATTCCATAATCAAATATTTTTATAGCAAGCTGTTTACTGTATTTCAGCAGTCCAAATTTAATATAATCAAGTATTTCCACCTTTGGATTATACTCCTCCAGATTTATGAATTAGAAAAGAATTTGATTCCGGCTGATCTTCTCAAAATAGAGTATGTCATTAATACCAAGTACACATAAGTAAATTAAAAAGCATGCTGTGACTTACCTCTATAAATTTGAACAATAAATTTGGAAACTCTGGCCTAAATTGACAGCTGTCTGAAGAACTTCGTTTTCCGGGCAACCAGCCATTACTGTAGTGGTAGTTCTGTCCTGATGTCAAGGAAGCAAAGACTAAGATCACAGCTAAGCAGCTCACAAGTACGTTCTTTTTATAGATCATTCCGAAACTGTGAACACAAATTTAAAAACCAAAGTTTAGATACTTTTAGAGTGGCAATATTATTCAAGGGAAAACATCATAGACCTAACACACATATTTTAAGCTGTAATATCTAGGAATTACAGAATTAAATATTTAAGATGTATGTCATGATCGGGTTAGTCTAAAGCTATATGTCAGAAAAGAAAAAAAATTATTTATCACATAAAATTATTTTAAAATTTGATTTTGGAAGAATTACATAAGTTTTGATTTCAAAATATAAATGGACCCAGGAAAATGCAGGCACATTCCTTGATTAACACTCAAACTCAAGTTTGAAATTAGCTCAATGCAGTAATTACATATGACTTCCAAAACTAGATGCATCATAAATGAGCACGTTAATTTTCAAAGTTTAAATCACCTGTTCAGTGGGTTTCAAGATCACCAACCAACCTCTTTCCAGTTCTGATATAGGTCCAGATCCTTTACTTGGGTCCTGGTTAGACTTGTTTCCATTTCTGTTCAAGTGTTGACTGCTTATATTGGATTTGATGTATAACATAACACTGATTTCGTTTGACAAGCTAATTACTTTCATATTCAGATGTAAACATAATCCAGTTTTTTCCATGCATATATAATCTAACATATTGGTATATTTATAGAACAAGCTTATCTGTCCCAAGTTAATGACCAATCTATAATAAGTTATTGGGTGACTATGAATAATAGTCTGCAGAATGGTATGCTGTTGTTCCCAAACTTGCTCAAAAAGTAACTTCAGAAATGCATGTATTGATTTTCAAGAATAGTTGAACCTGCTTCCTATTAGAAATTACCTGCCTTAAATGTTTTTGATCTATTCCTTAGATAGGCAGACACCTGTCTTTAGAATCCTTTGTTTTAACAGAGGTAACTCTTTAATACAGATATGATTTGTATACATTTCCCAATGTGAAAAATATAAAATTTAGAAACATTTTACTCTTGTATTTTTGAGAGAGAAAAATGAGATTGAAAAAAGTGATTAAAAAAAAGCAACCCTTAGGTCATTGGAAAATTATATTCCATTGATTTCAGATGAGAAATTTGTACAAAATAATTATTGAACTCATAGATGTAGAAAAATATAGTTTGAACTTGTTACAAATCTTGAGTTTCTGAAAATGAGCAATTTAAGTGGCTGTTATATATAGTAAATAAATATTTTATAATTTTATTTCTTCACTATATAAAAGCCTTTTTTAAGTTCCCAATTGTATAGTTTGATAAAAAAAATTAAAATAGATTGAATTTTTGTTATTTTGTGCAAAAAATGTACTGTGAATTCAACATTTTTTGTATGTGGAACAAATTATAAGGGATTTTGTGGATGCACCCAGCCATGAATTAAAGGACAAACAGTAATTCTTCTGTGAAAAGAAAATTGGTTGCCTGTCACTAAGAATTAAATACAGTGTATGCTGCTTATATAAGTCCAGCTACAAAATGAACAGACCCAAGTCTACCATCACACAATATGCCTGCAGATCTGGGTCTATGCAGTTTGTTTGAAATAATCAGTAGAACAAACCACATAGATCCTGATTTGTTACTATGTTTGCAGTTGAACTTGATTTATAAGCAGGTCTACATGGTAAGTACCAACAAAAATTTTATCAAACTACAAAGATAAATGTACTCACAGATCATTGTACAGAATTTCCATGAACTCAAGCTGATCATTGGCCCTTAATTATTGTAACTTTGTTTTATGGGTTGTTTTTTTTTACAGTTTTAAAAACATAATTAAAAGATTGTAATTTAAAGAAATCTGAATGTAAATGAAATTAAATTTCATATTTTATCCAAGAAATAAGCAAACTTTTACTAAGATCTAAACTTTAAAGACAGTTTTCCATCATGCATTTAAAACATGTCTGATGATTCTTGTATTTTACATCATTAAAAAATATTGATTTCATGCAAACTTTTTGCTTAGAAGAATATAAAATTTTACTTTACCTTTTTAAGGACCCTTTGATGAATACTCACACTCGTCTCAACTCCTGATTTTTAGTAGGGCCAACTGTGTTCTTATATAGTGCATGTTTATAGTCCCACATAGCACAGCAGATGTTTTGGTGTGATATACTACTGCACAAAGGAAATTGCTATCTCTGGTACAAGGGCAGAAATAGTGCCCTAAAGGGTCCATTCATAGAATGTGTTCAAGGCTGGAAATCTAATTAGCCAGTAAAAGGTTTGTTACTGGATATAATTTGGTTTCTTTCTTTACAACTACAAGTATGTATATATGTGAATTGTACTGTAGGAGGAAGTGTTCAAATTTGTAATGGAACAAAGACCAAAAATTCTTTATACAGTTTAAACATTTACCCATCTTGCAGAGTTTTACATGTGCAGACATCTTCAGGCATCCTACATTCAGTATCAAAACTGAAAATTTCTGACTTATTTTTATTAGGAAAAGGAGAAATTTCATATTTAGCTAACCTGATTTATGGTCATCCATCATTTGTGACCTGTTGGATTTTGCCATTTTCAGCATCTTCTAAAAAATCTTCCAGACCAGTTCAAACAAAATTTTTCAGAGAGCATTCTCTAATCAAGATCTCTCAAATTTGTGCAAATTTTCACAGTTCAGCACAAAAATTATCACTGTTACTTCAATCTAATAAATGAATTAAAAAACCTTTATGATTTACTGAACATAAATGTTAACATTACTAGCAAGAAAAAAATAACTTTCATAAATTGTACTTAAAAACTACAGAACAGAAAATAACAAAATATAAAGAGAATAAATTTGAACCAAAACCTTTCATAATTTTGTAAATGATTGTGATGCATTATCAAAATATGGACACAACCTACAAACAAACTAAAAATATTTTCTTGTTTTCTTTTTTAAATCCTTCACAAAAATTTGAACAAATATGACAGACCAACCTTAAACACCAGACCTAAAGTTTATACATAATATGATATCAGTCCACTTTCAAATATGGTTATCATTGCTAAAAATAGAAATGATCTTCAATCTGCTAATTTAAGTTCTTTTTGCCATGCTTGTTATCTTTATTGGACATAACCGCTTCGGTGGTCTAGTGGTTAGAGCGCCTGCCTCAGATATGAGAAATCGTGAATTCAATCCCCAGTCGAGTCATACCAAAGACTTAAAAAAATGGTACTAACAGCTGCCTCGCTTGACGCTCAGCATTAAGAGGTTAGTGTTAGGAATGGTTGGCCTGGTGTCAGGATAATGTGACTGGGTGGGACATTATGTTACATGTCTGCAGCATAATGCCCCAGTGCTAGACATCACTATAAACTGCCACACTGCAGACATTGTAGCAATATGACTGAAAAATTGTTAGAGCTACATAAAAAATTCCAAAACACCATACCAGAAGAGATTTTGGGATATACTATTGAATATTATCCATCATCCATAGTCTGTTCATCGTGTATATTATGTCCACATTTTAGGACAAGTTTGTTATTGCTATTCCTTCCAAACTACTTATAGGATTGCCATGAAACATTGCACTCACATTTATCCCGTTGTACACAGTGGTCATCCTGAAAATCATATACATTCAATTTTTTCTAAATGGTGCCATCAAGATGACTTCTAAAATGAAATTGTTATTCAATTTTCTCCTGAACTGAAAGTCAAATTAACTTGGGTTTTTCATCAGAAGTCCTCTTATGGTGTCTACTTTGTCCGAAGAGCAAAATGGTATCACTCAGACATCAAACGGCTCTTACATCAGTTATAATGAAAATCTTGTTTTTGGAACTTGTTACCTCTTATAAATGGTCATATTGACACCGAATATCTTTTATGATATCTATTTGATACTGAATGAAAATGATACCAATTTGACATCTAGCGTGGTCATCTTGGCAGCCATCTTGAAAATCTTGTTATTGCTCCACACTCTGACCAAAAAGTCATGTCAAGATATGTTGTTTTTTTTACTGGAAGACACCTTATGATATTTTGTTTGTCCCAGATGAAAATTGTAGCAACTGACCTCCAATATTTCCTAAATGGAAGGTTTTATTGACATGTGGTTTTTACCAAAGTCTTCTGGTGATAAATAGTTGGACCTCTATGAAAATGGTGCCAATTTGACATTCACTATGACCTTTCTGGCTGCTGTTGTAAAGATAAGGCTATTTTTACTCCTCCTAAATTGTAAGCCATATGGTAATGGGGTTTCCGCATGAAAATTTTGCTCTGAATAAAAATTCTACTGATTCAGACATCCAGTTTGGTCATCCATGACAGCTGTCTTGATAATCTTACTACTACTCTCCTGATATCATAAGCTTTCACAAGAAAACATCTTATGTCTACAAGTCCTAAATATCAATTGTACCAATTCTGACATCCAGCATGGCCATTTGTGGCAGCCATCTTAAAATCCTTACTACTACTCTCCTGATATCATAAGCTTTCACAAGAAAACATCTTATGTCTACAAGTCCTAAATATCAATTGTACCAATTCTGACATCCAGCATGGCCATTTGTGGCAGCCATCTTAAAATCCTTACTACTACTCTCCTGATATCATAAGCTTTCACAAGAAAACATCTTATGTCTGCAAGTCCTAAATATCAATTGTACCAATTCTGACATCCAGCATGGCCATTTGTGGCAGCCATCTTAAAATCCTTACTACTACTCTCCTGATATCATAAGCTTTCACAAGAAAACATCTTATGTCTACAAGTCCTAAATATCAATTGCACCAATTCTGACATCCAGCATGGCCATTTGTGGCAGCCATCTTAAAATCCTTACTACTACTCTCCTGATATCATAAGCTTTCACAAGAAAATATCTTATGTCTACAAGTCCTAAATATCAATTGTACCAATTCTGATATCCAGCATGGCCATTTGTGGCAGCCATCTTAAAATCCTTACTACTACTCTCCTGATATCATAAGCTTTCACAAGAAAACATCTTATGTCTACAAGTCCTAAATATCAATTGTACCAATTCTGACATCCAGCATGGCCATTTGTGGCAGCCATCTTAAAATCCTTACTACTACTCTCCTGATATCATAAGCTTTCACAAGAAAACATCTTATGTCTACAAGTCCTAAATATCAATTGTACCAATTCTGACATCCAGCATGGCCATTTGTGGCAGCCATCTTAAAATCCTTACTACTACTCTCCTGATATCATAAGCTTTCACAAGAAAACATCTTATGTCTGCAAGTCCTAAATATCAATTGTACCAATTCTGACATCCAGCATGGCCATTTGTGGCAGCCATCTTAAAATCCTTATTGCTACTCTCCAGGATGTTTTGGGTTTTATACCAAATTTAAGTTAGTCCTAAAGGAAACATATGACAATTTTATATCCAATATGGCTGCCACAATGGCTAATTTGAAAATTTTGGTTGTGATGAGAAATATTATTGATGGTTTCAGCACTTAAAGAGAGCAAATGATCTTTTCTTGAATTCCAGGTAATTCTTGTCAGCAAAGCATAAGATGGACTTTGTTTTTATTATTATTTTTGGAGTTGGTTTAATTCCAGATTTATTCAAAATATTCAAAATACTCAAAATTTATCCTAAAAATTTTCAGTTGTGGGATTACCTCAGTAAAATAAAAAATAATTTATATTTTATTTGAAGAACAATACATTAATTTGAAGAATTATTGTAGATTGATAGATTAGGATGCAGATTTGTAGCTGAAGATGGATACAGCTTAAGGCAGTCTATTAACAAGACGTGGGAGGAGGAATGATGAGTTTGAAGTGACAGCCGATTATTGCTATCCATATATTTACCATACTTAATTCTATTCTCACATATGTGTACTCATTTCTCATGTTTTCACTGGCATGTAGCAGTTAGTGCCATATATACTCATAAGTTGAGTACAACAGCAAACTGCTCAGACCCTGATCGGCCATCACAAAATCCACTGGCAAATCCAGTCTGTGCAGTTTTGTTTAGGAGTAATCAGTTAAACAAACAACATAGAACCTGGTCTTCCATTGCATAATGTGTGTGTGCAGATCAGGTTGTAAATTACCAACTATGTAGATAAGCAGTTTACAGTTGCACTTGACCCCAAAGTGAGAATAAGCATTATGCATCTCATTATTTAGATACAAGTCTTGGTGCATCATGAGTTTTTTTTTTTCAATCTTGTATCTGCATAGTCTTGATTACCTAAAGCATTATTATCATTAAAACTGAAGTGTTGTCTCATTGAATATTGTTGCTATCTCTCTCTTTGACTGTCTGTCTGTCTGTCTCATGCTTTCTTAATATTCTAAATTGCAAGGGCATTCAGAGTATTGTCAGCTCCTCCTTTCTTCCATTCCCTACTTGAGTATATAGCTGTATTCAGAGTATTACTGAATATAGCTTTATTCAGAGTTTTACTGAATGTTGAAGTATATGGTAACAGATTCATCGGTTTATCAGCTTCGATCAGCAGCCAGAAAAGTCATTTCTGTATTCATTTGATACTAATAATATAGTGCCATCAGGAAAGGCACCTCTGGCTAAATGTCACTTGAAGGTTAGAGTTAGTTGAATGTCATAAGATTTTGGTACCTCTGTGAATTCTAAGGTAAAGTAGACCCTGTTAATTTGCCAAGAATGATTTTTTTTCCCTTTGTTAAGACATTGTTGAATTTTTGTGCTGTTTAGTTTATGGTATATGTTCTTGATACTGTTGTAAAATGATATCCAATAAAACTAACAACACAAACACCATGTACTTAATGTATGGCATCACTTCAATGACTTTCAGTTATCAATATTATAAACCATTCAGTTTTTGTTTGTAAGCTCTGTAAACTTAAAATAAACATTTGAACAAAGATTTTGGACAACAGTGGTTAGACTTGAAATTCTACTGTAAATTTTGTTTTCCAAAAATTCTGTCAAAGTACAGATTTTCAAAGCCATCAAATATATTCATGGATTAAGGTTCCTTGAAAATGTTAACTCTAAACTTGTAGAAGATGCCTCGTCCAAGAATGGTTGTGCCATTGTAAGTCTGTCTCTTTTGACCATAGATTAACAAAAAGCATCTGCTTGTTTGACAAGAGGAAATAAAAACAACTGATCTACATGAATTGTACACAAGAAACTAATGAGACTTAGAGAAATGATCATCCGAGTCTCAGGATGTAAAAAAAAAACTGACATCAATGGTTGCAAAACTATTTGACACCTTGTTTTGATCTGCAACTCCGACTTTAGCGGCTTCAATCCGGCCTCTAGGCACTTCAGAATTATAAGAAAAGTGTGTGTTTTTTCATGTCTATTATCTTTTTTTGGTAATTATTTTGATACAATTTCTTTCCAATAAATTGTTAATTAACATTCAAATATCTTTGTCAGCATCATCTGTCTACTTCATCTAGTGATAACCCTTGTTAATTAACATTCAAACATCTTTGTCAGCATCATCTATCTACTTCATCTAGTGATAACCCTTGGCTAGTGAAAGGCCAATTCAAGACAACTCAGAACTTTACATTATGAATTGTCAATTTCTATTAATATGGTAATAATTTTTAAAACATTTTGAGGTTGCTGGAGTTTCAAGGGTAAATTAAAAGAGAAGTTTTTATGTTAGGATTTGGCAGATCATTTCTGAAATTAAGTTACTGTAGATTCACTGATACACTCAGATTCCTAAAATTCCAGACATTTTAACAATCCAGGTTTAATGAAAACACCCAATGTTTAAAGGCAAGTGAAAACCATTACAAAACTGAAAGGTTTATTGGATCAGTGAAATTGTAAAGCTCATTGAAAAACAATTACAGGTACATTTATCAATTATAAAAACCAAAGACTCATATTGATTGAATAAAATTAGTTGAAAACTTCATTTTTGTCAGGCAGTTGGCCATCATTGGGTATCACTTTTCAGCAGCAACAACATCATTAACAATACAATTAGGTGGCATTCTGTGGTTTTGTTCTTCGCATAGGGTTTAATGTTTAAAAAACAAAATGTTCCATGTTTCCCTTACTGTTTATAAAAGCATGTTAAAATGGACCTTGTATGTTTTATTGTTAAAAGAACATTTAATTCCCTTTATGTTGGTGTATATTTGATGCCTGTAATTTAGTTAGAATAATACAGCTTGGCCATACTTCAGATATGCACCTGTCAAATAAAAACTCTGCTTGGTCATTTTAACTTCCTGTACTTAAAAGATAAAGTTATAATAAAATCAGTTCATTGCACTTTCAAAAGCTTCTATTGCCTGCTGTGGCAAAATTTGTTTTCCTTTTTGGCTAGTTCTGGCTGATTTTTTGTAAGGATAATGGGGGCAGCCATTTTGATCAGGTAATGCTTAGGTTATGCATGATTTCATCAACTTCAACAATGAAAGAAAATTCAGCCATGTAATATATCCTGGCCATTAATAATTCTACCCTAGAAATATCAACTAATCTGCATCATACCAACCCTACAGTTGCTACCAGTCTTAGAGGATCATCATGCATACTGCATACATGTGACACCATATCATCTGGCACTGATTCCATTGTGTGGAAGATATTTATAAATACAGATCTAATTGCTTTGTAGGCTTCAGCTAGTAACTAACATTATCAACTTTCAACACATTAAAAATTATTCTTTTCTTCAGAACTTTTATAAAACATTTAATATGTAATTTATAGTTTCTGAATGATTATGTAACCATAACTTTACCAGCAGTCCCTCCCCCATTTAAGTTTGCTCTTGCAAATTTGAATGTAAGGAAATATTTGCATTTTCATTTCAAAACATATGTATTCAATACAGTGAATAATATGTGAACATATATAAGAAATAACTTGCAGATAAATAGAAGATGGACAAAGAATTTGTGTATAAAATCTTTATTTGATGTACAAATTAAGTCCATTGAAGTCATTGCTTTTATCTTAATTTGTAGTATTGCCCTGAATTATTTCAATTTGGGTTCTATACACATTTGAAGCATTAGAATTGGCTTCAAAGTAGGATTCAGTGAACTGACCATTATCAGTTTTATCATTGTTATAAACTGGCCATTATCAGTTTTATTTTTATCATTATGTTATAAACTAAACATCATTTTCTCTTTAGCATGATTAATCACATGGCAGAAGAAACATTTTATCCCAAAGTTTATGGTGCCCTCTTTTAAGCTCCTTTATCTCATTATAGTTGGAGATTATAATATGTTAATTAATTTTTTTGGCAATAATATTCACACTTGGCCTTAAATTTTCACACCTAGATCAGTAAATAAGTTCATCTTTTTACTTTTTATGCTAGATATGTATGCAAATTATGATCAAAACACATAATTCCTGTTCTAAACAGCAATTTGGTCCATAGGTCCAGGATATTGGCACCATGTTGGATTTATAACTTGGAAGCTGCAAGTTAACTTCTTTACTTTCATGAACAAATTGTTTATCATCTTGAAGCCATTTTGATATCCTTGAAAATAGAATGTGCTTCCTGCATGTAGTTGATAAAAATCATAGTGTTTCATGGCCTTATTTATTTTTTTCTGTTGCAGAAGAATCATCATTGTTATTATGCTGATTCATATGAAAATATTTAACACTTTTATTGACCACTCAAGATGTTACATTTTGAAACCTGCATTGAATTCATTGTAATGTTAATCGCATTTCCCCAATTATCCTTGGTTTTACACATCTTTTATTGAGTGTTAAGATTAATGAATGAAATGCTAAATAAAAAGGTCATACAAATTTGTTGTCAAATCAATTCCAGACAAACTTTGGTTGACAGTGTTGCAGTGGCATAATCATTGATGTTTTGATTGTGTATTAAGGAATGGTCACTTGAATGACAGTGTTATCCAGTATGTTTGAATTTGTTTTATTCATAATTTTTTTTACAATTTTAGAGCTGTGAAGGTTCAGTGAAGCACAAAACAGAGATGGTGGCAAAATTGGAAGAGAAGACAAACCAACTAGTCAACACTCTCAAAGAGATGGAGAAAAAGTGAGTATAGAATATTTAATTTTCATTAGATATTAGAAATCTACAGATAATCCTGTCTGTTACCTCCACCTCTGAAGGGCTTTTATGTCTTCTGGAATTTATACTGCTTGTGAATATATGGAAATAAGTGTTCCTGAAAATAGCACAAATAGAGACCTTCTGAAGCAGTATGTATGTATGTATGTATGTATGTATGTATGTATGTATGTATGTATGTATGTATGTATGTATGTATGTATGTATGTATGTATGTATGTATGTATGTATATATGTCTGTATGTGTATATATATATATATATATATATATATATATATATATATATATATATATATATATATATACACACACACACACACACACACACACACACATATTCACTTATTAGTCAAATCAAACTGCGAACAACAAAGATCCTGATCTGCCATAGCATAATGTTCCTGCAGATTAGGGTCTTTGCTGTTTGTTGTACTGGTTCCTCCTCACAAACTGCACAGACCAAGCAGATTATGCAATGGCAGACCATGGTCTGCATAGTTTGTTGTTGGACTCTATTATAAGCAAGTATAGAGAATAGTGAACCCTTGAAAACCAAAAACCAAATCTTATGTGTACCTGAATCCCCACAAGTAAGATATTTCTGATGGATCCAGAATTCTGCCTTCTTTAATATCCCTGTCCAGTAAACCAAAACCTCTCAGCTCCAAAATCTAATACAAATTTTGATCCAAACTTCAATTTTGCATTAAAAAGCCACTTAAAACCAAATTCACTTCAAACTTGGAAATGTATTTTGAGCTGCTGAACTTTTGACACATGCTGAATCAGATTAATTAATGTTATCAAACTGTTGAGGCTGAAAAAAGATGTCCCATAGGCACATGAGGTCAAAACAATATTTGACATGCACACCAACAGGTAGGGGCAAGAATATGCTGAATCAACATCTTTGTACATAAAAAGGAGATAGCTTTTAAGATAAATTATTACCTCAACACTTACAGACTATCAGTTTAGGTATGATTATGCTTATCTGCTTATTATCTGATTGTGATTGATTCTATTCATTTGTATAAATGATCCAACAAGCATTTAATGTTTCTTTCTTTTAATTAAATATCCAGGCTTTTTTATCTGGCATATGACAGTTTGTTGGATTATTTGCCAACAGACTCTTGCAAAATCATAATCAAAAAGTCAGATTCACTCAATTGATTTTCAAAGGAGAAAAATCATTGCATGTATTTAAGTAGCCATTTTTCTACACTCAGATGTTTGGATCACAGAGTAGACCTCTCTGGTGGATTAAGTGGTTAGACCATCCATCTCAGATGTAGGGGGTCACATGTTTGAATCCAGGCCAAATAGTAGCAGTGACTTATAAAAATGGTACTAATAGCTTCTTCACATGGTGGTTAGTGTCTTAGAACTGGTTGGCCTGGTGTCTGGATAATTTAACTTGGATGGACAATATGCCTCATGTCTGTGGCATGATGCCTCACTGCCATATATCACTAAAAACTGCAACACTACAGACATTATAGCAATATGACTCCAATTGTTAAAGATATATTAAAAATCCAAAATATACACCATATAGACTGTTCACAGTGTCAGAATCTGTGCCCAAAACTCTGTTGAAGAAACTAGGGGGAATTGGGCACAGAACATTATGAATATATTATGGTTAATTATGATTGATTGAATGCAATTTTTAAGCACATGATAGGCTATCATTGGCAGCCAGTATTTTTAGTGCTGGAAGAACTGGGAATAAACTATTGACCCTTTAATGGCAAGTTCTCACATACCCACATTAGCCTAGTTCATCATTTGGAACCTAATGGCAAGATCTCACATACCCACATTAGCCTAGTTCATCCTTGGAACCTAATGGCAAGTTCTCACATACCCACATTAGCCTAGTTCACCCTTTGGAACCTAATGGCAAGTTCTCACATACCCACATTAGCCTATTTCACCCTTTGGATCCTAATGGCAAGTTTTCACATACCCACATTAGCCTAGTTCAGACTTGAACCTGCATGGAAAGAGGTGAGATTCTGTGATCACTCTGAACACATTGAGGGGCCCTTCTGTATGTTATGGACTATCATTCATAATTCTAATGGACTTTTAGAAAAGTTATAAAGGTATCTCATTTCCTGATTGTTCTTGAGAAAATAACTGTAATTCCATTAAAGTACTAATTCCAGAAAAAGGACTGTAATTCAGTGTAGAAAAATTGTGTTTATACTGGATGTGATGACTGTAATTCAGTGTAGAACAACCGTGTTTATACTAGATGTGACTTTCAGAGGGAACATACATACTTCATCTAATTTTTTATCAAATGTTAAAAAGCAAAAAGCTTCCTTCATTTTTTCACTCTTACACAAACATATAGAGGTTCTCATAATTACATACTATCTCTCTTCTTTCAAGTCACACTGGTGCTATTGTCCCTTAAAATGTAACAATATCCCAATGATCTTTATAGGTAACAATTGTGTGTGTGTATGTATGTATGTATGTATGTATGTATGTATGTATGTATGTATGTATGTATGTATGTATGTATGTATGTATGTATGTATGTATGTGTGTGTGTGTGTGTATATATATATATATATATATATATATATATATATATATATATATATATATATATATATATATATATATATATATATATATATATATAAGCTACACCATTGTCTCCCAAAGACGGATGAATGCTGAAGATATATAGTAATGATTATTTCTAATTTAATAAGGGACAGTGGTTTGTTTAGTATATTATAAGCAAGAATCAATGTTGTATCCAAATTCATTGTTTTTGTTGGATTTTTAAAATGTTTGTATACTTGCCAACATCAGTGATGTTGGACATGCATGTACTGGTAATACACAATTTATACTAGTACTGTATGATTACTGCAGAACTTGCATGTTATGGTAATAAAATTTTCAAACAACATGATTTTGTATAAATACATGTTATCAGAAGAAAAAGATGATAAACCAGTTAAGTTTTGCCATCTGATTAATGTGCCAGCGTAAATGTACATGTACCAGTCACTGAATCATAAAAATCATTATGTAATCATCTTTGCTCAATAACCTCATTGCTTCATAGCAATTACTAGTTTCACAAACAATATCCTCCTGGTTAAACAAAGTTATATTTCAATTGTTGGTATCACAGCTGTGACAGTGTCAATGAACAAATAAAAAAATACATGTAATTCAAGTAATCAGCATTCTCATTACCAGACCAAAGCAGGTATCTTATACCATAGCAATAGGAACATAAGCAGCATTATTAACATTGGTAATGACATCTGTTTTCTCACTAAACCTTGTCTTGATAAATCTATTCATAACTCATTCTATTGAAACATCACACCATGTTTGATAATTCATATTGATTGTGGACATCACTTTTATTTCAAGCTGAATTTTATTTTGTCAAGACTCGTGAGGTATCTACTTGTTAGAGCAAGTTGGTACCTTGATTTCCATTCCTCATGTTATTTTATTTGTAGCTGTATATGTAATGACACTTTTGTTCTTTTACTTACCAACAAATTTTCAGCCATTTTCCCAACAGGTAGAATTTAAAATGAGTACAAGAGAGATTTACTAGCTGCTGTACTCAGTTTGTCAATATACATGTATAAAACTGTAACTAAAAGATATTTATAAACTATTTAGTCGAAAAGTACAGAATGGAAACTTTTTCTTTTCATGCTTTAATTGCATTGAAGTCCATGATTTCTAAGCACCAATTATAAATAAAGTGTGATTATCACACTTTTGTTAATTACCTTCTTTGTTAGGCCTTTGCTGTTTACAGATTATAAAATGCAACTATCTCACTTTTGTAACCTGACTAGTATGTCAGATGATAAATAAACATTATAATTGACATGATTTTCTCTGGTGGACCACACAAACCAATCAGTTTAACCAGTTAAACATTATAGCATAGGAATTTTGCAGGGGAAATTGAAGTCAAATATTCGAACAGATAATGGATTCAAGAATGTGGTATGACCTGATTATGATTTTTAATGTAGCTTTAACAATTTTTCAGTCATATCGATATGATGTCTGCAGTGTTGCAGTTTATAGTGATGTCTTGCACTGGGGCATCATGCCGCAGACATGTAACATGATGTTCCACCCAGTTACATTATCCTGACATCAGGCCAACCAGTCCTAACACTAACCTCTAATAGCTGAGCACCAAGCGAGGTAGATGTTAGTACCATTTGTTTTCATTTTTTTTAAATCTTTGATATGACTCAACCGGGGATTGAACCCACGAACTTTTGCATCTGATGCGGATACTCTAACCACTAGGCCACCAGAGTGGTTGATCCAAGAATGTTTGTTTGTTTGTTGTTGGGCTTAACGCCATTTTTCAGCACACGATAGGCTATTCATGGCGGCCAGTATTAATGGTGGAGGAAGAAACCGGGAAATCACCGGAAAGAACCACCGACCCACGAGAAGCTACTGGCAAGCTTTCTCACATATCTACATTAGCCGAATCCTAGACTCGAACACACGCAGACAGAGGTGAGATGGCAGTGATCCGTAATGGACAGCGCTTTAGACCACTCGGCCACTCGGGCCCCCCCCCCATCCAAGAATGTAATAACCTTTATATATATATATATATATATATATATATATATATATATATATATATATATATATATATATATATTCACACACACACACACACACACACAGTCGAACTCGGTTATGTCGCCGGCCTAGGGGTTTGCCAAAAAGCATAGAAATAACCATTGATCGAGATAAACGAAAACCAATATGGCGTCAATATAACATGTGCTTGAAATTTCATTATGTACATGATGTTCGTTAATAAATGAGAATGTACATGCACATATTTTTGGATGTTTTTTTTTACACAACAGCATTGCCAAGATTTGTTTGATGAAGCGATTTGCATGCTATAAATATATACATACATGTTTGTTAACAAAAGGCATATGTGCACCAACTAACAGCAGAGATTTACCAGTATACAATACAAACCACCATCATTTCTCAATACAAACCTTTATTATATTCTCCAGCATTGCAAACACAAAGGTCGTTCACAAAATCATAAAAAATGTGCAGGTTGTAGTTCATTTTTACAAAAAGCTAACCAGTGTCAAAATTAAATTCTGACAGCTCTGAAAAGTATCATAAACAGAATAGCTACATGTTATCCTTCAGACAAGATCAACAAGAATGAGTAAATTGTCATTGGAGTGAACGATCAGATCATCCCAACGGTATCACATGTTACTGAACTCAGCACAGGCGCAGTTTACCCAGTTTACCAAGTCCGATCATTTTATTGATAAATCATAAGCTAGCATAAATGTACTCAATCCCAAAAAGTACATGTAAATTAAAAAATAGAAAGACCTATTCTTGCAAAATAGTATCTCCATTCCCAGGACTGAAACTTAAGTAGTCAACACCTGCCAATATTGGACGGTATATATTACTGTAGTTAACACCCAAAATAGGGATTCTTTCACTCCTGTATTTTGAGAAATAAATAATTATTTTTAATTATGCAAAAGTTATTTATTTGTTGTTTTCTATTTCTTCTTGCTGAGTTTAAGTGTATGTAACAACCAACAAACAGAAGGATTATTATTATTAGTATGGTAGCATAATTGACTGTCAAAACATACAGTACTCTGCCTTGTGGTATGTTAGTATAAGCAGATTATGATGTAACAATGCACAGCTAAGATGGGGTTGTTGATACAAACAAAGGATTATTTGTGTACTGATTGATTCCAATGCAATACTTAGTTAAGTTTGTAGCTTCCTATCTTCTCCCTTTTGATTATCCAGTCAAAAGCCAAATTTGTACAAATTAAATGACCAAAAAGTTGGTCGACAGATGAGACATTTTTTGTCACCAATAAGGGGAAAAAATCGCCGGTGATTGATCATCGGGTCCAGATAACCAACCTTAATTGGCAAATTTGGCACTCTTTTGTGCTGGAGATATTAGGGTTCAGCAACATAAAAGAATCCACATAACCAACATAACCAATGAGAAAATGCTAAGACAAAGAGAGAATTTGGTAGTTCCACTTCAAAAACATTGACTTAATATGGTTGGTGAGGTAACTGAGGTCGAGATAAGTGGGTTTGACCCTTATTTCCGAACAGATGCCAATGGTGTTGTCATCAGTTTGTTTTTTAGCGATAATCACGTGTTATGTTTTGTTGAAACACAGCCAAGTCACTCACTGCTTTTTTTATCTCCTGCTAAACCATAATATCATCTGTGAAGCAAAGGTTGGTGATTATTCTTCTTCCAATGCTGACAGTGCCTTTGTAATCATGCAAGGCATCCTGCATGATCCTTTCCATGAAAATGTTGAAGAGTGTAGGTGACAGTATACATCCCTGTTTGAAATCAATCCCCTCTGCTGTCATTAATGAGAACAGCACTGATGGCTTTGTCATAAAGATGCTCAGCAACCTGCACCAGGTTGTACTTCTCATAGTTGCCCATTAGGCTGCATACCATACCCTATCAAAGGCCTTTTTTAAATCTATAAAGACGCAGTGTAGGTTCTGCTGATGCTGAATGTATTTCCTGCAAAGGAGCAGTATTCTGTCCATTGCTTGAAGATCTCCTGATCTTAGGCATTTTCCTGATTTGGCTTGGATGGTGGTAGTTTTTTTCTTGTTTATTGGTTATGAGATCTTTCACCAGTATATATGCCATTTTGCTGTCATTTCTACTAAGACTTCATCGATTTTGCAGTGTTCTTTTTATCCATGATTTCTTTGCCTTTTTCATGCTTTTCCTGATCACGTTGTTTATCTCTCTGTATTTTCTAGCTCCTTCATGATCTTGTTTTCCCTATTTCAATTCTCTTCTTTTGTCATATAGTTCAAGGACATCTGTTGTGACCCATGGTTTCTTTGTTTGATGATTTTTGCCAGTGATCACGATAACTGTGCTAGTCACAGCTGTGTTGAATGTGGTTGTTAGGAATGCTAGTTCGAAACCACTCTATTTCATATTAGTTACCTATGCTACAGTGAAGGACTACTGTATTATACCATATTATCTGAGTAACTATGCTACGGTTGAGGGACCACTCTATTATACCATGTTAAATGAGTAACTTTGCTTCAGTGTGGGACCACTCTTGTTACAACTGTGTTATATGAGTAACTAAGCTACAGTGAAGGACTTTTGATTTGTACCATGTTATATGAGTAACTATGCTACGGTGTGGGACCTCTCTGTTATACCATGTTATATGAGTAACCATACTCATACTAAGTAACTGAATAGAGTAAAACCAACAAATTTTGTATAATTCAACAAATAATTAATTTCCCTAGAATATAAAGCAAAAATTTTAAAAAAAAGAATTTACAAAATTGTGAATTAAATCCCAAATAGTCCTAAAAGTTATATCACATGCCCAAATATGTAGAGTATTCCAAATGAATTCCAGATGTGTTCCAAATTAATTTCAATCTTGCATATGCTGATGTACCAGTAGCCTGTAATAGTGTTGATGTGCTAAGAGTCTTGATGTATCACAATGATATAATCCAAAATATGTCTAAATAAATTCACAATAATCCCAAAATGGTGATTCTGTCCTAAATTCAAAATGCACTTTGTAATTCCAATGAATAATTTTAATAAATAAATCATAAAAATTAAAACTGGTCACAACTAAAAATCTGATTCTACTATTCACATGTGAAGATAGGAATAAAGAATTTATATTTACTTTTCCCTTGAACAAAAAATCAAGGCACAATATGTGGGACTTGGATGAGGTCAAAAGTTAATTTTCAATACATTCAATATTTATGTGATGTGTGATTCAGATTTTTATTGTCACTTTAAATTTTTTCAGTCATATCACTACAATGTCTGCAATGTGTCAGTTTATAGTGATGTCTAGCACTGAGGCATCATGCCACAGACATGCAGCACAATGTCCCACCCAGTCACATTATCCTAACACCAGGTCGACCAGTCCTAACACAAACCTCTTGAGGCTGAGCTCCAAGCGAGGTAGCTGTTAGTACCATTTTTTAGAAGTCTTTGGATTTGACTCGGCTGGGTTTCAAACCTGCGACCTCCTGCATCCGAGGTAGAGGCTCTAACCACTAGGTCACTGGGCCAGTCTTTCTATATTTGTAAATAAGATCATTAGATAAAATTCATCATAGTGGGGGCCACTGATGTTCAAAGTTACTTTATAAATCAACTAAAGCATGGTCAGTTGTCCAAGTATATTAGGTATGGTGTTTGATCAGCCTGTAGTTGTTTTGGACAGATGGCTGGAGTGGTAGCAAGGTCAGTTATATATAAAAATGTGCATTCCTGTCTGATACCTCATTCCATACCCTTAAGAACATCACAACATGCTTTTCTTTCAAAACTGCAGTATAAATCCAACATCATCATATAGTGAATACATACTTATAATGGACACTTACAGTGATCCCTAATTAAATCCTTGAAACATCCTTTATATAAATGCAGACATCTGTCTAATGCAGACAGTTTTTTTTTATCAACAAAGTTGTATTTAAAGTCCATTTTGACCTAACACATGCAGAGTTGTCTCCCTTATAGCTTGACACATTCTGTTGAATCTACACAGATTTGTCAATTAAAACACATTGGATAATTACCATTTCACATTAGATCTCATTACATAATAATCTCACTATGCCTTGATTTTACAACTGATATTGAAAAAGGTACAGTAATGGTGATATGCACTCTATTCATAGAAAAAATGGTACCTTGAATTTATGATCTTGTAATTTAAACAGCTGATGAATTGATATAGATGACTAGAGCTAGTCCTTTGCCTCAAATTTAGTACAGTGTTAAAATCTTTACACATCAAGGTACATGATATAATACTGACTCCAGTTAAGAAAATCTCAAATAGATGATGATTTAATATTGAATTTATTAAATGAGTTGAATAATGTGCAAGCCTTGGTAAGCAAAAGCTGGACAATATTCAAGATTACATTTTTTCAATTTAATATTAAATCACTATCCATTTGAGATTCTTTTTATCACAGTTTTTATTTCAGTTGAAATTATTTTCATAGAAAGAAGAATGAGTAATTTAATTCATTCTGATAGATGATGCACCATTCATTTTGTTGTGTGTAAAAAATAGTCCCAAACAAAGTTGAATTTGTAAAAGTTGATATACTTTCTTTTGCAAACTATAAATCAAAGAACAAGCATCTGTCCAAATAAACTGAACATTTAACAAAGACAAAATCATTTTTCATCAATGTCCAGTGCATCTGATGTCACATTGTTGGATATCGTACAATACCAGTTAGAGAAGTCCTGCACAATTTGGTCCCTATTTACCCTTTTGTGTTACTTGCACAAGTAAACATTACATTGTTGCAATATTCATGTGAAGGGAGGATTATTGTATGCAGAAGTTCCCATATTTTCTGTAATGTTTTTGTGACTGGATATTTTTAAGTATTTATTTGATTTGTAATGGTAGACTGTATGGAAAAACATAAACATATAATTCTCCACCACACTGCACACACCCACTATCAGCTTACTCATAGCATTAGGTTTCCTCCTCCTTATTGTTCTTGTCTGGTGGCCGCCATATATAGCCCATCATGTGTTGAAGAATGGCATTAAACCCTACAACAAAAACAACAACAAAGTAAAACCCTGTGGAGGTAAATTGACCATATTCAGACAGACAAAACCATTTTCCCCATTTCCCCTTTGTAACTTGAATCAAACATTTCCTTGGAAATTGTTGAAAAGAATAAATTCCAAAAGGCAGAGTCAAATAAGGTTTCACAGGCTTGCAGCCAATCAGTAAAGAAGATACTGCTCAATAATTTCTGGGTCTTATTTGGACCAATCAGAATCACATATAGTGATTTGTTACAGGTTTAGATATCAAAAATATGAAACTGCACATACTATAGGAAAACTGTATGGACTGTGTGATAAATTCCCTGACTAATGCCACCACCCTAATTTAACACATCCACCCACCTCTACTTTTTCAAGAAACTTACCAAGAATTGTCACCATTCTGTATTCCATAAATGCAGCATAAGAATTGAATAGTTCACAGTGTGACAATTTGAACATTCTCATATGACTGAAATCAGTGGCAGAAAGACTCAGATATGTATGTGGTCTTTTTTTCATTATTGTGCTCTAATAAACAACCCCTAGTTGGATAATGTAATGTACCTGATGATATTGTTTTGGGAATTAACAGTATTTAATGTCATTAACACATGTTTTTGTCTATATCCAGTTCATGTCCAATATCAGTACAAGGGGCATAATTTTTAAAGTCATTATGCATGTCAGTGCATTAACACGGTTCTTGTTTAATTTTAAAATGACTGCATTTCATTGTTTAGTATCACTGCTACTCTATTCTGACATTTTCAGTTCTGGATTTTCTGTCATATTGTCTTAACCAGTCATAAATCAGAAGAGCTTATGAAGTAGCCTGTTTATCCATTTTCTGTCTGTCAGCTGTCTATCCATCATCCGTTCATTTATTATCACAAGTTGTTATTGCTAATTCATCTCAAGTGGAAGAATCAACAAAACTTTATATACACATTCATTCCAAGATCTACTTCTCTTCAACGAAGAGTCATTTGGACTTTGGAGTCATCACCAAATGACTACTTATTGTGTTTAGCCGGTCCTAAATGAAAATGGTTCTGCTTGGACATCCAAAATGGTCCCCATGGTGGCTGTCTTGAAAATCTTGCTTTTGCTACTAATCTGGGATGGACAATCCTATCAGCATGGGGTTTTCAGTAAAAGACTCTATATGGAGTTTGTCCTGTATTGAATTGGTTCCAATCTGACATTCAATATGTCCACCATGGCAGCCATCTTGAAAATATTGTTATCACTAATTCCGCTAATCTTGTTATGACTAATCCCGCTAAATGGGAAGTCAAACTGATATTGGGTATTCATTAGAAGATATTATGTTGACCGGGATTAAAATGATGCTTGTCTGATATCTAACTTGGCCACCATGAACGTCCTCATTAGGATGAAGTGTTTTGGCTTCTCCATCCACAACTACTTGAAAGAGTTAATTGAAACTTGGTTGGCTGAATGAGTGTTGGTCCTGTTTAGCAGTAAAGTTTTCAGTTTGGGGTAAATTTCATGAAAAAAGTTTGAAGAAATGTGTATTTTGAGAATTTCAGTCATTTTTCATCACTTCTTTCTTAACATATGTAAGAATTGTATTGAGATTTTTTTGTCAAGAAAAGCCATGCTTGTGAAGATTTGTTATGAGGTCATACCATTCCTATGTGGTTTTTCAAACATCTCAAAAAGGAGTATTTGTAAAAGGTATAATTTTAGGCAGGTCATTACCATATCTAAACTATGTAAAAAAAAATTATTTAACTTTGCAAATATATAAATAATTAATATACATTTGCAATTAAGGACAATTAATATGCAAGAATTATGGGAATACTTATATCAGTGACATCTACATCTAGTTTTTACTGGTATAGCATATTCTAAAGAATCAATTTTGGCTTGAGTGGAGTATAGGATACTACTGGTTTGCAGTGATTCTCAAGTCAGCCATTCATTTTCATTCCTCATCATCTCAATTGAAAACATGATTTATGTTGTAATAAAGGCATATTACTACTGTCAGATAACTGCAGACTTTCTCTGTCGTTTTAGTGTTCTGTGTAATATTTTGTTTTATTTTGTTTTCTTTTGCATGTTGTTGTTGTGTGCTGCGAATTACCCACTAGGCTTAAAAAATGTGAAGCTGATAAACAGGCAGCTGAAGAAACTGCACGTAAGCTGGGACAAGTCATTGCCGATAAAGACGCCAAGCGGTAAGGATTGTCTTTTCATAATTGGTGCAGTTGTTTACGTGCTTCAGTTAGGTTTCCTTCCATTCACCAGTATTTGTCCAGCAAAGTATTTAGTTTGGCAAGTATGCTTTACCTTTTTCTTTATTGTTGTGTGTATCTTCAACTTTCAGCCCTCTCATGGAAATTTACATAAGTAAATTCCAGCCAGATTGGTAGACAGCAAAATCTTCAGCTCTGTGGTCTCTTTGATCACAGGGTTGGTTGGTTGGTTGTTTGGTTGGTTGGTGGCACATTCAGCACTCGATTGGCTAGATGACCCCAAGGAATTTAAAACTAAGTGCCTTTCACAAAAATGCACCTCCAAAGCAACCTTCACTGGACTGGCATGAACAGATATTGAGTCCACAACTCTTGGATTAGAACAAATCAGTGCTGTTAATCAAACTAAAATTGCTCTTTGTGAAATATTGGAGTATTTTAAATTTTTAAAATGTTCAAAACCTTTTTACTTACAAAAGAATCCAAGTAATCCCAGGTTACTTAAAGAGTCTGGGTTGGAATGCATTTTCATGTTCAGTTTTATTTTCAAGTAAGGTGAAATACAAAATGTATTGAAGGAATTAATCTGTGAATTATGCATCTAAACTCAATGAGTATTAAAAGATTCATCAGATTTGTAAGGATTAAAGACTATTGATTCATGTACATCTTATCTTTGGGTCAATTTGTTCATTATGATAGAATTTCAGATCACATCATTTTGTAACAGACAGACTTCATGCAACGTCATAAATTACTAACAATTTCTCAAGGTCTCTATACATGTCATTGAATATGTTATTTTTTTTAGTTAGTAAATCCTCTTTGCAAGAACACAACCAGAGCTTGTCATCAAGTATATCTGATGCACATCTATCCAGGTGCCCTAATGTCCACTTTTGTTACTTCATCCATCAATGGTCAAGTGTCCTGGGATGTTTCATCCCTGTCACATGCAATGCTTTGATCTCTAAAATTGGTTTCCATAACAAGGGAATTTTTACGAAGTTGGATTGTTAACCCAGTATTCAACCGTCCTCACTTTATGCAGGCTACGGACTGTCAAGAGTAAACTAGGCAGAGTTATTAATTTCTTTTACATCATTGTTAATGTGATTGATAAAATCATAAAATATTTTTTTCCTCAATATTTAATAAGAGACTACAGAAGCCATAACCACATGAATTAAGATCCATTCTCTCCCAGAGTGCTGTGACAGAGCTAGGATGATGTCATCCATGATGTCATAATGTAACAATCATCATGAATTGGAGCTGCACAGTAAATGTTGACTTTACAACAGTGGACATCTTAGTAACCACAACAAATGGATTCATGGTTAATTGACCTCAGCCCAATAATTAGCATTGTTATGTACTTCAAATTTTTATTTTTCTAAAACATATCATGAAAAATCAGTTATATTGACAAAGCACATTTAACAAGTTGTAAAAATGTCATGACAAGTAGACAGAAAAGTATGAACTTATAAAGGTTTGAAATGTTCAGGTGGTCCATGTAGATCGACAAAGTCTTTTCCGACCAATATATTATACCTGTATAAATAAAATCAAGCAAACATTCACATCCAAATGAATAATCAGACTGGGCTGCATTTTATTGGAATGTTTCTAAGGTAATATTTGTTTGACATCCCTCAAGCTCAACTGAGAGTTCAATCCCTTAAATTCCTTACCACCTTGTTATGTTGAAAGTTTAGCATGATCTGTTCATAATGAAAAATAACTGAACAACAAGAAAAAATGAGGGATTAAGGGGTAAAATACATACCTTTTTGTGCCAAAAAAACAAATGTGTGACTAAAATCTATACGATAAACATGGAAATTAAATCTACCTGGTACATAAGAAACAAACATGTAAATGAAATCTACTTAATAAACAAATATATAAATGAACTCTACCTGATAAACAAACATGTAAATGAAATCTACCTTATAAACAAATATGTAAGTAATACTATGTTGTTTTTATACAGAGACATATCACAATGTTCACAACCTTACAAAATGGTCAGTGTGGTATATCAGCAGTAAACAGTCCACACATTATTAACCTGCAAATAAATTTTCAGGTTGAGTTCTAGGCAACCAGTCTTCACTCAAACCAGTCCCACTTAAAATGTTGCAATGGACTCAATAAAAAAAAACAAACAATTGCAACAGAACATAAAAACTCAATGTGCCTCAAGACCAAATTTGTGATGAAAGTTTTCAGAAGTTTCCAGCATTTTATGGTCACAAACAAGAGAATGTTTTATATTGGGACTGTGTGAGACAAATTTTTCAGACAAGCAAGAGAGAACAGAAACTTGCCAGCAGTGATATAAGCTCCATTTATATCACAGCAACATCATCTCCATGACTGAATAGGTCTTCTCAGCAGTATCATTAGGGCCAGTACCATCTTGGAACATATGCCAGTGAAGGACATACTTCACTGACACATCACATCACTAGTTGAAGTGATATATAATGGAATGGCCAATACCAAACTTTGGCATCAGATAGCAAGCAGCAGTAGACCACACCAGCTCTGAAACATCCATAAGCTATGCCTCAGTCTTCTGACTCTGGGTGTATTGATCTCTTACCCAGTCCAAGCTTCATGTAAAAGATAACTCTCAACCTTAGGAATTGGTAATCCCAGCAATGTCTATGATTGAAAGTTCTTATATTACCAGCACCAGCATTGAAAAATGAATGGCTTCTATCTAGCACTGGCCTCCTTAAAATATTATGCACTAACATCAGACAAATCCAGCACTGCACCATGTCCATCATGGCTCATCACAGTCATCATTGTGTAAGTGCCAGATGCTCAGCAATTAAACCATTGATAATTCACTTTATGAATATCTGGAGGTAGAAAGTGTCACAGCTTGGCTTGACTTTCAGTCTAGTTCATTGTCCTTCTTAGAGAACTTGGCCACCTTTGTCACAGATTTTGCAGGAAGTATCCATCTAACCCGATTCTTCTGTTTTTGATCTTTCATGCAGTATCTTCCATACTTAATCCAACAATTGGCAGAGACAACTCGAACATGAGTCAAAGATGTTTTATATTTTGTGCCACCCGAGTTTGCCTCCTTCTGCACCATTTTTGGCAACTTACAGATTTTTAACATCCATTGACCAGCTGACATTCAAACAGCCACAAAAGTCTGGTTGAGTTACTAATTTATTACATTGTGTAAAGAGGCATCTGAAATTCAAACATCCATAACAGTCTAGTTGAGTTACTAATTTATTACATTGTGTAAAGAGGCAGCTGACATTCAAACAGGCACAACAGTCTAGTTGAGTTACTAATTTATTACATTGTGTAAAGAGGCAGCTGACATTCAAACAGCCACAACAGTCTAGTTGAGTTAATAATTTATTACATTGTGTCAAAAGGCAGCTGACATTCAAACAGCTACAACAGTCAAGTTGAGTTACTAATTTATTATATTGTGGCAAGAGGTAGCTGAGATTCATAGAGCCATAACAGTCTAGTTGAGTTACTAATTTATTACATTGTATAAAGAGGCAGCTGATATTCAAATACTTACAAATATCTAATTGAGTTACTAATTTATTACATTGTGTAAAGAGGCATCTTCAAAATTAAAGTGCCAACAAACTTTTCTAGGGCACACCAGATTGGAAAATGGTTGTACAAATCCTTTTCCTCAAACAAGAAACATGGTTTCCAATGGATACTGACAGTAAAAGGCATTGGATATGAATTGTTTTTTTCTCTCCAAAGTAGCCTTCTTACCACATGAAATGAAACCATGTTCACAATGCCTCTTTTACACATCCCCATGGAGGGTGACTAGCAAGACATATTGCCATGGAATGGGAAATGCTTTGTGCTGAAATTCTGTAAGTCTCACAAATCATTTCAGTTGGACTCCAGATTATGTTCAGCACCCTACCTTTTTTTTCAGCATCTCCTTTGCAGCAGATGTCTCATCAAACCTATTCAGAGTCATTATTCTGCTGCAAGATATTAATAATCTGCTTGCCAAATTGGTGGTAGAGATTGTTGAAACTAATTTAAATTGTTTTCCAGACTGTTCCTGGAACCAAAGACCAATGGTACAATCATTGATCTAATCTGTTTCAACCTTTTATTTGGGCACCATGGTCCAGAATGAAGATGCCAAGATGGGTTTTCATTGCAGTTCAGGAGGGATTTATTAATTGGTTGATGCTTGCCTCCATATTATAATCCACAAGTCTTCCAGGAAATTCCTCAGAATTACATTGAAGGAAGTAGTATACCAATTCAGGGCACTTGATTCTGATCTGAACATCAGTCTCTTGGTCTCAATAATAATTATGGAGAGAGCATCTCACTTCAGAGCCATCTCTGCATCTCTGAATTTCAACTCCTGGACAACAAAAGCACTGGGTGTGTTATATTATAGATTTAGGACAGGAAATTCCTCATTTCATTTTTTTTTAATTGGATTCCTTGTAAATTAGGACAGAATTGATATTGTCCCACTGTTTTAACCACATGGAGCAAGAATCTGTCTTCCTAAAGGTCACACGTTGAAAACCATCTTGAGAGTAGTATCTGCTATTCATTTAGCAAATGAGACCATCCCTTCCCACTCCCACTGGGCTTTCTGCAAATATTACATTGTAGAATCAGCTTCTGGGAAGTTTGATATGCACAGATGTCAAAACAACAGGTTGGTGTGTCCACCTCGTGCCTGCATTTTGGGAAGTCAGTAATGTATGGCCTCTTCAGGAGTGTTCATTGCACATCAGACTATAGGGTATGCATTTCAATCATGACAAGAGTGTTCATTACACATCACTTTCCTTGAGTTGAGGACCATTGGAAATGCATTTCAGAAATGCATTTCAATCATGACAAGAATGTTCATTACACATCACTTTCCAGGAGTTGAGGACCATAGGGAATGCATTTCAATCATGACAAGAGTATTCATTACACATCACTTTCCAGGAGTTGAGGACCATAAGGAATGCATTTTAATCATGACAGGAGGTGCCATTCTATCTGACAACTCCACTGTGGTAAATTACATCCAAAAACAAGAGTGATCAAATCTACAGACTTCAACCACCACATTTTATTTGGGATTTACTTAGGTGGTATCATCATCAAAAAATACTAATCCCTCATAATTTGGATTTAAAACTGCAGGCAGTCTTGTCAACCACTAATGTATCTTTTTGCAACAAAGCAGGACATAAAACTTCCCCTCTTTATCCCTCCAGTCTCAGATCCAAAAGCCTGGGTAATCTAGGTTCTTTCCATGAAAAAGAATTCACACACCTTCCCATGAACACTGCTGATCCCCAAAGCAAAAAGCAAAGGAATCTAAACTTTGATACTTATTGTTCACATCAAATAGGAAAATTCCATGGATCTATTAAACTTAGCAGCAGAAATTGCCGGAAACATTGTGTTCTTCTCATGTTCCAGTAATCTTGAATGAGGTGTTTAATCCAAATCTGGAATTGTTGAACCTGTATACCTGTCTTACATCAGGTAAGTCATTAGGGGAACAATTTCTTGGAACAAGTAGTGGACATAATGTCTTGGGCAAGAAGGACCACCACTTTAAAAGCATACAAAGGAAGTGGACAGTTTTCACCCAATATGAGAAATAGCTATAGCAATTTTCTTCCTTGACTTTGGTGAGAAGTAAGGTACACAGCATCACTTTGAAAGGTTAACATTCCATTATCTCAAAAATATTTTATTATTGTGGAAAGAATACATAGGTGAAACAAACACCTTTCCAACATTCAAGTGCACTTTTACTTTTCTCAATTGAAGTCCTGTGTTCAGAATGGAATCTACCATGGGAATTTACGTGCCTGAAAAATTCATCTTTTCAATGATTGTCTAAAACCTCCTTGCCTCACCCTTTGTGGAATACATGTATTAAAGTAGTTCTATCTGCATCAAGCAAAATCAGGGAGGTACATGTTGTGTGTTTCATTTCACTTATCATAGCTCCTGCTTTAATTGCCAAGAACATGATCTGTCAAATGGTAAATAAGTCTGTTGTGAAATATCTTTCTTTCATCAACTTCATTAGTCAGGAATTTTCCCTGCAAGCTACTTCTGCAATTCCATTTGATTCTGTATGCTGAATGTAACCTGTATATCTATTGATATTTGAAATTGCTTCATATACATTCAGAAAATGGTGGGCCATTTCAGAAGTAAGGGGTATAATTCCCTCCAGCTTTTGCCTTTTCTCTGAATGTATTATGATCAGGTTATATGTTTAAGAAGAAGCCAATTTTTGAAGTAAAATACGTTTCTTTAATAATTCTTACCCAATCATAATATGGACACACCATCACTGACTCCATTCAGCTAAATTAAAACCTGACAGAGCATGCATATCCACTACAGTAATAACTACTAAAGGTGGCGCTCACCAGTTATTATGTTCTTTTGAGAGTGTGATGTATGTAAGGTGAAGTTGTTTGCATTTTAAACATGCACAGTGGCGAGAATATTGGCATACCTATATACTACTTTCATGTAATTTGGATGAAATTTCTTTGGATATTGTACTTTTGGAAATTTTAAATGATCTTAGTACACTGCTAACTAAAATGACTGCTCCCTTGTGCTCCAAAAATCAACCTAAATTTGTCTAAAGTCCACTATTCTTGGCAGCTATTAAAATATGGAAAATGAATTTTGCCAAACTAGATAAAACCAGCTTCTAAAAATGCAATGACTGAATTACCAAATACATAAAATGTAAAAAAAAGTTATCAGCTCTTTTTTTTACAATTTACCTCTGAAGTTCGAGAAGTGAAAATGAGCAAGTAGAGCTAACACTTTTTTGAAAGGTGCACATCTGGAATAAGGCCAAGCTTTATACTCTCTAACCCATATTACACCCATCAATCAATCATCAAAATAAAGGGAATTAAAGGTTCTTTGAACAACACTTAAGATATACAAAGTCTCTTTTAAATAACCAGTATAACTAGTGAGGAAACCCGGGGAAACTCTTTTTCTTTAAAATTTTAACCCTATGCTAAATACGAAACTGTAGAGCACCAGCAAAGTCTTGACAGGATTTGGTGGCAATCCCTCTGTCCAAGGGAAGATCACTCTTGTATGAAAGTTAAACACATCACTTTTAGCACCTTTTATCACTAAAAGCAAGCTGGAGAGAGCTGGATTTGTGTGGTAGTGTATTATGATCAGGTAAAGAAACATATTTGACTCCAAAAGCAGCATCTTCAAGATTGTATAATGAGCAAGATTTACTGATATTAATGAAGTGCTCTTGCATCAGATTGGTACCTTTTTGGAGGCCATATTTCAGATCCAACCTTGATCAGACTTGAAATATATGCATATACATTCAAGATATCAGAAGCATTTGAATATGAGCTAGATATATGTATATTATTGAGATGAACTTGCATCTAATTGGCTAAACATGTTATGACTCTGGAAGCCATATTTCTGATCCAATTTTGATCAAATTAAGATTATAGTCTTGTATCTACATGAGCTCAGATATGTTTGGATATGAAGGGAATGGAGATATCTTGCATCTGATTGACTAAACATGTTACCACCATGGAAGCCATTTTCCTGGTTTAATTTTGATAAAGCTTGGAGGCTTTTATCAAGACCTCATACAATTTTGATAATGAGCAAGATTAAATAGTAAATTTAATAAATTAATAACTTAAATAAGATAGAGATGATCGTGCATATTATTTGCTGAGCTGTTTACCACTCCTGCTATTTCTGATTTGATTTTAGTTAAACTCGATAAATAGGCTTATATTATCAAGTTATTGTATTTAGTACAATTTTAAGGAAGATCCATATATATATTAATGTAGTGATATGATCAATCTGATTGGCTGCACTTGTCATCACTCTGCTGATTTTATTTTGATTGATTTTGATTTTATGTGATAATTAAGCTTACATCATCAAACTTTCACTTGATCATAATTAGAGAAAATGTACAGAATGCTAATGTGATGATGTTTCTGATTGGTTGAGTTTGTCATCACCCTAGTGTCTTTGATTGATTTTGATCATACTTTATATTTAGGCGTACACCATCAAGCATGGTGCCCCAAGTGACTTAGTGGTCTTAAGTGTTTTCAGTTACTGATTACTGCCATTTCACCTCTGTCATTGTGTGTTTGAGTCAATGATTTGGCAAATGTGGATATGTGTAAAAACTTTAGTAGCTTCTTGTGGGTCACTGGTTCTTTCCTGTGATTTCCTGGTTTCTTCCTCCACTGTTAATACTGGCCACCATGTATAGTGTATCATGTGCTGAAAAAAAGCCCCGTAAAAACAACAACCATCAAGCATTTTCTTGAGTTCAGTAATCAGTGAAGTCTATGTATATTAATTATCTTGAAAAAGAGTTCTTTTTAAGCAGTAGTAAAATAGGTAAAATCAACATCATGCAAAGGTTTATAATTATATAGTGTCACATTCTTACAACACTGCTAGTGAAATGGTCAACATTTATGTAAGGCAGATGAGCTGTATCGGGTTTACTTGGGTCTCTTGTTTCAAAATTATGTCCCATTTATTGTGTTAAATTGATGTATGTATATGCTGTATGTATAACAATTATAATAATTACTGTGTGAACCACCAGATCCACAGTTGTTGATGAATTGCCCTGAAACCTCAGCAAACATTATTGACATGAGGTCAACAAGAGCATTATCATTCTTTCATCATGGTATCACACTCTACAATTAGAAATATGGTTTCTGAATTTGCTAAGAAAATGGCTTCTGAAAAAGAACAATATTCTAAAGCCAGTTATTTTAAATATGTGCCTTTAAACAATTTGTAATTATCATTGGCTGTGTCATTGAAAACTACCGTTCTTTTGATTCCAGACATGTTTAATCTCAGTTTTGTAGCTTGACAACTGGCAGAGATTATATGAGAATATATATAGTAAAACTCAAAGGTATTTTAATACCTCTTTCTCTTAGGGATTCTGGGAGGTTGAATGGTCTGAAGTGCTTGTCTTTATAGATCACTCACACATCTTTCCCCAGTCTTGGCTCATACAACTATTGGTATGTGAGAAAGCTTGCCATAGCTTCATTTGGATTGGAGGTTCCTGCTGGAATCTACACAGGTTGTATTGAAGAATGACATTAAACCATATGAAACACAAGCACCTCTTACACTGATGCTTCTGGTCAAGAGTTATGCCCCTTTTTTGGTTTTAAATGCATGTAATAATACATATAATAATACGTCTGATAAATCTTGTGTATGTGTGTGGTTGATGATCACAGCTTTTAATGAATTATCTTGAAACTTAGCAGACAGAACTGGCAACAGGTCATGAGGTTAGCTTTATATATTCTGTTATCAAGCTAATTTATACTCCATTGGTATTAAATGTGATACAATAATTTATGCAGTAATCCCCATAGCATTGATGCATTGCCCATGCATGTTGCAGAAATTATTGACATGAGGTTAAAATGTTTTTGTGCTTTTGCTATAACTCTCTGGTGAAATTTGCTAAACCCACTTTGAAGGAAGCTCAATATAGTGATCTCTTTTGCATTAAAGTCTATGTTTTTTAGTCAGTACATCTGTTTATACTGTTGATTAAGCTAAATGTTAAATTTTGTTAGATTAAGCTTGATATTTAGGCATTTTACTTTCTAGACAAATAAAAGGCTTGCTTGAACAAATTGGGTATAATGTTTTAAGTTCACACTATTTGCAGCTTGTAACTCTTTTAATATTTATTGATGCCATTATGATGTGTTAATTTCTAGTTCATCATACTCTGAGTTCATTGTCAACATGGATTAATACACAAGAAGTTTGACTGGTTCCTACATTGTCAACATGGATTAATACACAAGAAGTTTGACTGGTTCCTACAATTGTTTCCTACCGGACCATTGATAAATTTTCACATCTGCTCATGTGCTACTTTATAACATGAGAGAACTTGTGTTCTCTCGCTGAAATTAAAGATTTCTTTAGTTTTTCAAATACAGAATTATAAGATTCTGCACCAAAGATGATAAGCCATAGTAAATACAGGAGTGTTTAAGCATCATAAAATGTTATCACACAGTACATGCGAGTTGAAACAATCTTACACCTGAGGACCATGAATAAAAATTTGAGACTTGAGACCCGGCTTATTTCTCCATAAACAAAGTCACTGTGCCCATTGATTTTACCTAATAAACTCAGTATATATGGATCTTTGAAATGTAATTAATAAAAACAGTATAGATTTACCTCATCCAAACTATTCTTTCAAAGTATTTCCTTGCTTTACCAATGAGCACAATATGCCATATGCAGACTGTTGAGGTAAGATAAAATGCATAGTTGATCACAATACAAAGAAGTTCAATTTTTGCAGATTCAGCTTATGAAACTCCAAAACTGGTAATCCCTCCATTATCTATGCCACTCATAGTAAATATAACATCCATTACTGTAAAGCCAGCCCTGCAATCTCCATCTACATCTACCAGCGATAGTGGATACTGCCAACATCCAAGACTGGATACTCATAAAATCCAAACCTTGTAGCCCCCCTGCCATTTCAAATCTCCTTTTAGTGGCATTAAATACAACATCCATGGCAGTACAACCCCTCAATCTCAGATATTCCCAACATCCAACAGTTATTCGCCCACCCACCCACACCACACCTACTCTACATCTGCCCTGGTAATGGATGCTCAGAACATCATGACAGTTATACCCATCTATGACATGTTTTGTCAAATTTCCAGATTCAGTATTACCAATCCTGATTACATAATCAGTCAAATCAAAGGATCAACAAAATGTTGTCAATTTATTTGATATATATTTTCAATATTCATGCAGTTATGATGAAAAGATAGTGAAGTTCTTTAACATTGTAATTAGGCTTGTTGTATAGTACAAGCTTTCTGGGTGTCTAACCATTAAGGTAGCAGACATCTTAGTAAAACAAACTAAGCACATCAAACGATAGACCATATGTTTCCCAGGATAAGATTACCTTAGCAACCCATGGAATTTTGAATAAGCAATAAGTGACAAACACTCAGTGATAGACAAGTGGAGTTTGTAAATTTTGAATTTTTTATTGATTGGTTGGAGAAAGTGATGACATTTATTCAGTCAGACATCCGTTTTTTATTTATGACTTTGATTAAAGTTGAAGCTTATCTCTCTATCAATAGCAGTCTTATGAGTTTGTCATCAAATTAAAATTATGTAATACCTGATTATTTATTTATTTGAGTGACAAGATCATAATAAAAATTATAAAATCACTTGAAGTGTCAGTGCATTGTTAGAGCTTAGAGAAAAAATGTTTTGCTTAAAAGGTCCCTATCAGTTTTTAATATAATACTATGTCAATGAAGAAAGATGTCTGCAAATCCCAGAATTATGGACCGAATATAATTGTTTAACATTACATCAATTTCAGACATGTGAAATGCCCAGACCTATTGGCCTAAAATGCCCTTGTTAACTTGACATCAGTTTTATGTGAAATGCCCAGTTTTTAATGTAATAGCCTTGGAATATCAGCAAAAATTGGCAGTCACATTGATGATGGCTAACTGTTGAAGTTATGTTATTTTCCAGGACAGCCCTTGAGACAGACCTGAAGATAGAGCGGGAATGGAGGGCAAGCTTGCAAAGGAATTTAGAACAAGAGAAGGAGAAAGTCACACAAATTCAGATTGAACAACAGCAGTATAAATCAATGGGAAAGGTGAATTTTTTAACAACCTTTTAATAAAATCAATTAGAAAGGTGAACTTTTTAACAAAAATTTAATAAAATCAATCTGAAAGGTGAATTTTTTAACAACCTTATAATAAAATCAATGGGAAAGGTGAATTTTTTTAACAACTTTTAAATTTTTAAATAAAACCATTGATTGTTTGACATAGTTTGCTATATTGTTCAAAATATTTAGTCCTTCTTTTGGACACAACACCATTGTACACTCTAGTTGTGATATCACATAAAGTAAGTGCCAGGTATGCATTGTATCATTTTTTAAATCTACTACACTCTTTTCAAAGAGACATTGATTGGCTCCTGATCGGTATACATTACATGGCATAATAATTTTGAAGAGTAACACAATTCATTCATAGAACTGTCACCAGTTTTCTCAATTAGAATCACTTTTGGCAGTAATCTGGTAATACAATAACACATTGACATAAATTTTGGTGATAACAGTCTTGCATTTGAAGATATTAATGGTGGTTTTACTATCACCTACTAAGTGATGCATTGAAGTTCAAACATATTTCTGGCAGTAAATCCATTGACATCCTCAGATCCTCCAGTGCAATGGCAGTAAATCCACCATTGACATCCTCAGATCCTCCAGTGCAAGATTGTTATCCCCATTTAATTACATTTCAAAATATTTTAGATAGTAGAAAATTTTAATGTTCCTTGATGATATATCTTGGGAATGGTCATGGTATTGAAAATGCATTTAAAATCATTGTGTATATAGTACATTTTAATGCCACTAACTTTTAATTTTTTTTAGCCAATCAGACGTTATTTACGTTTGCATGCTTGTTGGAAGATAGTTTCCTGCCCTACGCAGAATGTGTGCTATATTGTATTCAGGCAGAGGAAGACAACCTCTTATAATGAAATATCTTGTCTGCAAAGATGGAATATCCCTTAAAAAAACACAGTGATGAAGATAGCACTCTTGACTTTAGATCAGTCTGTTGAATTTTATATTGTTTTATGTGGAGAGGACTTTATCTACACAAGTGATATGTCATAGATTGTATTGCCTCTCATTTTTTTAACACTTATTATTAACACGGTGATCCCCTCTTGAATGGTCCCTCTGACCAGTGGTCACCTGCTTTGTAAGGTCAAAATCCTTTGGTACTGACAAGTGTATGTTCAAAAGTACCCATAATTTGGCCATCAGTCCAAAAACTCAACTTTACACACACACCTATGAGTGGTCACATAATGGGCTTTACCAATTAAATCTTATGAATGATTGTTGATTTTTCCATCAACACACTCACATTTTATATTTCTGTATAAAAATTTTTTATTCATTAATCTGGTCAATGCAACCATTCCATTTGACCAATTCCCTAGATCATATTTATATTATCACGCTTGAAATTAGCATATGGCATCTAGGTGTCCAGATTATTTTGCATGCATGTTGATAGTGTTATTTGCTTAGTGAATGGAAGAACACATGGTGTATTTCCAGGTACACAGTTAATGCAGATAAGTAGATCAATTAACTCTGATAGGGAATGCTATCCAGTGTTTTATTAAATACATCTGACACAAGTTAACATTTTACTGGTCTTAGTTCATCAGATTATTATATCTTCTCACCTTGTTAACTTAAATTCTGGTGAATAGATCTCAGTGGAGCTTGATACAGATGTTCCTCTTGACCCAAAAGTAAACTTTATTGATTTCAGGTTTTGTAGCTCAAGAGTCACTCTTGTTAAAAATAAACTTATTCATTTGGAATAAAGATCTCTGTACCAAAAATGTAAGTGTGTATGATGATATTCATACCATATATATTCACTTATAAGTCAAGTCCAACTGCAAGCAATATAGACACTGATCTGCTATTGCATAGTACATCAGAAAATTCCCTACTATTTTGTCAGCAAGAGTTGCACTATTATCAGTACCTTGTACCAACAAGGATGGAAAAATCGGGTACAAGACCAAATTTTACTGGTGCAAATGCTAATCATCCAGTCTGATCAATGCATGGTTTATCTCTTGAATAGAGTTTAGAAAATTATGTTTTAAACATTACTTTAAAGTAGGAAAATGCAGTGAATGAGTTACTGACCTTTACAGGAGCTGTGTTTATAATGGACAGCATATTAAATCAACACCATGACACTACAGTTTGTTGCATGCAGGATTGCGAATTTTATCTTCTCTGTAACTCTGTAAATTATCAGCATCATTAAAAATAGCTAAAAATACCTAATTCATTTCACACAAAGTATTTAAAATGAATTACATACTTTTAGCTATATTTAATAATGCCAACCTAAACATTTACTGAATTACAGAAAGGATAAAATTTGTTACTGTATGTGGGACAAGCTATACTTTAATCCCATTTCACTATTGTTAAAGTCAGTATACAACCTAATCCACACACAAGTAACAACTCAAATATTTTGGTTTTATTGACTTTCTGTGATTGAAAGCCTTCACCTTCAGAATGGCTGGATCAGTTTTTGAGAAATAGAAACTGGCAAAATCCAAACCAAACCGATGCCTTAGCAAGCAAACACATGGTTGTTAATTTGTAATTTAATTTGAACAAAAGCAAATAAAAGCATCAGTAGTATACAAAAATAAACATAATAAAGAAACATCTCGATATTATTCTTCAAGAAGCAGAAAGAGACCGTTTGTATTAATATCTATGAAACAGAAAGGAAGAGTGCTTTAATTTGTATTGTTTCATCATGAATCAAATATCAAACCCTTGCAGCTTGTTCCGTTGGCCTCAATGGTTAGTCTCCATCTCAGATGTGGGAGGTCACAGGTTCGAACCCCAGTTGAGACATACCAAATACTTATAAAAAATGTTATTAGCAACTGTCTGCCCTGGTACTCAGCATTAAGATGTTAGTGTTAGGACTGGTTGGTCGGTGTCAGGATAATGTGACTGGATGGGAAATAATGCCACATGTCTGCAGCATGATGTCTCTGCTAAGCATCACTATAAACTGCCATACTGCAGATATCATAGCCATATGACAGTTAGCTTTCAAGACTTAAACATTTTACAGTTTGAAGGAACATGAACACTGACAGCCTGATCTTTTTCCAGGACAGAAGCAAATTTAATCAGTAAAAACTGGCATATACCAGTGTAACAGAACCTCTTTTTATATTCTACTGATTGCTCCTAATAATCTGCTTATGCATTATACAGTGGTACATTTAGATCTATGCAGTTTGTAGTTGGACTTGATTTATAAGCAGATATTCTGAATATAAAAGATTAGACTACAGACAGTGCATTGTATTTATATGTATGCATAAATAAAACAACAAGTCTTCATTGTCAAATATGTATCTTACATGCAAGTCTAATATTTATAACAAAAACAGTAACTGGTGGCAAAAATGGGTCACAGTTATCAAGTTTTTACCTGTCAGTGATAGCTTTAAGTTTTTGCATTCAACTCCATTGAGTCTGTAGCTCTGATATTGCTTGTTCAGTTAATACGAAGATTAATTAATGAATTTAGTTTAGGTTTATTATTTGTACCCATAAAATAAAGGTCAAAGTGACCTTCTATTCTTGCCATATTAGCTTTGTCCAATCTTTTAACTCACCTTGACCATAGGTGAGTTAATGGTATGGTCTTGCAAAAAACTGTTGTGTGACATTTGTTGTCTATTGTCCATTGCTCATCAACATTTGAAATATCTTCTTCAGAACCTGAACCAGTAATAGCTATACTTGCCAGGGAGAAACTTGTCATGAAGGCCATTCACATTTATATAAATTGTGTTGATCTGCCATCAGTTATGGCTGCTGTTACTATAAATAGAAAAACTTTTCAACTTTTTTCCAAATGACAGTTGGACAATCTTGTATCAAATCTGGCAGAAGACACCCTGGCATAAAGGCCTAAAATTTTTCCATACGATGCTATGATATGTGCACCATTACTAACAGTAGAGTGTGATTTAGATATGTAACGTAGCTTTATCTATTTTTCAGTTATATTGCTACGATATCTGCAATGTGACAGTTTATAGTGATGTCTAGCACTGTGGCATCATGCTGCAGACATGTGGCATGAGGTCTCACCCAGTCACAATATCCTGACACCAGGTCAACCAGTCCTAACACTAACCTTTTAAAGCTGAGCGCCAAGCGAGGCAGCTGTTAGTACCATTTTTAAAGTCTTTGGTATGACTCGAACGGGGTGCGAACCCACGACCTACCGCTTCTGAGATGGACGCTCTAATCACTAGGCCACCAGAGTAGTTCTACTAACATTAGAGACTGTTGCAGTGGCCAAAGTTGTTAGAGCATCCACCTCAGTTGTAGGTTCAAACCCTGAATGATTCATTCCAAAGACTCAACCTCTCTAAACAGTCAGCATCAAGAGGTTAGTGTTAGGACTGGTTGGCCTGGTATCAGGATAATGTGACTATATGGGACATGATGCCACATGTCTGTGGTATGATGCCCTAATGCAAGATATCACTACCAACTGCCACACTGCAGACATTGTAGCAATATGACAGAAAAATTGGTGAAGATACATTAAAAATCCAAATCACACACACACACACACACTAACAGTAGAAAAAAACTTTATGGAATGACATTGCAATCAGCTTATTTCTTGTTTGACTTGAAGTTACATTCTCCATCAGTTACAATGTTGCCTCAGGATTTAAATATACATAAATGTGTCTATAAATTGGAAATGTCTCCAAAATATGGCTAAACTGGATAAGCAAAGTATCAGTCAGCATATCAAAAGCATCTAAACAAAGAATCATTGAAAATAAAATGTATTTTAATGTGGTCATTTTAGTATAAGTAATATTTTGTATTGATTTGATAAGCATTTCCTGATTTTTCAGGAGTATGAGGAGCTTAAAAAGTACCATAAATCTCTACAAGTACAGTGTGAAGAACAAGAGAAGGCTTTAGCTGAATTGGGTTCCCATCTTAGTGAGTAAGTATCAACTCACCCAGAGCTGGTCTAGGCTTCCGTCTTAGTAAGTATCAACTCATATAGAGCTGGTCTGGGCTTCGGTCTTAGTAAGTATCAACTCATATAAAGCTGGTCTGGGTTTCCTTCTTAGTAAGTATCAACTCACTCAGAGCTGGTCTGGGCCTTCATCTTAGCAAGTATCAGCTCATTTAGAGCTGGTTTGGGTTTCCATCTTAGTATTTATCAGCACACACAGGGCTGAACTGGGTTGCCGTCATAGTACTGAATTTGGCTTCCCTCTTAATGATTAAGTATCAACTTGGGGTGAAATGAGTCTTAGCAAATAGGTATCAGATCACTCATGGCTGATCTGGGTTACCATCTTAGTGAGTAAATATTGGATCACTCAGGGCTGAATTATGCTTCCATATTGATGGTTAATTATCTGATTTGAGAAAATGTATATTAAAGCTTTATCTACTCTGTGTGTGTGTGTTAGATTTGGATTTATAATATATTTTCAGCTATTTTTTACTGATGGGTTCCAATCTTAGCAGATAATTACCAGATCACTTAGGACTGATCTTGTCTCCCATTTTAGCAAGTATCAGATCATATGAGGTTGGACTGGGCTTCCATCTTAGTCAGCATCAGATCACATAGGGTTGGACTGGGCTCCCATCTTAGCAAGTATCAGATCACATGTGGTTAGACTGGGCTCCCATCTTAGTCAGCATCAGATCACATGGGGTTGGACTGGGCTCCCATCTTAGTCAGCATCAGATCACATAGGGTTGGACTGGGCTCCCATCTTAGCAAGTATCAGATCACATGGGGTTGGACTGGGCTCCCATCTTAGCATCAGATCACTTGGGGTTGGACTGGACTCCCATCTTAGCATCAGATCACATGGGGTTGGACTGGGCTGCCATCTTAGTCAGCATCAGATCACATAGGGTTGGACTGGGCTCCCATCCTAGCCAGCATTAGATCACATAGGGTTGGACTGGGCTCCCATCCTAGCCAGCATTAGACTATGTGGGGTTGGACTGGGCTCCCATCTAGACCACATGGGGTTGGACTGGGCTCCCATCTTAGTCAGCATTAGATCACATATGGTTGAACTAGACTCCCATCTTAGTCAGCTTCAGATCACTCAGGACTTAATTTGGACTTAAATATAAGTGAGTAAATATCAACTCGATCAGGACTGCAAGGATTTTGAATCGTTTGCTTGCCCAGAATAAACATTTTCTTGGAACTGCATAAAATCAGCATTTTTCCTTTTTATGTAAAATCCTTGATAATTCACATAAAACATCTTTGTATGGCAATATTTTCAAGATGTGATAGGCCACCAAAAAATAGATTATTCTAACACAATTGCTGTAAAACGTTTAAAAAAGTTACTGTTAAAGATCATATTGAAGAGACATACAGTGGATTATAATATGTGCATATTTTAAATAGTTGTTCATTTACTGACACAATTTCATACTATACTTTGGTTTTTTTTCAGGCACAGTTTATGTTAGGTCACCAAAAAATGTTAACCAAAATAACTTTTTAATGCCTTATAACTTTTAGGCAATGTTTTACAATATTTCTTTCTCCAGATCTAGTTTTCAGACACAGTTCAAGGTGACCTGTTGTCTGCTTCCAAGCAATAGTATGTGTTTATGTGTAATCACAGAAGTTTGTATTAGTGCTTATTTACCAAAAAATGTACATGTACTAATGTTATGTGTACTACCAATAGGTAAATGTAAGTATCAGTATAGGTCCCTGACAATGAGTGAGGACATGAGTTCCTGTGGGAAAAATGGATAAAAACCCACTTAGACACTGAAACAACCTTTGTCTTGAGACAACCTTTGGTGTGGGGATAGTAGGAACTGGGCTGTTTAATAACTGAATTCTCATTTAACAATCATGTTGATAATAATTGTTAGTAACGTGCATTTTCTAATGTTGTTTGTTATTCTGTATAAATAACATTTATTATCAAAATGTTCAACACTTGAAAGCTCCTTCAGCTCGTTGAAACAACAACCATCACATGTGAGCGAAAACGTGTATAACGTCACTGCGTTTTGTTTTGTTGATTAGACTGGTTTTGGAAGTATACTACCAAGTCGGAAGTCCATGAAGCCAGGAACTAGACTATCTGTTGATACACCACCAAATAAGATTCCCTTTTTTAAAAAACTAGCAACATTTATTTCATGAGATAATCTCTTACATCAAAACTCAGTTTTTGTGTTGTATGTTAGTATAATATTGATGTCATGATTTCGCTAAAGTAATAGTCAAACTTTTTATCATCTTGAGGATATCTCTATGTGCCAGTTCAGGAATTCTCTGAAAATTGCTTGGCCACAATAGTTCGTACCTGTGAAACCAAGCTCTTTATTTTAAGAAGTATTCAATTTGCTTGGTCACAATTATGAATGAGGCTGTTAATTTAAAGTAGTTTATATTTCACATACAATAACATTTATAACAGTGTTCAAATGATCAACTGAAGTAAGTTCACCTGACATACAACTGGGAATGCTACATTTTAAGTGTGTAGGCTTTGCGTGCCTTTTAACATTTTTTAAAATTCCACCTTCTTTATTTGATTCATGATATTACAAAGGAGACCAGCTTTTAATTCAGTACAACAATTAAACATACTTCTACAAATTAGTTATCAAAAGACAGGTTGGCACTTAATTAGGTTCTCCGAGAAACGCTTACAGACATAGCTCTTGCAGTCAATTGACACATTTTTTGTTTAAATACACATTGCATTATGATGATTACACTTAAAAGGAACTAAAAGATGGAATTAAAACACATTTCACTTAATAAAAATTATTTAATTGGCATTTAAATATTAATATACTGCCTACACTAGGCATGAGACATTTTCATTGATTGAAATTTCCTTGAGTATCTTTAATTACGGTGTACTAAGAATGTCATTTTGAAAGAAAATGTAATCAATTATATGACTTCATATTAAAAGTTGATCATTTCAAAATGCTGATTAAAATTTCCATGTCATATGTAACATTTTTTACCATAAAACAAGCGATATATCAACATTTTAGTTACCAATTTTGATCATGATTTTTTTTCAAGTTCAAGAAATAGGGATCAACTGGTGGAGAGATATTTTCTGGATTTTAAAAAAAATGGGATCCACGCCTGACCCTGCGTTATAAGTGGGTTCATTAGTTATCAGGGCACAAGTTGAGGGAGTGGTGTATCTCCTGTGTGTTTTCCGCATGATGTACATGTGACTTGAGAGACTGGTGTTGGCAACAAGCTGCATAAATGTTTCTGTTTTGCCATGGATAGTTTGGAATCATAAGCTGGAAAAATATGAAAGTTTTTTAATTTAAATTCTCAGGAAGATACTAGATTAAACATTGTTTTTTAGTGAACAACAAATTCCTTTCGTTTTTGAGTTCAGTAATGACTACATTGGAATATGATTTTGGTTTAAAAAATGTAGTCTGGATTATAGGCTTTGATATTACAGTACATTTCTGCAATGTGGATCAGTATTTGGAAACCAAATAAGTCTTATTAGCAGATGGAGCCCACAGAGTACATTTTGAGGAGATTAAAGATGCAAAAAGGCAAGTAGATTTATTATTACCAGTTATAGGTGACATTTTTATGCCAAGTCACTAACATGTTTGTTGGAGAGATCCCAGCTTTTGACAAGTTTATCACAGTAGCTTCCCTGTATTTCTGCCCTTTCTGCAGTTTGTTTCATCAGAGTTCCAATGTGATTAACTCCCCTTGGTCTCGGATAATACTTGCAGTTGTTAATATTTTGTCCAGTAAAATATATTTTATAGCTAAAAAAAATTTCCAATTCACATATTTTCTTATATTTTGCAATGTTGATTGATGCATTTCATTGTGAAAATTGTTTGGTATGTGCAGAGTTTATAATTTATTACATATTTTTCCCATATTTTTCATTTACTTTAATATAATTTTATTTTCAATCATTCTTTATATTGTCTGAAAAAAAATTTTTGTCTATATTTTTCGTTGTTTAATTTTTTTTAAAAATAAAGACATTAATTGAATCTTTAGAAATATAATTACCACATCTGGGAACTTTCTGTCAAGTTCTGCATTGGAATCGGTGTTAAATAAAATAGGCCGTCATCATCCATCATATTCAGGGGTCTTCGTATCAAACATTACAGGTAAAGATGAACAGGGTCTCGCTCCTGTGCTGTTCTGGTGGAAAAAATGTGAGGTATTATTGATCTGCAGTCATCCTTCCCAGTACCATCAAAGGTTTTGCTATCTCTCTCAGCATATTGAAGATATTGGATACCAGTGCAATCTGTGAAAATTTTATTTTCTGTGCTTGTCTCGGCCTCTAAATCAAAACATTTTTGCAAAAATGTAGAACAAGGGAAAATTGCAAACCAGTTGGGGGGTGTGAGCCCATTTCACATCTCTTGCTTTTCTTCCAAAACCAGCCTTCTTCAGTTGCATTTTTTTAGAATTTAGTGCTTCAGCTGATTTCTGAAATGGATGGTCTCTAAGCCTTTAGCCTTAAGATGTCATTCTGTGCCATTATAGAATCTAAAAGCATGGTTCATAGTCAGAACTATTTGCTTTGCGAATCGTTATAAACATCTCAGCTAAATACATTTTTAAATGATCTAGAATGATATTTTCAATGCATTGTGTCTCACATTTGTTATCATACAGCCATCACTGCTCATTTCTGATCTCACATTCAGTCATCTGTTTAATCGAAAGTTTCTTTTGTGATTCTATTCACATTCTTAACTTTGGCATCTCTACTTTCAAATGGCTCAAACAGTTGGTTTACATCATCCACTGACAAATAAAATAAAAGTACTGCATCCATTGCTTGTTTACAATAAAAAGTAGTTCCTTTATTCACATTAATGCAATATGAATCAAGTGTACAAATGCAATATCATAAGATAGTGAACGATTTTGACAATGTAAAATTAATGGAGAAAAACATGAGCATATAATAATATTATATACTGCTGTATTTATTCAAATACACACTTTCCTATAATATGGTTTCTCTGCTGTTATCTGTTACATATATAATGTTCTCTGCTCTCTTTCACACATCTGCAGTGTTTTTATTGTTTTGGTTGGTTGACTTTATATGATTTACATTTGTAGTTGCATAATGGTGAACAGTTTAAATTGGTTTTGCCACATTTGAACTTGGAATAGTCACCTTTGCAGGAGCATATGATTAGCTCTCTGCATGCTCTGGAAACCTGGCAGTGTCATCGAAACTGGCACCCTTGATTCTGACACATTGACCCAGGATCCAACCTGGAAGGTATGTTGAAGTAGACATAATATTTGGGGCATTTAATCCATAGATAGTCTTCAGGTGGAAGTGTTCCTTTCTTGTCTCAATGACAGAGCTCAAAGAACTGGTTTTGTCCTGAAGTCTCTCAAGTTTCTGGAATGGATCTGAGGCTACTTTCAGGGCCTCAAAGAGTGACAGGCCAGATATATGGATGTCTCTATAACCTCTTCGTAGGATGGACATGTTGTCATGGCCCTTGCAGGCTTATGTGGAATCACAATAGTTATGGTTTTAATTAAAAATAACTCATGGTAAGAGCCAACATTATCTCATTAGACATTAACAACAATAGCATCACAAAAAAACTCCTGAAACAAAAACAAAAAAAACATCCTTGTTGGTAGTACTGTATTGTGTACAGTGGATTAAGGGTAATTATTGTCCTATGACAAATTAACCAGCTCCTGACTTGACAAAAAGGTGAACATAAAAACTGAAAATAAGAAAAAAAGCAACAACTATTAGGTCATATGTATTATAGAATCTTAATTAATCTGTTTGTGTACTAATTATATATTGGTTGTTGTTTGTAGGATTTAGCCTTCCTAATAAAGCACTTTCTCTTATTTATTATAGTTATTGCTTATAATTAGTTTTGCAACAATGCAACCAGGCCACAGAATAGCATGATTTATGCACTTCTGTAATTCACTTCTGCAAAATTTGCATGAAGAGCAGGAAAGGTTGACTAAAATTACAATCATCCCACATATTTTAGTTATGACTGTGCAGATCTGCAAATAAATGAAAGTAGAACAATAGCCAAATTTAGAGATGATGATTTCATTCCATAAAACCTGAAGGTAATAGCATATCATTAGCCTTGACAGGTTCTACAATCACAGTCTCATAACACAGAGTGTATGGCAGCATATCTGGGCTGGAACACAGTTTATGTGCCAACAAATCTGTAACACAGATTACATCTGTGTTCCAGCAGATCTGGGTATATAACACAAGTTAGTTTGTATGTAGGTCAATGTATCATTAATGCTAGTAAATGCATACGACTCTGTGCATTTTTATAAAGACCTATATACAACACATGTTATGTGGCAGTCGATCTGTAACACAGATTACATGACAATGGATCTGTAATGCAGGGTATGTGACTATGGATCTGTGACAGAGGATCTGTAACAAATTACATGACAATGGATCTGTAAAGTATGTTACAATGGATCTGTGACAGAATCTGTAACACAAATTACATGACAATGGATGTGTGATACAGAGTATGTGACTGGATCTGTGATACAGAGTATGTGATTGGATCTGTGACTGGATCCTCTGTCACATGTATACACAGTATACATGACAGTGGATCTGTAATACAGAGTATGTGATAATGGATTTGTGACAGATCATCTGTAACACAAATTTCATAACAATGGATCTGTAATACAGATTATGTGACTATGGATATGCAAGAAAGGATCTGTAACACTAATTATGTGACCATGGATCTGGATCGACAACAATGATTATGTGACAACAGATTTGGGTCTTTAACAGACTATGTAGCAGTGGATCTGGGTCTATAACACAGATTATCTGACTTTAGATATGGGTCACAGATTACATGATGGTTGTTTTGGGTCTTTAACAGATTATCTGATGGCTGATCTGGGTCTGTATCACAGATTATGTGACTATATCTAGGTTTGTAACACAGATCATGTGATTGCAGAACAAGGTTTCCTGTGTGAAGTCACACACTTGCTATGCAAAGGTAAATATAGTACTATAGGTATTAATTCTCTTCTTCAGATCCAAATTAAAGATGGAGGACTTGAGAGAAGCCAATATGGCTATACGAGAAGCCCAGTGGGCAAGTGATAGGGATGCTACCAACTGCAAGCAATGTGATAGACCTTTCTCAGTAGCAAGAAGGAAAGTAAGTATCTATACAGTCATGTATGACTGAGTCCTATGTTTCACTCTGTGTAAACTCACTCTTAAATGTTCTTTTTTGCAGTTAAGGGTCTTGTTTTGAGTTGGAATCCTTATTTTTCAGTTGAAGGCCTTGTTTTGTAGCCTCAACAATGCATGTGCCATAACATCTACACCAAAATTATTGGTAATATAATTCATGCAATAATTTAGATAAAGAAGTTATTGAATCGGTTGCAATTTAAAAATGATAAAAAAAATTGTTAGTTTTCCATTAGTAAGCATATTTACATTTATATTGACCTATAATATTTTTTCGAAAAAATTAACATCATCATCAATCAGTGTTTCTGTTATTTCTTTTGTAGCATCATTGCCGAAACTGTGGGGACATTTTCTGCAATGAATGTTCAGATAACAAAATGCCACATCCCTCTTCATCAAAACCAGTTCGTGTTTGTGACATCTGCCATTCGGTATTATTGCAGCGGTACTCTGCGAGTGCAAACTGACCAAATTCTCATTCTGGACGATAGATGTGACACGGTTTGCTTTTGCTTAAAATGTGGATGATTTGCAAAGGTGTATATCTGTGTTACTTCTGTTGAAGCTAGCTGATCAATCTTCAGGCAGACAAGTCAAAAAAAAAATTTTTTTATTTCACGGACAAATGTGGAATAACATTGACAAATGAATTTCACAAATCATTTTGTGAGGGAACTAGTCAGAATTATTGTGTTGGAATAAACAGTTTACGTTACAAAATATGGCAACAATTAAAACATTAATGGCTATTTCTCAAACTGCTCAGCACAATTGTGATATATTTGTAAAGCATTGTGGGAGGCTGATCTTTAAAATAATTGACATTGTGTGGAGTGCTCAGATCAATAAAGGAAATGAGCAGTTATTATAATTTTAATGACATTTCTGTGAGGGTATGGTCGTGAAGGGAGATAACCTGATGCACAGTAATAGTGTAGTACTCTTTCATTAACATACAATTCTATATTTGAACAGAAGCCCTGCAAATAAAAAATGAAGTCATTATGGAACTGAAGTTATTTATTTTAATGAAAAAGCGTAAAAATATTTCTTTTAAGCACATTTATTTTCTCATTTTTTATTACATGTATTAACTACCTGTCAAATAATTATCATAAAGCATTGTTGTACATATGAGCTTCCCACATGAAGGACATTGGGGATATTTCACTGCAGTAAAAGAAGATAATCCCCATACAAGACGTTTTAAATACAAGATCATGTGAGAAGTTTTCCATAAAGAAGTAATCATGTGACAAGTTTTCCGTAAAGAAATGTTCTTGTAGGAAGTTTTCATGTCTTTATGAATAACAGTAAAATGAGGTGCAAAAATGAGAAATATAATGTGTGAACCATGTTTCTAGAATCTTTGGAAAATTGTTAGAAACTTAGGTGGATATATAATTCTATTATGACCAGTATATTTGCATATAATAAATATAGTTTAAAATAAATACAAAAAAATACCTTAAAATATCTAATAAGATGTTACTGTATACACTGAAAACTGGCTTAGTAAACCACTGTATCTAAAGGACACCATCATGTATAAATCTTGCCTCTTAAGTTAACTTATCTATTTCACTTCTGTTTAAATGATACCTGTTCCAGAAAGGCAACAGACTGGTTTCATTGGTTTTATGTTGATCTGATAGTCTGACTTTTGTATCATTAACAAGATATATGACAGGAGAACAGTTATCTTGTATACTTATTTAATGTAAGATATCTTGTTTATTTAATGTAAGATATCTTGTTTATATGTGGAATAAATTTTAAAGACATTGAGTGTCTTTTCACTTCAGTAACTACATCAAATTAAATTTGGACAATATTTGCTAATGGATTATTGACCACATGATGGCAATTATAGTTCTATCCATATTTATTCTTACTATTCTGTATGAAATGTGCTTCAGATTCTCTTACAGTCGGATAAAGAATTACAAAATGTTGACCCTTTATGAGAGGTGTCTGTTTAAAGGGGTGAAATCTAAGCAAAGAATGACATTCAAACACTGGCTGGATATGAGAGGTAAAGTCCTACCCACTTATATCTTCATCACTTATTTGGACAAAAAAAAGCAAATTCCCGGTCCCTTGGTCTACTATTAGTACCAAAATTGTCATGCTTATGTGGACATCAAGATAACAAATAAACATACATGTCGACAGAAGCCCTTGGTTCCAGCTTAAACAAATCCTTTGTTTTCTAATATTTATGTCAACATGCTGCCAGTTCCGACCTGTACTTTGTTCAATAATTAGTTGATATTGCCACCAGACTTTAATTTTCCCACCTAATCATTTATGTCGGCAAACAGCCAGTTCTAATCTGTGCTTTATTCAACATTTACTTGATCTTGCCCCAAGCCTCTAATGTCGTGGTTGGATTTTTAAAAAATGGACTTTTGTTTGGTCCTATAAAGTTAGCCTCTCACAGCGACTTAAATAAAAGCAATGTAATCTGATCAATTCTTTCATTTTCCAAAGTGATCAGTGATTAAAACAAGTTTAATGTGCAATGAAAGTTTATTTTTTAACTTTATATTTATGATGGCTACCAATGGCAGTGTAAAACGCAGATTAAATTTACAGTTTCCCTGTGAAAAGCCCCTCCTCTTGCTAGCCTCAATAAGATGGGAACATACTGACCAAAATATAAGCCAATTTAAGTACATTTACTTGAAGCATGTAAATAACTATGCAGCCATGTGCTAATGCCAACATTGAATATCGTAGTGAATGTTTTTCACATGAGGATGTGACCAATGCAATATTTTATTGTGGATTTTATTACACAAAGGTAACCAAAATGTAATTTTTCAATATACAAGTGTATTGCACACTGATTTTATCTTCATGTACTCAAAATTTCCATTGTTTGTTTTCTCAAATTGTAAATGCTACTCACTGATAACAGGTCACCCCTTACTGACAAATATAACTTGTATCTTTTTTTTATAACTCCCCCCCCCAACACTTATCTCAACATCTGCCTATATCAACAATATTTCCTCGGGCCTTAGGATGTGGACATAAACAGGTAGGACTGTACATGTTAAAGGAGATGGCTGTTTTAGGAGAATTTAAATGTTGGTGGCTCTTTTTTGCCTGTGTTCTTACTAGTTCTAAACCTATGAGATTGCATGTGCTTTGATGTTTCATCTGTTATGATATTACTTAATTAATATTTTGTATCATTTGCCATGGATACATTGTATCATTTGCCATGGATACATTTGTATCATTTGTCATGGATACATTTATATCATTTGCCATTGATACAGTACTGGTAAACTCATTCACCTGAAGTGTTAATAATCAGTACATATATATTATTTTTTGGCAATGAAATAATTGAAGTGCAGAAAATTGTACCTCACAATGTAGATAATACAAAAAATTATAAATGTTTGCATAGAAATCTATAATTTACTCTTGTCTGAGACCAAAGTACTCTATCGCTAATGCTTATGGTTTCTGAGAATGAATTGGAATCAATGACCGTTGGGTAAGAGATGATGAAGATGATGTCACCAGAGATGATTCTATTCTTAATAAGAAATGTGATTAATCAGATAACAACCCTTTTATCTGTACAAAAAAGTGAATCTTATCCTTTCACAAATTTTTGAATTTTTTGCCTATTTTACACCTGTCTTTCAATAACTCATGCACAATGGGATCTATAAACATAGGCCGCACTATAAATGAGGGTACAAGTTACAGAGGAACCTATAAAAGATAAGTGATCGATCACCATGAGACATCTAGCAAACCACAGAATGGTAGGGAGTAAATGTACTGTTTAATGGATAGTAACTAGTTTTATAATTCCATCGAGAATTTTTATCAATAAAGAGCTTTTTCTACCGAAGTTGTTTGTTATTCTGTATAAATTACATCAATTTTCAAGATGCCCAACATCTGAAAGAACGTTAACATTATTCCAACGGGTTTCAATTAACATTCACATGTACACAAAAATATTTGTGTATTACATCATTGCATTCATTTTGTTCTTCATAAATGGATATGAAATTCAAAACAGGAAATCTCAAAAATAAGGACTGGACTAACTTTGGAAACACAGTGCAACAAGATCCTTTTATCAAAACATAGCGACATATATTTTGTGAAATAATTACCTATGTCAAAACTAAGTTTTCGTATTGCTTACTTAGCGATGCCATGATTTCCTTGAAAATATTAGTGATACTTTACCTTATCCTTGAGGATATCTCAAAGTGCCAATTCAGGAATTTTCTGAAACTCACTTCTCTGCAGTGGTCCTGTCTGAAACGCAGCTTTTTATTTGACAAGTTATTCATTTCTCTTCTTATCTTTGATTACATTTATAAATGAGTAGGTTAATTTAAGGTATAATTATATTACATAAACAATAATATTTATAACTGTTCAGTTGATCAGTTGGAAAGAGTTTACAACTGGCATCACTAGATCTTACACATGTAGGATTTGCATTTCTTTTAATTTTTCATTTATTCAATATTTGATACAATAGATGCATTTAAAATGATAATAAGAAGCAGGCCAGCATTTAATTCAGTGCAGCCATACAACAAATGTCACCATATGCCAAATATCAAAGCACAGCTTGCACTTAAGTTCTGAGAGAAATGCTTGTGGACATAACAGTTATGGTCAGTTGATGCATTTTATGTTTGAAAACAAGAGGGTACATTGCATTTATGATGATTATGCTTACACTGAACTTAAAGATAGAACTAAAACACAAACTTTGCTTCATAGAAAATTATTCAATTGATATTTATTTATTAAAGTAATACCTCCAGCAGTTGTAAATGCCATTTTCATTGCTCAAATTTTGTTGACTTTCCTCATTTATGGTGTACTAAGAAGATTGGAAAGAACATGTAAGAGAATATAGGACTTATCATTAAAAGTTGATAATTTCATAATGCTGATTAAAATTTCCATGTCCAGTCTTCCATTTTTGACAATACAACAGTGTTTCATTTATAAATTTTGATTCCAATGTTCTTCAAGTTCAACCAATAGGACTAATATTTTTTGTATTTTCTAGTTTAATAAATGAGGTCCCTGCCAGACCCCATGTTATAAGTGATTTGCAAATTATCGGGGCATGAGTTATCGAGAGAGTGGTTTATATACCTTGACAGATTTAAGCAGTAATGTCTTCAATATTTCAATCCGAGTTCACCTTTTGTAATCATGGAATCATCTGCTGCAAGTCCATACTCCAGATGTTTTATCCCGTTTGTATACAGATATGTATCATTTTCTTTCTTATTGTTGAATGTATTCATCTGATATTTCATTCCATTGCATGTAACATTTTGAGGCTGTAGACACTTCTGCTATTGTAAATTATATTTTGTCACTTGGTTGAAATGAACATCATTGTGAAAATATATATACCTGTATATACATGTCTGCCTATACATATATGTATTTATATACATGCCTGCCTACACATATATGTACCCAAAAATAAATGTCTGCCTACACATATATGTACCAAAAAATACATGTCTGCCTACACATAAATGTACCTGCATATAAATGTCTGCCTACATATATATATATATATATATATATATGTACCTGTATATACATGTCTGCCAACACATAAATGTACCTGTATATACCTGTATATGTATGCCTACATATGTGCTCAGCATCTGAATAAACATTTATATTGAGGAATAATTATACATTACTCTATTCCAGCAACCCATTCATATTTGCTGTATCATTTCTGTTGTTTTTTATAAGTAGAAAATTTAACATTTCTTAATTATTTGTGCTTATAGGTTACTGTATTGGTATGGAAAATATGAACGAGTGTTTTTAGCTTAATGCTGCATGACCTTTGGGACTGATTTATTTGAGAAAATAAGTTCATATTTTCACATACAAATGTAACATTTTTAACATTTTTATTATATACTCATTTTCTTATTCTACATAAGGCTTCATTATAAAAATCCACTACAGAAAACAGTAATTGAATTTAAGCTGTAATAAAAAAATTCATAACCATATATTCGTCTGTACACAGTAACAATATTGATGTGCTCAAAGCACCATCCAGCAAAATTTGAACTTCATCATGCACTCAACAGAAGTTTTAAAAAATAATTGTCATTTTGGTCTACTTGAAATTTAATAAAGTCATTTTATGAGTTAATGCACACTGCAGCACCTTTTTCTCTTGGTCTGACATGGATGGATTTTGTTTTTATGTTGATCCAGCTTAGTTCTGCTTTCTGATTATGATGGACTGGATTATTGGGTCAATTTAGTGTAATAAGGAGAATGTGTTTTCAGTTGGAAATGTACTTGAATTTCCAGTACTTAGAAATAAGAGAATACATTTTGAGATATGTAACTGTAAGTATATTTATTACCATTCATATTACCAGGTAAAGAAGACATTTTTCATTTTTATGCCCTGTCATTCATTCATTTCACTGTTGGAGTGTGTTGTCTTCTATTGCTAGCCTAATATTGTATCAAAAATAGTTACATGGGGAAAATTGCAAAGCTGTCATTTAGCCAGTGGGAATAATGTTTTTTTGTCATCTTGGCTTATTAGCTCTGAGGCTGTTTAGTTTTCTACCAAAACCTTCAATCACTTGCATTTTTTTTCTCGATTCTAGTGTTTTGAAAGACTTATAAAATAGTAATTATCTGATATGTGACTTTGGTCTCAATGTACTTTCCTGTGATATATTTTCATAGACACTAGAGAACACAGGTTATAGTCTGAACCATTCTTTTTGTGAAAAGATATGTATATTTCCCCTAAATAACTGCTTCAATGATCAGAAAGGTATTTTCAGTTACTGCATCTCATGTTTGTTGTTGACCTTTCAGATATCACATTCATTTGTGTGCTTGTTTAAAAGTTTTATTTCTCAATTCAGTGAACTCATCCTCATCATTAACTTGGATTATCTCTACTTTCAAATAGATGAAACACCTTGCTTAGTTCATTCCCAAACAAATTTAATGAACCAAACATGGTTAGTTTACAAAGTAGTTCCTAATACTCTATTACTCTTAGGTACATGTGCATGCAATATCAAGGTGTTCATTATCATAAAATACTGCACAATTATAATAATATAACAAAGATAAAGTGAGCAGATAATAAAAGATGGTATTATATTACTGATTTCATAAACATTATTAGTTGCATTATGTTTCAGTATTTATTATGTCATGGAAAAACTGTGTTAATCTAAATAATTCTTATTTATATATGTCTTCCACATTATAATGCACTAATCTGATTTTTGATACAATGAGGTACCACCTCATGACCAAAATCATACAAATGCATGACTTGAAAGAAAAGAATGTAAAGCTGTTATTGCTTTATTTCCTTTTCAAAAATCTATTATTTACAAATCTTTATTTTTCCTACTAAAGCATAGTACCATATAGAACATTGTTATCAGTATATCACAGTTCTCAGTATAAGACAGTTCAGTATATAACACAGTAGTATTATAATGAGGGAGTGCAGTGATGCCCTGTGTCACATTTTGCAGTGTATAATTAGGGCAATGGGGTGAAACTCCTCTATTTTCGGTTATTATACTTGTGGCAATGCAATACATTTAAAATGAAAATAGCTGAGCAATTTCAAAATGATTATCAAAGGCCTTTCCCACATGATGTCATTGGCAACCATGTTCAGCTTGTTAGACTGACAGAGTTTACAATTGATTTTTAGCTGTAAAAGAGGAGAATAGCAATGGCCTGTTGTTCATCTGTCAGTCCTTTAGCACAAGTGTCTTATTGCTACAAGAAAATAACCATGAAACTTGATACACAGATACATTCATCCCACAGTCTGGTTAGTGCTAAATGAAAATGGGAATCCATGAACATCTACTATGGCTACCAATGTAGCCATCTTAAGAACTGTCAGTTATCTTCCTGTACAGTTGACCATATTGACTCTAGATTTCCAGTGCAAGAAATTCAATGGCATTCATGTTGTTCTAAGTAAAATGGTCACATTCTGACATCCCACACAGTCACCACCATGATGGTTATCTTGAAAATTTTATCATCATTTCTAATCATAAATAAATGGATCATTTTTTGCATTTTTTCTTGGATATAATAAGCTGTAGTATTAAATGCAGTGTATAAAAGAAGAGGATGAAAATGTTTCATCTTTGTTCCACTTCGGTAATTATCAAGCAATAAATTCTTAAATAAACATGAACATTTCAATCCCTTGTGTTCTGAATCAGATCAAACAAGTTTACTTTTATAGCATAGTGTGTGTACTAGACTCCTATTGCTTGCCCCTACATCTTGATTTGGTCATCTATGTGCATACATCAATATGTATATCGGATTCCCAAGATTGTTTGTGTGATTGCACACTTAAATTTAATTTGTATCCATATGCTTATTCACTTTTCAGGTCAATACAGAAATCGTTCAGTTTTTGCACACATTTTTAATTTATTGGTCTTGTACTTTATTTTTCCCAAAACCTTATTATCATCACTGAATAAAAGTCACTTGAGACAGACAAATGAAATTTTTCATATCTCCTGATTTGTCCTAAGCTGCGTTCTCTGCTCTGTCCCATGTATCATAATATGCCACTTTGAGTATGGCAGGTCTTTAATGAAAGGGACGTGTAATGAGAGTTTATAGCACATAGCTCCAGATCTGAAATGAATGGAATCCCCAGCTCTTATTGGTTGAAAATATGATACAGTGAACTTAGCTCCAGATCAGAAGACCACTCCAGTGGCCTGGTGGTTAGAATGTCTGCCTCGGATTCAGGAGGTCGTTGGTTCAGTCAGACTTGCAAAAATGGAACTAACAGTTGCCTTGCATGTGCTCAGCATTAAGATGTTAGTGTTAGGACTGGTCAGCCTGTGTCCAGATCAGAAATGAATGGAAAATCCCATACTCTCATTGTTGGAATATAAAAGACAGTGTACTAAACAATAAAATAGTCATTTTTGCTGTCAGTCAAATGTCTTCCAAAAATACTGATTATATCACTCTTGCATGGATGATCATTTTAGCACATATTATTGATTCACTAATTATTCAATGAAACAGGTAATCCTGCAGCACTTCAACATTATTTATTCAATGAATCATGACATCCTGCAGTACTTAACCATTAATTTCAAGGTTTAAGTTCATTTAAGGACTGTTGGGTAATTGTACTTAGCTGCTGATGTAAATATTTGGATTATGATGTTGATCAGATGACAAAATCATTCAGTACCAAGGCATTATTTCATATCTAGATTCAGTTTAACACTGGCTCTCCCTCCAAGACATCAGAAGCTTCCCTTATTTTCCTCCTTAGGATACAATTCTCTCAGCTGAGAGAGAGAGAGAGAGAGAGAGAGAGAGAGAGAGAGAGAGAGAGAGAGAGAGAGAGAGAAAGAAATAGAGAGAGAGAGAGAGAGAGAGAGAGAGAGAGAGAGAGAGAGAGAGAGAGAGAGAGAGAGAGAGAGAGAGAGAGAGAGAGAGAGAGAGATTTTCTATTGGTGTATAAGTATTCTTGTGACTTTTGTTTCAAGGCTTCTAGCAATCTCTTCTCTCTTTTTCACAGATATTACACTGAAGTATATAGATGACCAAGCACATGTTATTCAAAAGAGTTTTGTCTTTTGGATGTACCAAGATTGAACACATGGTGTTTAAAGATTTGTGGATCACACTTTTTCAGAAATTTGTTTTTGTAATCTCTCACCGAGACCACTAATATATGGAAGAGGGGTGGTTAAATGTTTTTCTCTTTTCTCTTTAATGTGTTCATAAAAGATACAGGAAATAGAAGGATTTTATCATATCAGCAACATTTAATTGATCATGTGACTCCAATCCAGATATCATTCATCTGATTTAAGTGATAAGGTTAAAAGTGAAGGAGTCTTGATTTAGTTTGTTACAGAAAGGTATCTATTTGTCTTTATTAACTATATTATGGTGTAGAAGGTAATGATCTTCATTCTAGAAAAATAACAATATTCAACCTTTTAGATGAAGGTAAAAGTTAATACCTGAAGTGTTGATTCATGAAAAGTTATCATACTATTAAATAATATATTAAAGAAAGCTCTTTAATGAAAGAACTTGTGAATTTTCTACATTTTTTTTGTCAGCCAATTCTGTTTGATATCATTGCTTGCAAGCCAAACACTCCTACAACACAAAACTTTGGAAATGTGTATACTTAAGACTCCTACACTCAAAACTTGCAACAATTTGGAAATGTCTGTACTAAAGGGTCTTATAGACATTGATACACTGTTAGATCAAGGTTTATCTTGTTTTTTCTACAGAGTACTTTAAATAAGCTCCATTGATCCAGATCTGCCAGACTGGAGGCATTATGTTTTGGCAAATCTGGATCTGTGCAAATTGCCGTTGGACTCCATTTGTAACTGGGTATATATGGTAATTACACAAGAAAGAGTATAAATTAATGATTAATAATAAAGTATGTATATATATATATATATATATATATATATATATATATATATATATATATATATATATATATATATATATATATATATATAATGTGCTGAAACTGTTTAGTTTGTTATGTACTTCAGTGTGCCACATGCTTCATGCTGACTGTTAAAATGCTGTATGATATAATGCTACAATAAAGGAATGCAATCAGTATTATAGTAATTCTTTATTATACCCCACTACAAGTACTACATGTTGATTTATTTCTGTCCAGCTACATGTTTCTGTGTCGGTATATGCATCTGTCCAGCTGTATGTCCTTATATACATTTGTCCAGCTGTATGTCCTTATATACATCTGCCCAGCTGTATATCCTTATATACATCTGTCCAGCTGTATGTCTGTATATACATCTGTCCAGCTGTATGTCCTTATATACATCTGCCCAGCTGTATATCCTCATATACATCTGTCCAGCTGTATGTCTGTATATACATCTGTCCATCTGTATGTCTGTATATACATCTGTCCAGCTGTATGTCTGTATATACATTTGTACAGCTGTATGTCTATAAAATCTGTGCATCTATCTAAATATGCATCTGCCTGTATCTACAGCTGTATATCCATCCTGGGATAGCTCATTAGGGTCATTGTGCTAAGATAGACACACACATTTTGGTGGTCATCTATACAAATTTTGATTGCCTGATTCAATTTGTGCCATTTATGTTTTATTCAGTCTGTTGTTTTGTTAGACTTTTTGATAAATTCTCTGTTACAATTGGTTTTTATTATTGGGGGGTGGTGTAAAAAAAAAACTTTATATGCATATGCCTGTAAACATATATAGTTGATCTGATTAATTTTTTTATATATCATTTCCATGGAGTGGGTAGGTGAATCGGTTCTTTTTACATCTCACCAATGTAAGCAATGTGAGACAAAGTTTGCAGGCCAGATGTGGAAAGGAGGTGGCTATATGTCATTGCACGGATACAGATACAACATCAGGTGCTTTGGAATGTGTATTTCTGTTTATTTATTTATTCTGAACCTTTTTCTACAAAAGAATTGAGGTGGGTGGTGTCAAACGGAATTTTATAATGGATTCATAAATTTTCACGACTACCAAAACCTGACCAGGACCCAGTTTCCATTATCAAGTTTATACAGTAATTATAATAGCAGAGCATGTGTTTATAATATGTAGATATATTTATTTTTTTAAATAGAAAGCCATGTTCAGGATTTCCTACACCAGTACAAATCAAGATATAAAAAAAAATTTATCTCTGTTAGAGTAGTTTTACAAACATCCAGGATCTGAAATGAGGTATGTAGTTTTATGGTTGAATGGCATTTTGCATCACTTGGTCGGTTATATGGGGGTGTGTGAGAGTATTTATGATAGAAGACCCAGAAACCACTGACCCATGGGAAGCCAATGGCAAACTTTATTCCAAAACCACTTTGGCCAAGCCGGATACTCAAACCCAACCGGAAACATAAGATATCGATGGTTTGTAAAGATGAGCGCCTAAGGCCACTAAACCACCCTGGGCTCCGAAAATTGTATGAAATCCACCACTTACATACAGACGTATAGAATAGAGAGAGAATAATCACGGACCCGGGAGGTACAAAAAAATTTAAAAAAAAAAAAAAAACACCCGGCCTCTCCAAGGTCTTGTTCAAACAAATTTTTCTTTTATAAAATTAAAAATTATTGTTCAGCCTGGGTTCCAGGGATATATCCACGGTTGCTCTAACCCACCCAAACATCCTCCTCTTATCTGCCCCGCAGAAGCATAGAAGGGAAAACACATATAAAGTTGATATGTTTTAGCTGTCGGCCAAATTCATGAATAAACAGAAATTTGACTCTGCATGCAAGATGTGTTCAAATCAATATAGGAATTTCTTCTTTGCGAATAATATATGTAGTATTTTTCTTTTATATTTTTTTTAAAGAAAGGGGATGGTGTAGTATTTCAATAAAAATGCATGCTACAGCTAATGAATTCTGCAAATCGTAAATTAAGTTACCGTTTTAATTCTAAATCAAACGCAAATCTGATTATTAAATATTAAATGTTATTTTAAACTATTGGAATATTTAGAACTTATGATGTTGAGAGGTCGTGGGTTCTATCCCCAGTTGAGTCATACCAAAGACTTACAAAAATGGTACTAACAGCTGCCTCGCTTGACGCTCAGCATTAAGAGGTTAGTGTTAGGACTGGTCGGCCTGGTGTCAGGATAATGTGACTGGGTGGGACATCAGGCACAATTAATAAAATCCGGTTCAGTACCCACGAATGTAGTCCCAGTCAATTTTAGATCACTTTTTCCTGTCTCCGTTTGGTGGTGATACAATAATTAGATTTTGGCATTCTTGGTAAGGATTGAAAGGCAATTGTTTATTTTTTAGAATGTGATCTTTTTTGTGGTTGTCTGTGTGTATGTCGTCGACAGTGCACATTGAGTAATAAGGTCATAATGATGATTCGGAAATGAAATCTGTGTTCCGTTGCATGATGTTTTGTTTACAATTCAGCCTCTCAAAAAAAAAAATGCAGGTCAACCCTTGACAAGAACTTCACCGTAAAGTCATCTTTGAAGGTATTTTAGATTAACATATTGATTGCCACACAGTGGAAAGTTCAGTACTGAGAAACAAATGTAGAGACTATATAGTAAAATTAATTGTGTTCTATGGCCATCATGCTACATGTCCTCGGCATGATTGCCACACTGCAGACATCGTAGCGATATGGCTGAAAAATTGTTAAAAGCTACGTTAAAAATCATAAACAAAAACACACACCCAGAACTTTTGATGGGTATACACCTTGGTTTTTTAAATTTAATTATGATAACTCTTAAGATTTTAGCAATTTAATTATGATCAGATTTAATATTTTCACATCGCTCTTAAAGTCCTTGTCTGGAATCTTGTGTAAATGCTCCATATTTGAACTCTGCTGCCATAATCGGCTGCATTTATGGTGCATTTCTAAATTTACATGTATGCTTGTAGCCAGAATCGCCCTTGCATTTGGGGGAGGTTGGACTACGGCTACATCCGATAAACGTATTAGTTGACCATTACATGTTTGCTCAAAATTAATTCTGCAAGCGCTTGTAGCTATTGATTGTCGAAAATGATAGCTTGTGCTGCCTACAGGCGGTGTTAGATGGATTTTCCTCCTATTGTATGTTGCATTTAATAGTTGTATGCTTATCATTTACAAGGGGCACCCGCAGAATTATTTGTTTTTTGGAGGGGGGGTCAAACATGTAGTGGTCATCTATTACGTTTTACGGAATTAGGTCAAAACAACTTAGGTGAAATCGCCTGCCCCTATGTATGTTTTATACATTTAAACTCTGTATGCATGTAAATGGTATCTAAAGGATGTAGTCACCAGACGGTATCTTATCCTGTGCATTTAACACAACAGGTAAATATATTGTATGTTCTTATTCATGTAAATTGACTTCTCTTGATTGAATTTCTAAACCGGAACTATAAATTGGTGGGTGGGGAGCATCTTAAGTGCGCATTAGTCAGCTAATACACTGCTTTGTGGGTGAAGAGAGTAGAATCTTTCCATGTAAAATAAAATTCTCTGCATTGAATATTACAAAAATAATTGTAAGTCGAGGTATGCAGTTTTAGCAAAGAAGTAAAATTTATATTCATAAAGAAGAAAAAAATGTAAAATTGTAAGTATATCTGACTGTTGATGTAATTTTTAGGTCAATTGTTTACAGTCAGTTAAACAGCTTTAACTAGCTTGTTATGTAATGCAATTCCGACTCTAAAAGTTGTATATGGCTGTGTGAAAACTTTACGATACGGCAAATGTAAACGATCTTTACAAACTGATCTTTTCAGTTAAAAATAAGAATAAAGAAAAGGGAGAGATGTCAAAGAACAAAGAATATGAAAAAAATGCATGGAAATACAATAAACGAGCAGATTTTATAGTAACGATATTATAAGACTTCTAGTAATTTAATATTCCATTCTAAAATTAAAGCCACATGACCGTCTTCAAACAGAAGCGATGTTCGAAAATAAATCGGCATTCACTGATTTGACTATCTTAAACTTAGAACTTGTATGGGGTGTTTGTTTAGTGGTGGTTGTTTTGTGTATGAATATTCATACCTCCTTTTAGGTATTTACACCTGAATAAAAATTTTTATTTAAATATCTGATGTTTGGAAACGAAGACTTTAAATCTTTAAATAACATAAATGAAAACATCATAATGAAGACATATTAAGCATTTTGTTTTAGTAATCAATGTGTAAACTTACAAAATTATATCAAATTAACGTCGGTGTTATATAAATAATCCAGTTTACCTCATTCTGACGAGGGGTATGTACAATGTCGGCATTTTCAATACATGTTAAACATTTTTATAAGCTTTTTGGGTAACTTTCCTGTCCGTCCGTACTAAGTTGTAATCATGACAAATGGCTATAGTAAGATCCATCCTTGTTTTGTCAAGAGAAAAAGATTTAAAATTTAAATCCATCAAAACAGTTCTTGACTGACAGTTCTAGAAAAATGTTCAGTGAAAAATAAAAGTGTTCGATATTTTTCTGGGTTTCACCATTTGCACATTAGTTTAAAGTATTTGAGAATATACAATTTGTAAATTAGATTTCAGTAAATAATACAGAACAATATAATAAATAACAAAAGGCTGACAGTTTATTTGTGCATGTGTATGTGTGCGTTGGTGTTGTGTTGTGTACAAAAAGTAGCAGATGGATGAAACAACGAGGCCTTACATTAAAATAGAATAATAAATATATGAACACAGATAATAATTTTTTTTATGTACTGATTTTTATTTCAATGCGCGTGAAATAAAGACGGGATTCGTGTTAATTGTCCAAAATATAGCCAAACCATTAATTATGTGTAAAATTCGATTAATTTTTATAATTGTCCAAAACGTAAAATGTAGCCAAACCATTAATTATTTTTAAAAATATTAATTTTTATAAGATGTGGATTCTCTTGGTGCCATCAACTGACGTACGATTTTTATCCAGATTTGTCGGCCCTGACAGGGGCATAGACTAATCGAGGAGGTGCTGCGTATTTCTGGCCTGGGGCGGGGGCATAATATGCATAATATGCTGGCCCAGGGAGCCCTGGTGCTCCCTGCACACCTATATCACCACCTTCACCCCTGCTGCCCTTAATTCCGGGATATCCAGGAGCGCCGGCTTCTCCTTGCACTCCCTCGAAGCCCTTGGGTCCAAATGTTCCTGGCAATCCTCTAAGTCCCTGTGAGCCAGGAAGACCCGGAGCTCCTTGTTTTCCGGGTTCTCCTGTCGCACCATGGCCTCCGCGTTCTCCTTTAAGACCTGGGAATCCCATGAATCCCACGTTGCCCGATGGTCCCTTAGGTCCTGGCTGTCCATCGAGTCCTGGAAGCCCTTGTAATCCCTCATCTCCTTCCTCGCCCCTAGTTCCAGGGATCCCGGGGAACCCTTGCTCTCCATTTGGTCCTTTCGGTCCTTGTGGCCCCTGAAGACCTGGTTCTCCGTAGAACCCGTAGGGTCCTGGAGCGCCCCGTATTCCTCTAACTCCCTTGGGTCCAGGTGGACCCTTTTCTCCGCGTGATCCAGGCGTACCTGCTCTACCTGGGAGTCCCATGGGTCCTGTACAATTAATTAATTAATAAAGATCACAAAAGGAAGTGTATTGTGTTCCGTTGCAGATAATAATAGGGGGAAATCATTTGAAATGTGTTGAACATTTTCTATGAGACACTGAAAAAATATATATATTCTCCGTATCAATATTTCTGTTTGTCAGTAGGTACACTAAAACGTTATTGATCAAGAAAGAAACTCCGTATCCGACGATTTTGTCAAATGCAGTGTACAATGCTTTGAAATTATGGGACACGGCTAGAACATTGATACAGCACAATGAGGGGAAAAGAAAAACATTTGGATTAATAACAGTAGATATATTGATCGCAAAGTAAACGAATGAATACACCAATATATAAATTAAATATTTAGTTCATTTATTAATAAAACTATTTATAAATCTAGCTCATTCAATCTAATCGTTCATGTATTCATTCATTTATTTATGTACTCATTGTAACGTGCTACACTATTATTATTTATGATAATCTTAAGGAAATGAGGCGTGCGTACAAAGTATTGATTAGTACCCTTTAAGAGCAAAATTGTCCCCACCCTTATTAAGCTACTTACCCGCTGTTCCTGGTGGTCCTGGTTGGGGACCGTATGCTACTCCGCTTCGCTTCATTCTGATCAATGACTCACCTGAATAAGAAATTAATTAATTAATTAATTAATTAATTAATTAATCCATCAATATATATATATATATATATATATATATATATATATATATATATATATATATATATATATATATATATATATATATATATATATATATATATATATATATATATATATATATTCGACGATGAACAAAAGGATGTATATTCAGTCCACCTCGTCCTCTCGCTCGCTCTTCATTGTTAACATGTCAACATTTCATATAAATCACAAAATATGTTAAGATCAGTTTACAAGAATTATTTTTCTCATCTAGAACGTGTGGGACTTAAAAAGACATAAGATGAGAGAGAGATCGATAGTGTGTATTTGTATGCGTTTGTGTGTGTTCGACAAAAAGTTTCAGTTTTATGTTAGAATTGAAACTATATTTGCAACCTCAGGGACCTTCTATCCGTAATATGAGTTTCAAAGTCAAAGGCCTTGACCAAGGTTTTTGTATCACACTTACAGGTATCTTGTTAACATGTTGACTCGAATATCCATGAAAAGATTATTGCTACCAAAATTTGTTATGTCGAAGTTTCTCAAAAGGTTCACAGATGGCTGCAATAACCAGCATTAAAAAGAGATATTAGAAAGAAAAAGAATATCGTTTTGACCGATAGAGCGCCAGTCGTTTGGAGGAAATCTTGTAAGGAACCTTCGCAGATCACAAAAAGAACCGGTGCCGTTTCGCGACCAGAATTATTTTTGTGGCTGTGAGTGGGGGGGGGAACTACTGCCAATGGTTTAAACAACGCCCACCCCCGCCTTCTTTCTATGTATCATATATGATTTTGTACGCTTAAAAGTCACCATACAAAAAGAGAAATATATTTTGAGAATTTGGGGGGTTGCGATGCAGTAAGAAACAGTACGTTGGTGAAACACGGATAGCTTCGTAGAACCCGGTAGAATAAGAGGTTAATGCTCGGTTAAGAAACGCTTGGTCATTGCGTGACCAGACAAAGTCTCAAAATGATACTGGGCAGTTTTGTGACTAGAAAGCGGTTTAAAACCTTTTAATTCATTCATTTTTAAAAGAGCATATTCAGAGCCGTTTTAAGGCATATGTAACGTGCCTAGGGCCCCTCGCAGCAGGGGGAATCGGGGCGGCCCAAAAACAAAATTTCGGTGTCGGTTGTGTTAGCAGTTTAGTGCTATATTAATAAATTTAACAAAGTGACACACATGGAGATGAAAATGCAATGCAATACTCTATATCTGAGACTGAGAGATTGAGGCGCAATTCTGGTTACTTTTAAGGTATGAATTTGTGCTTAATGCCCCAAACTTCTTAAAACGGCTCTGGGTATAATTCAAAGAGCTGAATAAATACCACAATTCAACGTCTGTTAGAATGCATTTTGTACTGAATGAATAAGTTCTAATTTCTCGTAAATGTATGCATTAGTGTTAATATTTTACTCACACTTATAATGTAATGTTTGGTTTTGCGAGGTTTTAGGTAACTGTTAAGTACATGATAATCATATACATATATTTTGGTAGAGGAATTACCTGGGAAGAACCACCGACTGACTGGAAAACTACTATGACCACCCACAATTACACGGAAAGATGCCAGTCTGCTTTCTTCAAATTTACCAGACTACGAAACTTTATCTAAAAATGCAGTTTGCCATGCGTGTACAGTCGGGCCCGGTCTTGGTGCTGTTGAAGCGTTGTTACAGTTTTCTATACTGTTCTTACTATGTATTCCAGGCAAACAACCTACGTCACGGTAAGTGATGCACTGCGGAAAGATTGAGCCGCCATATTTGAACTGTCGATTCGAGGTGAGTTTATGTAATGTTTGCGTATTTTGAAGAGTTCTTGTACAAAAATACCTATTGCACTAAAGTCAGCAGGTTCACAGCGTATTATCTCTGTGAAATATTGGTCCCAAGCGCAGCTGATAATTTTAAATACCTCGACTTGTGATTGGTTCATGTATCAGAAGAACGTCATACAATACCCAAACAATGATAACTGATTAGCTGATAATATGTTGGCTTTGTTACATTTCTTCATTTACCTGAAAGGCTTCATTAATACAGATTTTAATGCAAAACGTACCTTTACTCGAAGCAAAATTACATTATGGCGTCTTAAAATTCCTGGAATGCATCATTTCCGATGACAAAGGTTGTAAGTGGGTGACGGATACTGAAGGCCCATTAACTGGGGTGTATCAGGGAAGGATCAGAGCATCCACTCCACCCCTAATTCGTTTCATTCGGATAATGTTTGTACTTAACCCCGCAAATAATATTCCACTTGGTCTTGGAATCAACCACTCAAGAAATATAAAATCTTCAAATTCTCTTGCTCACATTTACCTTTTTATTATTCCGAAATGAAAGAACAGAATAAAAAGTAATTGACAAATAGCTGACAAAATCGATGCATATTCTAATTCCAATTGACCGATGGCCGGTTTAATTGCGAGCAGTGTTTAATTATAATACAGTCGAATATGCACTGCTATATTCTATTCATGGGCAAACATTATAAACCCATGTAACTTTTGTAATTTATGGAAAATCAAATCTTCTTGGAAAATGTTGTGCAATAAGAATCTATTATAACGAGAGGTCAATTACAAACATAAACAAACATACATTTAAATTTTAAAACTAGATTTCATTCGATTTAAATAAAACCTTAAGTGAAAACCAAACATAACAAGAAAGTAACTTCAGCATTGTAAATACAATGCCACTTAAATTTTAAAAAATTCAGTTCAGAAGACAGATAAGCATGTTTTGAGCGACCACTTCTAGAAACTTAAGCAATGGCCTCTTAAAACCCTGTCTGTTTGATCGATTTTTTATTTGTTTAATAAATTAGTTTAAGGAGGTTCGAAAATAGTGCTATTTAAGGAAAATAATTACTTGGTACTGATAATTTTTGTCAATAAGTTTTGGAAAAACAGAAAAAGAAATGAAAAATAAAATAAATCAAAGAATAACTTACGATCATTTTTCATTTTTCTAACTATCTCTGCAATTCTCTCCAGCTCTTTCATAGCTTTCACCAGCCTGGCATCGTCGTCTGCAATTTGGGTCTTCAAATCAACGATTTCCTGCCTGAGTTGTTCGATTTCTGAAACTGTGTCAGCCCAAACGCAAGCTGCGAAGAGCAGACATACGATTAACTCCCGGCCTGCCATCGTGTGTCACTGCCGAGATTTTTCGAGGTTCTGATTGCTACGGATCTGACTTTAAGTACTACAGAAAAATTGTTTTATATCATATTGTGTGGGCTGGGCCAATACGTTGGTTCAGAACCGACGACGGTCTAACAGCAGTAAATATGTTAATATGTTTGTTGAGGCGATATTGGACAAGGAGGAACAGCCAATAAGATAGGATAGCTGCTATATGGGGGTTACACGAATGTGATTGGATGCAAGAGATTCTGGGCGTACCAATTGCCTAGTTTTGTAGTTTGTAAAAATGGCACACATTTGAACTTCTAGTCAGATTGAAGACTTTAACTCGCCGTGTTCTAAATTTGCGTTCGGGAAGATCAGAAACCCAGTCTAAAATCACAATGCAAAGATGGTTAATTGTTGCACCAAAGAATATAAATTTTTAGTATTCGTTTTTAGTGCATAAAACATTATCTGCAAACGAATTATGTTAGTGTATTTTCCCTGTTTGTGTGGGGATTTTTCCTCTTCTTTCTCTTCGTGCTTTAATATTTGTTGTGTCTTGTTGCTGTTGCATTTGTTTCTCTACTTGTTTGTTTGTTTGATTTGAAAAAAAATTTAGAAGATTAGGTCTGAGCCGAATTATTGCAATAATGAACAAGACGCTTTTAATCGAACGATTGCCCTATGAATATTTTAAGGCTTACAATTTATTGTCCCTGTGTGCCAGAACATTGGCGTACAAGTTTCGATCAGAACATGTGATTAGGAGTTTTGCTTGCGCATACACCCATGCAGAGCGATAACGGGCCATGGGATAAGAAACACCTGGCTTTTACGGGCCCTGGCCGCACGGATACCCCCTTCTTGTCTGCGCTTCATCCATGCAGCATGTATACTTATGTGCGAAATAAAGTGACTCTCTCTCTCTCTCTCTCTCTCTCTCTCTCTCTCTCTCTCTCTCTCTCTCTCTCTCTCTCTCTCTCTCTCTCTCTCTCTCTCTCTCTCTCTCTCTCTCTCTCTCATATATATATATATATATATATATATATATATATATATATATATATATATATATATTCCTATCTTGCATTGATACTTCAGTACTCTGATTTCTACATTAAAATTATTTAATGTTACACCATTTGTGACCTATGTATAATTATTCTATTTTATCGCAACAAAACTAATGATAACCAATTCTATAACGAAATGTTAAAAAAAATTAATGATTGGAACGAGGCACTAAACTGCTAATAGGGCATCATTTCTATTAGCTTAATTCTTAGTGACCTATTTTTAAGGAACCGCGATTTTACCAGCAGCTTCCTCGCTCTGGGTCAAGTATCTTCTGACCTCACGCTTTCCAGAGAGAAAAGGTGTTAGACCTTTTTCATTTTCCTTCTCACGGTGATACAGATTAATGTATTATCGAAAGGAAAACAGATGATATATCTATATAAATCTCAGTTAACAACTTTACTGTTCTATTTTTATTAATCTTTGTTCCTCTCATCAATTTTGTATATATTTTTGTGGGACCGTGTTTTATGTTTATTTGTTGGTTTTTTTATTTTTAAACAGATCGAAGGATGCCAAATCATCTTCATAGACTGGTATATTGTAAATCATTTAATACACGCGCGATGAATCAAATTCACCATGAAGTGAAAATTGTTTCATAACACAGTAGCAATAATGCTTACATAGGATTTAAACTGAATGACATATTTTTACAGATTAGCCAAGGGTACCTATTCTCCTCCTCGTTCTTCTTTCATCTGGTTTGAAACTGCGGATTTTGAGATTAATATCAATAATTCATAATTGTGTTTTTACTACAAGTTATAGCTCAATATTCAGTCGGATTTTTAGTTGTCTCTGCATTCTGTGTCTGACATGGAAGGATACAAATTTGTAAATGGTCTGTCATGATAGTCTGCTTGGTGTTTTGGAGGACAATCAAACATGTCAGTAAAAAGGTCAATTCAAGTTTTTGGCTTCTCTTTAGGATAAGACAACTTTTTCCTGAATGGCACAGAAAACTATTTTATAACAGTTACATACAACATTGATTAGACTACTATAATACAGTATGGGGTAATACAAATGATAAAAACTTAGCAAAGCTGGCATATCTTCAGAAAAGAGCATTCGAGTAAATATCAATCCAGAAGGAAAGCAAGGAAAATTTAGCTGGTAAGTTAAATATATTACCTATTAAAGACCGAATCTATTTGATAATAGCCAAATTGATGTACAGAATACCCAACAATAGTGCTCCTGAATATTTACAATCACTATTCCAGTATAGGCTACCAGGAAATACTCCCCACATGCGATCAATATCTACCAAAAATTACAAAATTCCCAAACTAAATGAGGAATTATTTTTTTAAATTTCCAATACTCTAGAACTCTGCTCTGGAATAGTATTTCAGGTGAGATTAGAAATGCCCACACTATTTCCTTTTTCCAAATCCAGTATATCAAGTGGCTTCAGAAATGCAGCTAAAATAAAAAAATTCCTTTGAATGATGGCCTTAAGGCAGATTAGTTCTTAGCTGATTGTGTTACCTTATTTAAATAAAGTAAATGTAGTAGTAGTAGTAGTTGTTGTTGTTGTAGTAGTAGTAATAATAATAATAATAATAATAATAATAATAATAATAATAATAATAATAATAATAATAATAATATAATTCGGATGGCGGGCAAGTACTTCTATACATCTAGTCCAAAACGATCTATCTTCGATTTTACTTATAAGCTGCTTTTTTGCAGTTCGACAATACTTTACATAGATAAAATTTTGTGCATCACATAAAATATGCTGCTTTTATAGTTAGTTTTCGATCGCTTTATATTTGTCTTAATTTGTGCCGGATTATGGTGTTCCAGGGCCTATGCAGTGAAAATATTATGGTCCCACCTCCCCTTCCTACAAAATTTGAACCAAAAAAATGATAGTAAAAGCATAGAAGGTGGGAAAATGCCAGTGTTGTCATCACTACAAATCAAAATATTCGTACATGCTGATCAAAATGGTCATATGTAATTCTTTCAATTTTTTTTCATCAACAATTAATTTGAAATTTTTCTGGTACCCCTTTTGAGCTGGTGCCCTAAGCAGATATTTAGCATGCTTAATAGGTAATCAGGCGCTAGTCTTAATTAACTGGCAAATAACACAATTGACAACCATTACACTTAAAACAGCTTAGCTTATATCTTGCTAAAACGCACACGTATTATAATTGCATGCCATAACACGTAATAAACGTATACTTGCCAAAAGTTTTAGGATTTTACTAAAATAAACAGTTGCAGACCACTACAATTGTGTCCAGCGTATTTCCCCAGCAAAGGCCGAACGTTTGCTAAAATGAACCATGAAAGGCAGTATTTATTATATTTTGCAGGGGGTATTTCTACTTCTCAATTTCTTATATTTTGTTTTCCCGTGTCTTTTACAAATGTAGTATTAGAAACAATAATGCTTCAATCTGTGTATTTAGTCAAATTAATGGCTGTTTTCAAACGAAAATGAAGAAATTTTTATTTTTGTTACATAATTTATTGATCATATTAATGCAGCGAACATTGTTGTGATGGAGGTACTGACAAATATCATAGAGCAGTCACATCCGACAAATTTTATAGCGTAGCATCTTTGAACAACAGATTTTAATGATTTTTCAGTTTACTTGTATGGATTTTAATTCTTTATTTTGTTAATTTCTGCATTAAAGATGAATATTTGGTTTTGGCACGGTTGCAATTCAATTTCTATAACAGAAGCTGCAGCCATTATCACTTAACTGGCATTAATGCCCGATTTCCCCGTCACTTTATGGCATGGTCTTGACTGAGAGTAAGAATCGCTATTTAAACAATATTATCAATATAGTTTACCAATTCATAAAAAGAATGTGTCCGTTTGTCTTAGAGTGTAAACAACATACGATGCTGCATGGTTCACGGAATATATAATAGCAACAGTTCATGTAAGTTTAGTCGCTAATAAAATGTGGAAAGATAATTAAAAAAAGGTAGCACTTAAATCGCTTGGAGTTAATTTATTGGCTTTTTATGTAGCTTCTTTATTGATTAAGTAACGGTTTATTAGAGTGTATAAGGACTAAACGCAATGTATATGAGTTAATCCAATGAGAGAGAGAGAGAGAGAGAGAGAGAGAGAGAGAGAGAGAGAGAGAGAGAGAGAGAGGGGTATTAATATGAAATACTGAAATGAATGACAGCCATAATGATAGGTATAATTCCTAAATGGAAAAATAAATTATTTCCAAAAGTGCCATTGTGGTAAAAAAAAAAATTTCTCCCATTGGCCTATTATTATATAGGAAAAGGCAACAATGGCGTTCGTATACAGGTGGCCTCTGTATACGCGTTCACCTTTTAAAACTGGATTTTAAACATACACCATGCGCATAATATTCTTCTTCTCCTTAAATATTATTATTATTATTATTATTATTATTATTATTATTATTATTATTATTATTATTATTATTATTATTATTATTATTATTACAGGATTGTTTCATCTACTGACAACAAAATCATAAATTACGTGTATATGTTGCTCTCTCATAGATTTAATTTTTCACAAAGGACTACTGTATCCTCCTAACTTTAATTTTTAAAGAACTCATCCAGGTTAATTTACAATGCACGGTTGGCTTTCATTTAATAATTACTTCCTGTTTGAGGACTTCAGCAACTTTTTCACTGAAACCTTGAGATGGTTGCACTATAATTATATTGTAAATTCAAAGTTTCAGATAACAGGTAATTATGGATATTAACTACTTATATGTAAGAAACATCTATGTATCCAACTAAGTATTCGACCACAGAACCTTTGAATGAGAAATGTAATGGATATATTAAAGTCAGAACGTGATATATTTCTCAATATACTAAATTAATGTAACCGAATTTACATGTTATCTTATCATGCCTCCTTCGTTTCATGACATGTCATAACAACCCAATAACCTACATTAAATAACAATAATAATCCAAATAAATCACCAGAAAGATTTCAGAATATTCATAAGAGTCCAAATAACAAACAGTTTTCAAATAAATATAATTATCTTGTGAAATGTATAACCACTTTATAACTCCGTAAATAAACTACATATCAATGTTCAATTATGCTTGTAAATACTGCCTAGTGAAAAATGGAGCTGCCATGGATGTATCCAAAACAAATACGGCAACCATCGTCAAATTGACTAATGACATCAAACAGAATAAAATAATATGGTTGAAAAATTCACATCTGTGCACGAGAACGCTTGAAAAACTATATCAGGTGCCTTCAAACAATGTAAAGAAATTATGTGAAAATCAATCGTTATCATGATTCACATATACACATACGACAAGGTACAGATCACTAAATCCCCAAAAATATCACTACAAAAAATGTTTGTATTCATGAACAATTTTCAACCGTGTATGTGTGTGTCTCATGTCTGTATGGCTATGTATGTATGTATGTATGTATGTATGTATGTATGTATGTATGTATGTATGTATGTATGTATGTATGTATGTATGTATGTATGTATGTATGTATGTATGTATGTATGTATGTATGTATGTATGCATGCATGCATGCATGCATGCATGCATGCATGCATGCATGCATGCATGCATGCATGCATGTATGTATGTATGTATGTATGTATGTATGTATGTATGTATGGATCTATCTATCTATGAACTGCTCCAGTGGCCTAGTGGTTAGATTGACCGCTTCGGATATTGGAGGTATATATATATATATATATATATATATATATATATATATATATATATATATATATATATATATATATATATATATATATATATATATATATATACCAGACAGAACACAGACTGTGCTATCCCTGGATTCTGTAGTAGAATCTTGATAATAGTGGGCAGAAATAATAGTTTAATACAAACAATACTATCATACAGGTTAGAGAAATTAAATTCGTACTCTACCGAGTTTCGAAGCCAGGTCCGCGAGTAAATGGCACCCATCGCCTTGCCTGCACGCACCAACCCATATACCGTCACGACTAATCACGCATCACCAAAAAATGATGGCACTGAATCGTGGCTATATAAGCTCGTGCGTAGCAGACACTCGCACGACGACCTAGTAATTAATTCTCATATATACACCCAGTATATAGAGTACGAATTTAATTTCTCTAACCTGTATGATAGTATTGTTTGTATTAAACTATATATATATCTATATATATATATATATATATATATATATATATATATATATATATATATATATATATATATATATATATATATATATATATATATATATACCGTCCTCGTTGATCTTTCTTATATCTTGGAACTGTTACAATTTTGTGTTAAATATTTGCACCGCTTTTGTTAAAATACACTAAATTTATCCCTTTCGCAAAACATTTTATAGACAGGCGTATAGAAAGAGAAATAACATTTTATAAGTCATTTTTTCACTACGTTTCCTTTCCTTCTTTCGGCTAAAATTCTGTCTGCTTTTTTCATTCTATTCTTGCTCTTTTTCTTTTCTTAAAAGGGCCTAATTAAAGATAAGAGACACATTCTTTACCACACTTGGTGCGGACTCACAGATTGCGAATATTGAGTTCCTTCCTTCTTGCCAGATCCACTTTTCAGTAATCAAATCAACCTCAGTTAACACTTCGTGGTTTCAAGGGCACTGAACGTAATGACCTAAAGCAAAATGATGGCTCCTCTAACAACCTCTGGTTAATCAACGCAATATATCATTATTAAAGCATATCCTCTTATCTTTTTTCTTCCGTTCCTTTCTTCTTTCCTCCTTTTTTCCCCCCTCATGTATGGAGATATAACTAAATATCAAACAATTGATTTATTTCATTACTTATAATCATGCATTTATTCATTCAAGAACATTGTTCTGCTTTGTTGACCTTAAAGTAGCAATCATTCTGTGCGAAACATATGCAGAGTCGTTTAGAGGGGGCTCTAGAAACCCAAGAAGAAAAAATGGTTTCGATTTGTAATGAATGAATAAGGTATATACACAGAAAATAGATATACATATGAATGCCCATAAGTCGATAGGTCATTAAAAAGGCATGTACATAATATGTATGTATGTATGTATGTATGTATGTATGTATGTATGTATGTATGTATGTATGTATGTATGTATGTATGTATGTATGTATGTATGTATGTATGTATGTATGTATGTATGTATGTATGTATGTATGTATGTATGTATGTATGTATGTATGTATGTATGTATGTATGTATAACCCCATAAATTAACTCTCTTGTGGGTAATCTATTTCTTCAACCCCAACGAATTTTGTGTTTTGGCATGATTTGACCTTTAAGAGTGACAATTAGGAAATTTTTTAAAAAGATTTATACATGACATGTTGCTGTTAACTTGTAATTGAAAGTAAGATGATTTAGTTAAAAGTTTAGATTTTATAAGAACGATGTGTATTGTATGTGATTGTCTCTATGTATGTATGTATGTATATATATATATATATATATATATATATATATATATATATATATATATATATATATATATATATATATATAAATATATATATGTATAAGTATATATATATATAAATATAAATATATATATATATATATATATATATATATATATATATATATATATATATATATATATATATATATATATATATATATATATGACTGCTTTGAAGAGAAATTGCAAAGCGACCATTGTATCACTCTGTTTTAGCCATCATTAAGTAATTGTTGTAAATACATATATTTCATATATCTCTTCAGTCAACTTTTTAGACTAACATTTCGGTAACAATACTTAACAGCTTATTTTAAGATATTGTTTTGTTGCTTTTGCTGAAGTAGCGTGATTTATATCTCCATTGTTGTTGGGTTTTTTTTTTCAAAGTGAAAGAAACATACGTTTGCAAGACAAATTGCTTTTTTAGTACACACATCAATCGTTACATATTTAACAATTTTACCGTCTGCTGAAAACGTTCGCAGTCTAAAGTAATCTATTGTTCATGCACTTATCTTCATTCGCCTAGTTAAAAAAAATTACCGTAAGAATGTTGATTTTGTGAAGTTTAGAGGCTTCGTGTCTTATGTAAACAAGAATCCATGATGTTTATTGTATCACTGGAATAAAACGTTAAATCAGAACAGGCTGTGGCAGGTTTTCAATGATTCAATTAAAATTCTCAAGTTGTCGAGCCTTCCCATCGTTCAGTATGTATGTATGTATGTATGTATGTATGTATGTATGTATGTATGTATGTATGTATGTATGTATGTATGTATGTATGTATGTATGTATGTATGTATGTATGTATGTATGTATGTATGTATGTATGTATGTATGTATGTATGTATGTATGTATGTATGTATGCATGTATGTATGTATGCATGTGTGTGTATGTATGTGTGTGTATGTATGTATGTATGTATGTATGTATGTATGTATGTATGTGTGTATGTGTGTATGTGTGTATGTGTGTATGTATGTATGTATGTATGTATGTATGTATGTATGTATGTATGTATGTATGTATGTATGTATGTATGTATGTATGCATACCCTAACAAACATTTTCACTCCACTTTGGATAATTTTCCGTAATCTAATATATTAACTTTTTTATGATATTTTATCTCGTTAGTCATTTATAATAATACATTAGATAAAAATATATTATAATATGGATTTGATGAAACGACTTACTGATTTTACTTTGGCGATAATTTTACAGCAGGAGATGCTGCCTCGAGAGATATCATCTCCTGAGACAAGTCGGTTGATTACAAAGATGATGACATTTTATTTAACAATGACGATTGTAAAAAACGAGATTGTAGGTGTAGTTGATATAAAATGTACAGCAGACCGATATCTGGCTGATACAATGTTTAGTATTACAAGGAAAAATTTTAATTGATATTTTTACAGTAGATGAGAATCAGTCATTTTGGCAGCTGATAAAACCGGTTTCAAATATGAGAATTCCAGGCCGACAGAAAAATATAAAATTCGAATTAATATTTGTCAAGATATTTGAACCAAATGATGATCTCTGACGATCGCAAATAATATTTAATATCAGTATGCAAATCTATCAAACGTAAGTATGAGCAAATTTATAACAATATTATGTCAATATATATTTAGTTGGAACCAAGCTGTTAAATTTATTGATGTCACCGCGCCACTTGACAAAGTTTTTTTTTAAATTTTTCCAAATAACTTTATCATTTGCATGATTGACACGAATTTTTTCTTGTTTTATACAAAGATCTTGATCACAATTACAATTACATTTCAGTTTTATTTTATTGTCACATAAAATGTTTGATTTTTTGTAGGTTTTGAGTCAATTAATCATCTACTAAAAAAAAAACTTGCTCGGGCACATTCCGGCGCGGATAATTTCTTTAAACACATAATTTTTTTACCTCAAACAGCGCAAAAGCTTTTAAACATTGTTATATTATCTTTTGTTTTTTCGTTGTCTCATCCTTATTTTCTGTTTTAGTTTTGCACTTAAGACAGTATGTTGACATTTTTATTTTGCACTTTTATATAAAATTAACTGCTATCTCATCGTTTGTAAGAGAACGTTGCTTGTCAAACTGTAAAATAAAATTACAAAAATTAAATTTAGGCTGGAAATAAATAATAACACCGCTTGAAATAAACTCGCCCGAAGCAGTTATACCATGTCCTGTGTCCTTGAACCATATCATATTTGTGGTCATTGATCTCGAATAATTATCGCTGAACGAAACAATGTTAAGTATTGTAATAGGTATAGACAAGTGCTTTGAGATATCTTCCACAGTTTGATTGGCTAGTTGGTACCGTGCATATTTGCAATTTTTGCACCAGCTGCAATAGCACCGCCTATTGTATTTAATATTTGACAACGCACTTATATGCTCTGATGAATCAAGTTCATCAACGGAAATTAATTCCTCCGGTTGTTTCATGGTAATCAGGTCTTTGTCAGCTCTAAGTTCCTCATGAAGTGTATCGTTGTACTCGCTTAATAACTCTTTTTTGTCTTGTTGCGAATAAATAGAGTAAATATATACATTGTCGTAATTAAATTTATCGGTGAGTAAGAGATTTTGCAACATATTTGTTTTACCAGAGACTTACGACCAACAATAAGATAATGACAATCTGTATGTTTGTTATTATGTGTATGTTTGATTAATAGTTTGGTGTCATTATTTAATGTTTGATTAATAGTTTGGTGTCATTATTTAATATCGATGTCATTGTTATATAATGTGAGGCTATATAATGTACTTGATATGATTTATTGCACAAAGTTTGGAACAGCACTTGCATGATACATTTCCGCTAACGAACCAATAAATTCTGATGCGTCATCGCTAGTTAAAAACCGGCGATACAATGACAGGAAACCTATTTATGTCAAATCAACTTGTTATAGGTTTGGAAACAAATGTTTCGCCAATAATCGTTGTTAATACACATTTTAGTATTGCACAACTTAAAACAATCGCTAATAACAAACTATCACTGAAAGGAGGAATTTTAAGCGGCAAATTAGATGTGTCAGGAAAAACAAAATAAATTTAGAAAACGCGTATTCGTCAAGAAACTTAAATTAATCCCAAACGGTAAGTATTTACAGCTGAAGTATGTTTATGATAGCAAGCTTGATCAAATTGGTGGAATTGTTACAGGTAACTTAACAATGAGCAACAACTAAAAAAAACTGGATTACCTATAACCGCACCTCCAACAGATGATATTAACCATATTCATTTAAAAAGTGCACTGACACTGTATTTAAAATTATTTGGTGGAATGATGACTGAATCGATTGATATCGGAGTTAAGTTGATTTATAAAGTCAACTTGACAAATTAAGTCTTAGCAATGATGATTAGCTTACTAATATTAGATTTGTTAAAGACATCTTTGTAAAATTAATGGGAGGTTCAATGACATGTAATTTAAATATGGGACGTAACACAATAGTAAATATTTATGCTCCAGTTAATCATTTTCATCTGACAAATAAAGCTTACGCTGATTCTGTTAATGATAACAAAATCGATAAAGCTGGCGAAACAATAACAGGCAACCTGGTAATAAGCAATAACTAAAAAATAACTGGATTACTAACAACCTCATAGCAGCTAATGAAACTGACACTATGCATTATGTTCAGTTAAGAGGAGCACTTGTTCCGTTGTTAAGAAAATGTTATATATTTTAACACTTTATCAGACTAATAACCGAGCTGTTTTGAGGAAAGCGCATCGTCATATATACTGAAAATTATCCTTATTTGCTATCTCTAACAGACAAGAATGAACTACTAACAGAGAAGTTGAAAATGTTTGGATTAAAATTAAATGTCCCACTACAGTTTTTTGACAATTGCATTTGGAAAGATCAAATATTGATATCTACTGGGTGATGTTATACAGTACATCAGATATGTATGTTTTAACAACATAGTATTTACAATTCCAACCGAAAATTCTGTCAACAAGTACTTGTATTTCCGAGTTTGTTATCGCTGCTAAACATCCATTTCCAGGACTGACGGCATTTTAAATATACACACTTGATGATCAGATTTAATCTAACGTTGTAAAATAAATGTCATTACCAATTGTACTCATTGGGAGAGAATTTTATGATAATATTTTAGCCCTAAAATAAATGCTTGAGACGATTGACTTTCAACACGTGTGATCAATAATAGAAATAAATTTTCAATTCTAATGATAAACTCTCCAAAAACATTATTCTAGTTATGCAAATGCGATGATACAACTACTTAAAGCAATAAGAAACATTGATAGTATAAGCAGATACTGTCATCATGATGATTTGTGAAGAAGAATTTTAACAAATTGAAATCCTGCTAAAATATTGTTTGAGAGCTTGGTTTTAAAAATCTAGATTTGATTATAAAATCAAACTTAATAAAAGCAAGAGCATATGGCGAAAGAGTACATTTTAAAAGAACTAGTAAACAATGGCCATGATGACCTCGACAAATTATCGGAATCAAAGATAATAGGAATAAAACGTAACAATAAATAATACAATAATTATTCAAAACATCTCAGTATGTACTATCACAAGTAAACTTTAGTTAAAGTTGTTAGAATGATGTCGGATACGAAGTTAATTATTAAAGCATATTCGAACGCACTTCTACCAATAACGAGTAAAAACCTCAGAATTTAATCTGATTATTGTTAATAAATGTCTAGCATTAATCAAAAATTTTGACAATGAAATTAGTAATCTCGACAATTATGAGAGAGAACGATTTTTTGAGGAAGTCAATCAAATAACGTTTGGTGTAGGGATTTGTTCTTATTAAGACATAGGTGAAGAAAGGCGGGGCCCCGAGTGGCCAAGTGGTCTAAAGCGCTGTCCGTTACAGATCACTGCCATCTCACCTCCGTCTGCGTGTGTTCGAGTCTAGGATTCGGCGAATGTGGATATGTGAGAAAGCTTGCCAGTAGCTTCTCGTTGGTCGGTGGTTCGTTCCGGTGATTTCCCGGTTTCTTCCTCCACCATTAATACTGGACGCCATGAATAGCCTAAAGTGTGCTGAAAAATGGCGTTAAGCCCAACAACAACAACAATAACAACAATAACAACAACAACATAGGTGAAGAATACCATGTTTCACTTCCATCACTCCAACGCTCTATTTATTATATCTGTTTTTGTTAATATCAGGTGTTGTTGTTTCTCTTGCAACAGCGTGTAAAAAAATTGAGCCTCGACTCGAGACAAAATAAATGCCTGTAAAACAGCAAGTATTAAGTATAAAATTTACTTGATCAAATACGATCTTACTTGCAGGTTATAAAATACAATATGAAAAATTTATTACGTGATTTTCTTATTATTGACAGTATGCTAACAGATATTCTGTCATTGAGAGTTTGTAGGTATGAAAACAATTATCAAAATAAATATATTAACGATATGCTATGAAATTTTGTCTAAACGTTAGAAATAATGACCTTCTACGTCATATGTGGACCATATGGAACACATTCAGGACATGACCTAGTCGTTGTGCAGTCAACCTTGTCCGATTGAACCAGGCCACTAATTTTTCATGTTGCTGTGGAGTTCTACTGCCGATGTCACACACAAGGGGCTCGTACCGTTGCTTACAATATAATGAAATGAACATTTTAATTATACTGGCGTGCGCACTTATTGTGCATGTGCATGGTTAATGTCCGCATCGTCCTGGGGGAAGGAATACGTGCCACATTCCCCAGGCTTTGATGCTGTCAAAGAGGGCTTTTAAATGAATCCAATATATTTTTTTATTCTAGCTGGTGGCGCCTGAGTAATGGTGCAGCCATTTCACCAGCTAGAGGTCGTTGCTTGAGATAGAATAGACCCAACACACACTCAAGCATAATCATTAGTACATTATTACCACCAGGTGTCAACCAAGCATTAAGTGACGTCCGCTACAATTAGTTGGCAGCAATGACGTCTCATTCGGATACCTGATGTGTGGACGGGTGGAAATAGTTCCACATTCGGTCCAAACACGGATGCCTAGGTCAAGCAAGGGAGAAAAGGTGCCCGGTAACTTGCGCTAAGGACGACATGTCCGCCTCAAAACGCCAGACCGCATTTAAGTTTTGATCCAGTTGTTGTAATGGACATTTTCTAAAGCCATTAATGTGTTAGCCACCTGTGCAATGAGCAAAATGTACAAAGTTTCAAATTTCGTTATTAATACAAAGGTTGAATTTAGCGTACAAAGTGTACATAGAATTTCCGAAAAATATACCAATCAGTCTAGTCTAAAAGATTCACATATTTTGAAGCACGCATGATAATAAACAAGATAAGATTTTTGATGGGGAGCCAAAGGGTCAAATTCGATATTACAAATAGGGATATTATCTGAAAGGTTTTTCAAGCACATTGAAAACCTAATTGCAAAATTTGTCTCAATTCTTAGCCCTCAATAGGGCTGAAATGGACTAGTAGGTAGGCTTCCAAATAGTCTGGTAGCTTCCATTCTCTTCTTATGTGGGTTGTAGTGGATCCTGGATCGACCATATCTGCAACACACCAGTTCACACCAGTTTAAATATTCTTCTGAAACTCTCAATGAGCTCATCTGTAGCTTGCATTTCAGGATAATGTTTAACGAGATACAACAAGCCAGTTTCACTGAGCTACTGTTGTATCCTTCACTTCTCGACCTGATGGAATTGGAGGGTCTCTTCAATTTTGATTTAGATGGTTGCATGTATGAACGATCTAGTTCTTGGTGCCTTATATTCCAGACTGCTTGATGTTCTTCGAAGAATTTTGTTGCTGCCAACTTGTCCGTCAATAAATGGTCTAATCCCATATCAGTAATTTCCTTTTGTGCGGCATATTATATTTTCAAAAGCTTGGTGGAACTTTCCTCCAGTTTTTCTTCACTCCTGATATAATTCCGTAGAACAGTTTCTAGGTGCTCGGAGCTATATTCAGTTTTTGGAGAACTTGCTACTTTCTTCTGGGCCGCAGCAGATTATGATGGTAATGGTGATGGTGGTTATGTTTGTAGTAGAGATGGTGACTTGTAGATTGTTCTTGATCAATTACCTTTTTTATCTTATATTGTTGTTTATATTTAGTTGCCTGGTTGGTTCTTGATCTATAGGTCTGTATAGGATAAGGAGGTGGGGTCTCTGGTAACTCTCGTCAATTGTGAGTCCCTCTACTAGGATATGTTCTTGTTTGAATCGTGAGCCATATTTCCGATATCTATTGTCATCATATCCACGGTGCCTATTTCTATCCTGTTTCTTTCTTTCTTCGTGCGTAGTTTCTTTCTCCCATATCAGTAGTGGAGTAGTGCGATTCTCATGCACTCTGATACTACACCCTGTGGCCATTTTCAAATCCAAACTCCTCAATGTATTCGTGCAAGGGCGGGAATAAGGCCCATCGCTAGTCTATTGTTCGTTATATCTTGCTCCTGCTACATTCGCTGCGACTACCCCTTACAATATACCATATACCTGTCATACATGTACTATATAATAACTATAAGGGAGAAGTCTTCAATTCATTCTCGAGCGACCTATTTAAGAATAAACTCTGATATTGCAAGATATATTTCGAGTAGCCTAATAAATATGGTAACGATATTTAGCTTAGGCAATCGACTTTGTATGCGTATCCACAGTTTGGCTTGCTATCATACCTTTAAGGAATGCCAGGCAATTTTTCCACGATACTGCTTGATATGGCCATGATCACACACGCTTAATATGCAAGAACAACGCGCTGCATGGAATTCTGCCTTCTCATTGGGAAACTGACAATAAGTTTTAAATAAATGCAGGCAGTACCGGACTTACCATTGTAATTCAGTGTGCTTAAGCACAAGGTCCCTGTTGGCCGGGGGCGGGGGCATCTTCTTGACAAACAATAATTACGATGAATTTTTAAAAAGTCTGCGACTATTTTAACTACTCCTAAATTTCCTGAGAGTGTATATATATATATATATATATATATATATATATATATATATATATATATATATATATATATATATATATATATATATATATATATATATATATATATATATATATATATATATATATGTCATGTCTACCTATGTAGGCACATCGGACCTTCCTCCTTCAGGGCCCTTGTAAAGGGCCTCATAACTTAACTTTCACAGGACTTCATTTGTCCTAAATCCGGCAATGAATGCATGAGGTCATTTTCTTTAAACCAATGAGAGGACAGTATTCCAGAAAAAGGGATTTCACTTGCATATTAACCGGGGTCAATCATTTGGTCACTCATTGTGAATAACTGTTCACTGACATTAGTTCCCCAGTAGTCTACAGGCTCGGAACCTTGCTGATGATGACGCTATTAAATGGCTGAGCATGCACTGCACGCGACAAATAAAAAAATAACTGAGAATCGATAATGTTAGCATTAGGTCGACGGACATAGTTTAGCTAGTAATGTATGGTCACAGCGGAATATGCTGGTTTCTCTAAGAGGTATAATTATGTCATTTTTCCAGTAATAATGCGAGGGGACGCAAAAAGGGACATAAATCAACGTTAACAGGATTATGTATAAATATCAGGTTAAAAACTGTCTATTGCTTTGGTCTGTTGAATTACAATAGACGATATCTCACGTAAAAAGAGTGTTAATACTGTGTAATCCCAAGAGACGAAAATATACTGACACCAATTTAGGTTGGGTGTTATATTTATTCGAAGCAAAAATAGTTCCGTGCTTGTACAGCTGTATTGTACAGCCAATACGTTTAATGACCCAGAGAGAGAGAGAGAGAGAGAGAGAGAGAGAGAGAGAGAGAGAGAGAGAGAGAGAGAGAGAGAGAGAGCAACCTTTCATCAACAGTGAATTGGAAATAACTGGAAGCAACCAGGTGATGCTGACGTGACGGCAATCTAAATTCGATCAGTCACTCGATTATATGATAAAATTTGTTTTATGGGTACAAAATAACGGCTGATTGAATTTCGAATAAATTTTGTAACTATTTCTAAGAGAAAGTGAATCATTCAAATGTCATGTTTAATTTTATTTTGTTATGTAATTTATTAAATTGTTATCTTTTACATTCGGGATTGGTAGGTGTAGTGTTATTCTATCTTGTATGTCTGCTCAGATCTCTGTTGTTCCATTCATTAATTGTCATATTCATTTTACTGTGTATTCGATCAGGTCAATAACCTTCGTGGTTGATCATTTCCTAGATGATGACAACCAAAACACCATTAGGTGTGGGGATCTCACATGTATGTATGTATGTATGTATGTATGTATGTATGTATGTATGTATGTATGTATGTATGTATGTATGTATGTATGTAGGTAGGTAGGTAGGTAGGTAGGTAGGTAGGTAGGTAGGTAGGTAGGTAGGTAGGAAAGTAGGTAGGTAGGTAGGTAGGTAAGTATGTATGTATGTATGTATGTATGTATGTATGTATGTATGTATGTATGTATGTATGTATGTATGTATGTATGTATGTATGTATGTATGTATGTATGTATGTATGTATGTATGTATGCATGCATGCATGCATGCATGCATGCATGCATGCATGCATGCATGCATGCATGCATGCATGTATGTATGTATGTATGTATGTATGTATGTATGTATGTATGTATGTATGTATGTATGTAGGTAGGTA